>CM040117.1:64161138-64718852 GCA_022559845.1 Amorphophallus konjac
TTGAAACCGCTGACTAACAGCTTGATATAACAAGAGTTTTCAAAGAGAAAATAGCAAGACTGAAAACAAACAAAACACACAATCGAATGGAAGAAAACCAAAACGACTATAGCTCAAAGTTGAGCAATATCAGCTCTGGTAACTGGACCAAGAGACTGATTCACAAGCTCTCACAATAACTCTCTCAACTCATCTCTTCTCTCTTTCTTCTTCTCTCCTTTTCTTCTTCTCTGCTTTTCTTCTCTCACAGTGGATCTCGGGTGGCTGCTGTTTCAGACTGGATGTATAGACTTCGCCAACTTCGATCAACCTTTACAAAAGATGAAAATTACTATATATACTGACAGCAGTAGGTGGATAAGGCGCGTGGCTTCCACGTTTTCCTGCCCAAGTGAATTTGCCAGATCCGAGGCAATTCCATCCACGTGTCAGCATCTGGTCAGGCCTTCCAGCTCGGATCACGTTGCCCTCCTTAAGCTTCACGAGCACAGCACCTGTCAGACAGTATCGGAGTATCAACTTGGTGTCGACACTTTGTAAAATGAAATGCATTGTATAGACTTGTGAAAGTGCATGCATTGTACAGACTAGTGAAAGGGAATGCATGTAATAAAATTCTTTTAAATACCCAGAGACTAGTGCGTTCTCCACGAGAGCATATGAAGTCTCAGGGGAGCATCTATGGCTCTAGATAGCATCACCAGTGTCAGGGGAGCATGTGGAGCACATGCTATCTCTGGGGAGCAATCGCTGCTCCAGGGGAGCATCCTCAAAGTTAGGGAAGCATTAGCAGTCACTGGAGGCATACTCGGTCCTAGGAGAGCATCCGGGGGGACAGGCGAGCATGCGCGTCTGATGTAGAGACTCTACCAATGAAATCATGAATAGTCCGATGTATGGACTTGGCTTCGGGTCTGCTATAGTCTAGTGTATAGACTTCGAACTCTTGAGCTCTGCATAGACTTTGCAGTCAACAGGTGATGTATAGACTTTGGAGTCTGAGACCAATGTATGACTTTGTAAAACAGAAGCCTGTATAGACTTGGAGGATCAAGACGCTAAGGAAGATGGTCATTGTACATACTTAGATGCCATTGACAAATGCATGCTACAGTCCAATGTGTGGGCATACATGAGACGCTCATTGTACAGACTTCGCCTGACACCGTCCAATGTACAGACTTTGCTTAGACTCTAAGTGAGACGGACAGTGTATAGACTTAGCCAATGCAATGAGTTGACGTACAGTGTACATCAATGCAATGAGTTGACGCAGTCAATGTACAGACTTTCAAGCCTGAAGGCCAATGTGTGGACTTGCACAGTAGCTTCAAGTATAGACTTGATATGTGTGCTTCGGGTGTACAAACTTCACTCTAGCAGGTAATGTAGCAATGTATATATTTTGATCTTAAACGTGCAGTATATAGACTTACGTTGCTGAAGCAATGTATATACATTGAGACTTTGAGTGTGTGTTCAGTGTGAAAACAAGATAAAATGCATATAACACATAGACAATCTGATAAGGTAATTTCATCAAAACATAAATAGTGTTGCCAATCAATCAAAATAATGTGTTGCCATATGAAGTAAAGTTACATGTCAACACCATCAACACAGAGGAGTCAACAATCTCCCCCTTTTTGATGATGGCAACCCTCTATCATATAGAGTAGCAACATCTGTCATACAGATGCATTTTTTGATGAAGGACATGATTTGTTATTCAGATTGTTATGCAGATGCATGTAGATGCTATGAATGACATGCTGCATGCTACAAAATGTAAGCAACTCCCCTGCTAACAAAATTTCCCCCTTTTGCCATACCATGATGCAGATGCATACACTCCCCTGAATGCAGAATTCTCAATTCAGAATTCGCCCCCTGAACTGAAAGAAAGAATTCAGACAATATTCTCCCCCTTTGCCATCAACAAATAGGAGGGAAAGTGAGTGCAAGCAAAGAAAAAGAAAGTTCAGCTGACTGGCATTCTTAGCAAGTAGTTCAAAAATTAAGCAACTAAAGCACAGAACCTTCAGTCTATGAACTGTGAAACGGCTTAGAAATTGAAATTCTGGTTTTAAAGGTTATAAAAATGAGAGTTCATGCACTGCATTCATTGGATAAGGTAGATGTGCATGATAAAAGAATAAACCAGAGTCATATTTACATGAGAGATTCAGTTTCAGAATATCTTACTTTCATAGACTCAGTAAAATGTGTTAAGAGAAACTAGGTCATGTATTGAAATTAAATAATTGACATCCATGAAATTTCTTTGAAGGAACATCATTTTCAGTATTATTCATTTAGGGCATTCAGGTACCAAAAGTCTTTTTACGTAAGGGTATACGTTTATCAGACGCCAATATCCCTAGATACTCAACATGATGGACCATCTTGCCTATGATCAAACTTAATAGAATTGATTGACACCTTTTTGTGTGAGGGTACACGTTTATTAGACGCCAGTTACCCCAGGTACTCAGTGAAAATAACCTACTGTTTTGATCATTTTATACAGAGATAGCTGATACACCTCATGACATGAGTGGTGTCCACTTCTTGATGGATCACTTAGTTTCTCAGTGATTTACCAGTCATTACTCTGTCAATGCTATTTTTCAAATAATTTTTAATATTTTTCAATATCTTTCTTAGCTGCCCTTTATTTGTTTCAGAATGACTTGTTTAAGGACAATACACATACCTAGCTTCTCTAAGATGATTTCAGATGAGTTTTCAGATTTCAGATATAATTAGCTTTGTCTAACATGAAATAGATAAGGTTGAGAGCTTTATCATTTTTCAGCATCCTTATTTATGATTGTAGTCTTTCAACTCTAAATATTATAAATTTTAAACCATTAAGTCAGTCTTTAAGCAATTAAAGTTCTTATGAAAGAAGAAATCTGTTTTCTATTGCTTAATATTAGAACTGACTAAAGATTGCCATACTGTCAGACTCAATCATTCAGAGTCAAGGATTGAATAGACAACGTCGACGCTGGTGTAGACACGCCAAAATTGACGTTACTGTGAGCACATCTCATATTACCCTGCGATGCCCCAATTTGACCCTCAAATTAACTTTTCTTGAGTGATTTTCTCACTTTTCTTGGATTTCTCTTTTCTTCCTCACTTTTCTATTTTTTCCTATTTTTTTGGATTTTTCTAGATTTTCTGGGCATTTTTCTCTATTTTATGAATTTTTCAGAATTAACGACTTGACGTGGGGCGTCTTTTAAATAACGACTTAGCCTTGGGCGTTTCTTAAAAATGGACGATTATTTATGGAGGCGTCAATTCCACTCATTTTCTATTTTTCTGGATTTTTCTGGGAATTTTTCGAAATTATTTTGTAATTAACGACCTACCATGAGACGTTATTTTGAATTTGAAAAGAATAAAAAAAATCAAAAATCAAATTCACGACCTATGCACGGTCGTCACTTTTTCAATTGATTTTTTTATATTATTTTTCACTCTCTTCCAGAGGTGATTTGGTGACTTCCGGGTGTCAAAAAATACGCAAAAATAGTTGTTGGAATCAGCGCAACGAGATGCACCCCCACCTAAAAAATGGGAAAATAATATTGAGAAATGAAAATTGGCCCTATTTTAAATATATTAATTAACGTCCCTTGATAGGGCGCGTTTTAAATCACACCTTGGACGCAGACGTGTTTCATCTATTTCTAAAAATTGATTTTTGAATTAACGTCTTTATCTAAGGCGTGTTTTTAATAACGCCCCTTTGGTAGGTCGTCAAATAAGAATTGACGCTCGTGTCCAAGTCGTGTTTCACCTTTTGGGTTCTAAACGAACGCAGCCTTTCCCAGAGAGTCCTTGCTTGTTTGGTCACTTCCCCATCTTAATCCTCCCCTCCTTGGGCTCTTGCCCCTTCTTATCTTTTCCTCGTTGGACTCTTTCCTTCTTATCTCTTCTTCGATCTTATTAATAGAGCTTTCGCAGCTCTGTTAAGAGGTTGGTTGGATTCTTCTTTTCTTCCCTCCGACGTTTTCTTCTTCTGTTGTTTTTTCTATTGTTTTTCTTCTTCTTTTCTTCTTTCGCAGGTTGCTACTGCTGCTGAAGGAGGAACTCCTTACTAATTTCTTCATCCTTTGAAGATTCTCCCCCTTGAATATCAAAGCCAACGCATTAGGCTCCTTCTTCTTTATTTTATTTCTATTTCTACATCGATTTACATATGCATGCATCATTACTGTTAATCATTTAAACTCAACCACGTTGAGTCTTTCCCCACAGTGCACTCTTTGCACATCTCCATATTTTTATTTTGCTTCATCATATATTCCCACACCCTCTTTGCATAGGGGTTTAAGGGCTAACACCTTAAGGTGTGTTCTTCACCATGTTATCATGCTCATATTTTATTTAAGAATTTGATTGCTACACTCACCATGTTCTAATTTCATATTCTTTATTGTGTTTGATTATTTTGCAAGGGTAATCAAATTGAAGAACTCTCTTCATCGGTCGGCCGATCGGAAGAGAAAGGAGCACTCACAATCACCCGCGCTTAAGATATTTTTTGCGATCCCTCCATGTTTATTATTTGTTATCATCTTTTGAGGCCTCGCGTCCTCTGGCGATCACAAACTCCATCTTAGCACCTCGTGCTTATTTGTGCCTTACATTGCTTATTTATTCATTATTTCTATTCATAAGTGGATTTCTAATTAGAATCTACAAATTGGCGATCACGGTGGGACCCCTTTTCGTTTTTCTTTGATTACCCTTTCCCCTTAGGCACCCACGTGTGCCATCTCCCCTTTTGCACCCTCGGTGCGTCTCCTTTTCGTGCCCCTCGGGCTACCCTCCATTGTGCTTGCACTCTCCCCAAGTGATCTGTCAGCTTGTTAGTTTTTTTTGAAAATTCCACTTATTCAAAATTTTGATGAGCATGCTGTATCGTTCATATTGATTGCCATGATTATGTTGTGACTGTGAGTATCTTGATATTTTTGGACGTGGAGCTTTCCTGGGGAATTAACGCCTCAGCCAGAGGCGCTTTTGAATTAAGCCCTCATCCAGGGCGTCTATTTATTGCTTAGCGCCTCTCGTCAAGGCGTTTTTCTGGATTTGACGCCTTCTGCAGGGGCGTCCTTTTACTTATAGCGCCTCACTCTAAGGCGCAGTTTTTCGCTGCCCCTGGCCCCCTCACAGTTATTCACGACAGTGACCCTGTCATCTCTTTGTTGGTAGCGCCCCCTGCCAGGGCGCCTTTTACTGTGGGTTTGCAGAACCCTCCCCAGTGTGTGGGTTTTCATGCTGATTCATGCTTATACTTGTTGATTGATTATATTACTGTGGTTGGCTTGTTTACCCTGCTGCATTCATTCATCTTTGCATTTGTTTGGGAGACCTCCTCTCTCTACATTAGGATTCCACAAACCCTCTTGGTGAAGGAAGGACCCTCCATTGAGCATTCCGTCTCTTTGGATTGGAAATTCTAAACCAAGCCTCCATAAGTCCCCGCACCCGTGGATTCCCTCACGGACGCCGGACAGGTTGTACCCTTTGAAGTCCCGGGTTAGTTGGCCTATACGTGTGAGAGAGTGTTCCTAGTTGGCACTGAAGTGAACATATTGAAACTAGGATCCTCCCTTGTGTGAATCACACCAAACTTTGTTAAAATTCATTAATTCACCAAGGTTCAAACAAATTAAGATCAACGGTAACCATTCCAACTTGTGTGCTTCTTTGCAAATTATTTTGCTTGAACTTTGATTCTATAATGGCTTACCATGGTAAGAAAACCGACATGTTTAATTCA
Source organism: Amorphophallus konjac (assembly GCA_022559845.1). Classification (NCBI taxonomy): domain Eukaryota; kingdom Viridiplantae; phylum Streptophyta; class Magnoliopsida; order Alismatales; family Araceae; genus Amorphophallus; species Amorphophallus konjac. The sequence goes on from CM040117.1 coordinate 64,166,945, forward strand.
ATTCATGAGGATGCACAACCGTGCACATCTTATTCTCTTCAATCTCAACATGTTCATACAATTCTCACCATATTTTCAAGGGACCGCATCCTCATTCTTATGGTCATGCCCGGCCCATGGGCAATGTCCAAACTTATGGTCCCTCATCTCAATTTCAAGCCACTACTCCTTCGGACTGTCTCCTCCCAACGATGAGAAGGTTTCCCAAATCATTCATGCATTAGATCATCTCACCCCTCAACAGATCCAAGCCCTTAAGGCCGCCGTTGAGGGTGCATCTCCTTCATCTCTTCCTCCTTCCAACCCTACACGGGTGGCCCATCACCCACCTCCCTCTTCTATTCACAATCCTAATCGGGTAGCCGATTACCCATCCTCTTCTATTCACATTCCTCCCCGGGTGGTCCGACACCCGCCTCCTTCTATTCCTCCTCCATCACGGCCCCGAGGCCCATTTATTTCTTGCAATCCGGCCCATCCGGGTTCTTCTGCGGGTCATCCCGTTAACTCCCCTCCACGGCCTTTTTATGCCACCCCTCCTTCAAGGCCCTACCAACCCTTGGTTGCTCAAGTTACACCCCTCCAACAAACCCTTCTTGATAAAGTCACTTTGATGGAGGAACAATTAAGAAGGGTCATGGCTCCTCCTACTCCGGTCAATCCTCTCCATGCTGCTCTGGACGAAATTACAAAGATGGAGAAAGAGTTGAAAGATAGGAGAGATGATTATGGTATCGGCAGCTCAAGCAAGCAACAGCCGGCAGATTTCGACGATCAAGTGGACACCGTCCGCCCTCCACCCATCCGCACACTTCATTCACATGGCCTTCCACCTCCACATACGCAACATCATTACATTCCTCCATCCACATATACGCCTCCACTACGGTGTCCACTTGAATTTGATGATGAAGAACCGGCAATTGAAGAACTTGAAGCGGTATATGATGATGAAGCTCCGCAGGCATCCCTTCCGAGTTTCCTTCGCCGTCCTCTTCCTCCACTGTCAGAAGACCCCTATGCTCAGGACTATGCCACAGTCCCCGATCCAACCCCCATTTATGAGACCTCTTGGTGTTACAATGATGGGTCGATACTCCAATCACCCATACCGCCGCACCATGAGTCTCCTCCTCACCCCAATACTTGGTGTTACGATGATGGGTCGATACTCCAGTCACCCACACCGGTGCATCATGCGCCTTCCCCTATACCTGACACCTCTCGCCCCATCCGACATTTTCAGCGCACCAAACCCTTTCCTTTTACACCATTAACCTCTATTCCATCAGCCTCCCCCAAGCCTTCCACTATAAAACCTCCACATATTGAGCCTTTAGCCTCCACCGAGCCTACCATTGAACCTTCCCCAATTCAACCTTCCATTATCCTTTTAACCCTAAAACCTACTTTACCTACTCACCACTTAACCCTTCACCCTTACCTATGGTTAATCTTGAGCAGGATCCACCTTTTTTTGCACTCGAGCCAACCCCGACTGCTTCCGAGCAAAGGGAGAAACTCGACGTGTTTGAACCTCCGCCTCCCTTCACCCATTTACCAACACTTTCCACTACACCTCCCATTACACCTTCCATTAAACCTCCACCATCCATAGAACCTTCCGCCTCCGCTTCACCCCCCTTTACTACTCGGAACGGGCGGCCTTCTGAAAGTACTTGTGCCGAAGATGAGCAAGAGCCGCGTAAGAAGAATTTGGCCACTGCCGTGCCATTCAAGGCGCAAGAGTTCATCTTCCGGATGCCAATCCGGGTTATTGTGCCAGGAACGATTGAAGGGGCCAGGTCACCGCCATTGCTCAGAGAAGAATGCCAAGCGTTGATGCCATCCAAGGACAGGGCAGGGCACTCCTTGTTCAAACTTTCAAATCTTGAACCCATTCTTTCTTACAAGGGGCGAATGCCCATTTTGTTCAACACTCCATATACGTCACAATCAATGGGCAACACGATGCTTCCTGTCCCAACTCTCCAACTCCCTCGCACTATTGCTTTTCACCCTCCAAGGGAGTTGTCATTCACCATTGGAGCTTCGTCATGGGCTCCTGCTTCTTTCTTTGGGCCAATTGGCTATACACTTCCATTGCCATGGAGGGGAGGTTATCTTGGCGCTAAGGGGCCTTCCACTATTTCATCCACCTTCTATTCAACTCCATTCACATTATTATCTATCACAATTTCTTCATGGGCTACTCCAAGGGTAAAAAGGAAGATCTCATCCTCTCACCCTTCACATTCTTCATATTGTTTGCATTTCATTGCATTCATGCATTCACTGCATTCATCGCATCCATCCCATTGCACACGTTTGCACCTCCTGCTTCCCGGGTTTCCAAACCCGTATCTTCCCCGCCTTCCGGCACCTCCGGATATTCCGCATTTCCCATCTTATTCATCTTCATCCTCGGGATCTGTGGGTCCCCTTACATTGCTCGGGCGTTGCCCCCTCCCCAATCTCTTCTCAGGGCATCGCGCCCCTTTCCTTCTTCTTCTTCCGGAACCTCCGGATCTTTCATACCTTTCCCTTGGGCATCACGCCCTTTCCATCTTATTCTTCCGGAACCTCCGGATCTTTCATACCTTTCCCTTGGGCATCGCGCCCCTTTCCATCTTATTCCTTCGGAACCTCCGGATCTTTCATACCTTTCCCTTGGGGCATCGCGTCCCTTTCCATCTTATTCCTCCGGAACCTCCGGATCTTTCACCCCTCTCTTTATCCCTTGGGCATCGCGCGCCTTTCCGTCTTCTTCCTCCGAAACCTCGGATCTTTCTCTTCTCCTTGGGCATCGCGTCCCTCGGCATTTCCCTCCTCCCCCCGAACTCCGGATCTCTCTCTTCTCCTTGGGCATCCTGCCCCATGGTATCTTTCCCCTCCAGAACCTCCAGATTCTCCATCTTATTCCTTCTATCTTCTTTCGGTGCATCCCAACCCTTCTGATTCCATCCCTCCGGAACTCGGACCCTCCTGATCCTTTTCATCCACTCATCCTTGGGCACCGCGTCCCTCGGCATCTCATTCCTCGGAACCTCCGGACCCTCCATCTTTCTTCCGATTCATCTTTCTGATCTTCCAGAATATCACATCATTCATTTTCTTCTTCCTTACCCATCATCTTTTTCCCTATTTTTTCCCAGGGCATCGCGTCCCTTCTTTCGTCATCCCTCCGGAGCCTCCGGATGATTCCTCCTATCACGATTCTCCTCCTTTACTTCCAGACCCTCCAGATCCGCCTCTTTCCATCTACCAATTTCTTCTTCTAATTCCTCCTAATCCTGGTCCGACCCAACTTCTTCCACATCCACTGCCTTGGGCAACTGCCCATTCTCTCACTGCTTTCGAGGCTTTAGTCCTCACTCCTCCTTCTAATTCTCCGCTTCTTCTGTAGACCGTTCCATGTGATCAGGGTCTCCGTGCCTTAGTAAGGGAGTTCTAGCCCTCGCCTCTCTTCCTTTTTCTCCTTATTCGTCTGAGTCTGGTCTTGGCACCACTCCTTCTTGTTAAGCCACTTTCAAACCCTTTGCTTCCAATCCTTTTGACTACGAAAGAGGACTATCCCCACGATGATCAACCTCGCCTCTGACAGCTGCTTCTACAAAGGTTGCAAGGTAACATATTGGCGTAAGTATGCATTTTTATAATATCATTGCTTCACGCATGATTTTCAAAATGAAGTGCTTCTTAACAAGATCAAAAGTTGTGTTTTAAATCTTTATCTTTACTAAATCATTGTCAAAAAGAGTCTTTAGGCTTGCTATGCAGCACCATTGGTTAATAAGAACCCAACACTGGGAATTCGGTATTCTCTCCCCGCTTGTTAAGAGCAACCCTTAGCTGGGCACCGCACACACTTCACGGCGTCCTTAGCCGGCTCCTTTGATAAAACACCGTTGCTATTTTGGCCATGCCATGAGTATATCTGAAAGTCTTCTCTCTTCTTTACTCGGCCGAATACAGGGGCAGGAGGTCGACGGGTGAGATGACCAACCTCGGTAATCCCCAATACGAGAGGAGTCTCAAATAGGGGCAGTCTTGACCCAAAATCAATATGAGTTTTCATATGAGTTTTCATGATATACATCTCGCCAAAAGGGACTATTATGAAAATCAAGTCACAAAATTTTAATAAATTCAAAATTATGAATTATGGCATGACAAGAGTGGCAAAGTCCCCGCAGGGAAAACCCTGGTCGTATGCATGTCAAAGGTCTAAAAATCAAAGGCACAAAGCCCCAGCGCAACAGACTACCTCTTTGAGGGGAAACACCTTGGAAGGAATTCAAGTCCCGACATCTCCCATCTGCATAAAGCTTATCCTCAATTATTCTTCTCTTCTCCCTCCAAGACCGAACGTTTCTCAGGTATGGCCTTGGTAGGGGCCACCGTTAATCAAGGGCAGTCAGTTATAGGACGCCACCCTTCAATGCACTGCCTGACTTTTCCAAAAAAATATATTTCTTGTAAAAAATCCAAAAAAATTGAATTTTTCCTGAGTAAAATCAAACAAAAATCAGATATTTCTTCCAAGATTCATAAAAATTGAAATATTTTCCAAAATCCATAAAAAATTGAATATCTTTTCAAAACTCATAAAAATTTGCATATTTCAAAATCAAAAAAAAATGCATTGTATTTTTCTGATGGTGCTTTTGCAGGAACAACTTTGCAAGGACCAGGAGCACGGGATGAGTCCTCTCTCCACTTATTACTATCAATCTATTGATTCTTCCCGATATTCTCATAACATGCCACCCTGGCATTTTGATTATCATTTCCTCATATCTCATGATTATCGTTCATCTCCAGATCTTTTTAATCAACTCCTGCTGATTTTCTTGATCACTTTGCCAATGGGCATTATCATTCCCTGATCACTCTGCCGCTGGGCATTATCAGATCTTGATCATTAAATTCTAAATCTTGATTAGCCGAGTTGTCATCCTCATGACAAACAACAAACAATGATGCTATGCTATCTATGCTTTAATGATGCTATCTTGCCATTCTTGAATATGATACATACATGCTATTTTGATTCATGTTATGATTGTTATCCTCATTATATCTTGGCTGATGAATCTTTGAGCGTAGGAAGAAGCTCTTGGTCCCACTGACTGGGCATCATCATCCAAGCCCTACGGTGCCTGCACCTCATTTCTCAGTTCCCCATGCTTATTGCTTCACCATCCCCTCTGTATGCATTCTACTACATGTTACATACGCTACTAGATTATATCAAGGACCTTGTGGCTTTGGTAAATCTGGGATTTGAGTTCCCCTTCATCAAAAATAATGATGGTTCCAGAGGAGTCTTAGTCACACGGATAGGCCGTTGAGCCGTCCAAGACTGGGGACGATGGTTCCCTTTTGCGAGTTGGTGCGTGGATAAACGGGCTTCGGCTTAGTATCGGCTCGCAGAATCGGTTTCTTGACCCAGTCTGGGCAGTTTAACAATATTATCCTTGATTATCTTATATTTTATTTGTTTTACTTTTTCCTTTTAAACCCAGCATGCATTCATGTAGGATTTTGAATCAATTTTGGAAAATCATTCTGATAAGCTGATTTGGAGAGTCGAATTGATCTTAATCTTTCCAGATATGAGATATTCCATGCCGAATTGTGTCCTCAGTTCATTTTGTCGTTGTTTTGGGTCATTTTCTCGAAAGCTCCTTGTTTGGATTTCTATCATCTTATTTTAATCATTTTCCCTTTGATCCACCTTGGCTGCAGCACGTCCACATTGGCTGGTAACCACTCCCCAATGGTGAAACCTACAGGTTTGTGACCTGGGGTACTTCCACCGCGCTGGAAGTTGATCATTCTTTTATCTCCTTCGTGCCCGCGTGCACACTCCCTCTTTTTATCCAAACATCGTTGATTTCATTGAATTTCTCGAGATTACTTCATCTCGAGCTTTTGACTTAATTCTCATCAAGTGATGTTGATTGCGTGTCTCATCACACCTTGGCATCTACTTTTCAGTTTGCTCTGCTCCCTTGCAAAGCAGACGCCAAGGCGGGGCAGCTGTAGACACGCCAAAATTGACGTTACTGTGAGCACATCTCATATTACCTTGTAATGCCCCAATTTGACCCTCAAATTACCTTTTTTGAGTGGTTTTTCTCACTTTTCTTGGATTTCTCCTTTTTTCCTCACTTTTCTTATTTTTTCCTATTTTCTTGATTTTTCTGATTTTCTGGGTATTTTTCTCTATTTTTATGAATTTTTCGAAATTAACGACTTGGAGAGGGGCGTTATTTCTTTTAATAAAATCAAAGAGAATAAAAAAGAAAAATTGACGACTATAGTGGAGGGCGTCCATTCTTCCAATTTCCATTTTTCTGGATTTTTCTGGAATTTTTCGGAATTTTTTTGGGAATTAACGACCTTACAAGGGGACGTTATTTTGAATTTGAAAAGACTAAAAAAATAAAAAATTGAATTCACGACGTGTGTAAAGGCGTCACTTTTCGAATTGAATTTTTTAATATTATTTTCAACTCATTCTAGAGGTGATTTGGTGGCCTTCCGGGTGTCAGAAAAATACGCAAAAATAGTCATTGGAATCAGCACAATGTGATGCACCTCCACCTAAAAAATAGGGAAAATAATATTGAGAAATGAAAATTAGCCCTATTTTGAATATATTGAATTAACGTCCCTTGATAGGGCGCGTTTTAAATCACGCCTTGGACGCAGACGTGTTTCATCTATTTCTAAAAATTGATTTTTGAATTAACGTCTTTATCTAAGGCGTGTTTTTAATAATGCCCCTTTGGTAGGTCGTCAAATTAAGAATTGACGCCCGTGTCCAAGTCGTGTTTCACCTTTTGGGTTCTAAACGAACGCAGCCTTTCCTAGAGAGTCCTTGCTTTGTTTGGTCACTTCCCCATCTTAATCCTTCCCTCTTTGGACTCTTTCCCGTTCTTATCTTCTGCTATATTCGATCTGTTCTATTTAATAGAGCCGGCGGCTCTGTTAATAAGATTGGATCCCCTTCGGCTTCTCTGCTTCTTCTTTCTTTCTTTCTTTTCTTTCTCCTGCAGGTTGCTGTGCTGCGGATGGCCGAAGGAGAAGCTGCTGCATCTCAAGTCTTCATCTTCATCCGGCTTCCTCCCCATCTAGCATTCAAAGCCAGAGGCTCACGCAGGCTCCTGTTCTTTTATTTTTTTTTCTTTTATTTTTATCATTAGTTCATGCATGTTGCATCTTCATATTTTTATTACTCAACCACGTTGAGTATTTTTCACAGAACTCCCACAGTGCACTCTTCACCTTGCACTTATCTACATTTTTTTTTATTCATCATATCACCTTTTACCTACCCTTTGCATAGGGGTTTAAGGGCTAACACCCATAAGGTGTGTTCTTCTCCATTAATTTTCATGCTCACCCTTAATCATGAATTGATGCTACACTCACCTTGGTTCTATCCGATCTTTTGGTGTTGTCTTTGGTATTTTGCAAGGGTAATCATCAAAGGAGAACTCTCTTCATCGGCCGGCCGATATAGAAGAGAAAGGAGCACTCACAATCACCCGTGTTTCAAGGTATTTTTCGCGATCCCTCCATGTTTTCATTATTATATTTTGAGGCCCTCGCGTCTCTGGCGATCACAAACTCCATCTTAGCACCTCGTGCTAATCCCTTTTTGTCCATATTCCTCCCTTATATATATATTTTAATTCCTTAAGTGGATTTCTAATTAGAATCTACAGCTGGGAGTTCAAGGCGTCTACGCATCAGTTGAAGAGGCAACAGTATAAGACACTGAGATAGTGTCAGTGCATCAACTCCATGCTATTACAGCGTCAACTCATCAGAATAATGAAATAGAGATATTCACAGATCTAGTTCACTGCGTCAACGCCACATAATAGCAGCATCGACGCAGCAGTTCACCTTAAAATTCTGACAAGACTCCCCCTGTCTATATGCATGCAATTTTTGTAAAAGATGACAGATCAGATGATTTTTGAAGTTCATGCTTACTCAGACTATCTTATCGTGCAGTATGACCCATGCAGAAATATAGACATATCATGCATCTAGACATATATATGCAATGATGATCATGAGTGTAATAAAAATATGAGAGTCATGCATTATCATAAGTCTGTTGCACAATGTTTATTCAATCTATCAACAGCAAGTCCAAATCAGAAGTTTATTCAAAGCAGCTCAAAAGTTTTATTCAAGTCAACAAAAAGTTCATTCATTATGCTGAAATTTACACAAGCCAAGTTCTCTTCTAAAAAAATTTAAATTTTCATTTCCAAGTGGCTTAGTAAAGATATCAGCAACCTTGTTTGTCTGTTTCAATGAAATCCAGTTCAATTTCCTTTTTGTTTACAACATCTCTTAGAAAATGATGTTTTATTTCTATGTGCTTAGTCCTAGAATGATGAACAGGATTTTTAGCAAGGCATATGGCACTAGTATTATCACATAGAATTGGAATACATTCTAGTTTTATCTGATAATCATCTAGTTGGTGCTTAATCCAAAGTACTTGGGCAGCACAATTACCTGCTGCAACATATTCAGCCTCATCTGTAGACAAGGCTACAGTGTGTTGCTTCTTAGATGCCCAAGATACTAGACAGCCACCAAGGAATTGACAGTAGCCACTAGTGCTTTTTCTATCTACTCGACACCCAGTATAATCAGAATCAGTGTAAGCTACAAGCTCTAACTCACACCTAGCAGGATACCATAATCCTAGCTCTTGGGTGCCTAGCAGATATCTAAAAATCCTTTTCACTGCTTTAAAATGATTTTCTTTAGGACTGGCCTGAAACCTAGCACATAATCCTACAGCGAATTGAATATCAGGCCTAGATGCTGTTAAGTAGAGAAGGGATCCGATCATACCTCTGTGTAACTTCTGGTCAAATGGGTTACCTTTAGTGTCTTCATCCAAGCTTGTAGAGGTACCCATTGGAGAAGCTATCTCTTTAAGGTTATCCATCTTGTATTTCTTGAGTATATCCCTTGTGTACTTGGACTGAGTGATAAACATTCCATCCTTTGTTTGTGTGACCTGTAGTCCAAGAATAATTTGACCTCACCCATTGAGCTCATTTCAAACTCATTAGTCATTGTTTCAGAAAATTCCTCAAATAATTTGGGGTTAGTTGACCCAAAAATGATATCATCCACATAAATCTGTACAATAAGAATTTCAGAATGACTCACCTTTGTAAACAAGGTCTGATCAACTACTCCTCTAGTGAAATTTTGATCAGTGAGAAACTTGCTCAACCTGTCGTACCAAGCTCTGGGAGCTTGCTTAAGACCATAGAGAGCTTTATTTAATTTGTAAACATGATTAGAGAAATCTAGACATTCAAACCCAGGGGGCTGTCTAACATAAACATCCTCATTAATTTCCCCATTCAAGAATGCAGATTTTACATCCATCTACTAGAGGATTATACCTAGGGAACATACATAAGCTAATAAAATTCTAACTGCTTCTAATCTGGCTACAGGGGCAAATGACTCTTCAAAGTCAATACCAAACTCCTGGTTGTACCCCTGAGCAACAAGTCTGGCTTTATTTTTAACAATATTCCCTAATTCATCAGATTTATTCCTGAAAATCCACCTAGTCCCTATGATTGTTCCATGATCAGGAGGTGGGACCAAGTGCCACACCTTGTTCCTGTCGAACTGATTAAGCTCCTCATGCATGGCATTAATCCAATGCATATCCTTGAGGGCACAGTCAATGGACTTGGGTTCAATTTGAGAGACAAGAGCATATGCATTTAATTCATCCTGAATTCTAAAGTGACCTCTAGTTCTAGGGGGATCATTCAGATTGCCAATGACATTATTCACAGGGTGATCTTTAAGATATCTAATATTAACAATCTGAGTTTCAGGAATTTCACTTACCTCCCCCTGAACTTCAGGTTCTTCTTCATTTTGCTCTTCTTTATCTTCCTCACCATCAGACTGGTCTGCATAGTTTTCATCTTTCAAATGTTCCCATCTTTGTTCCTGCAATAACCATGGTTGGTTTCCATCAAGGTTTCATCAAAGATAATGTGTGGAGATTCTTCAACAATTTTTGAGTTTAAATTGAACACTCTATAAGCCCGGGTGTTTTCAGAATACCCGAGGAAGATTCCTGGTTCACCTTTTGGCTCAAATTTATCAAGGTCCCTCTTGTCATTTATATGTATAAAACATTTACAACCAAAGATCTTGAAGTAGGCGATTGAAGGTTTCTTACCTCTCAAATCTCATAAGGGGTTTTCTGGGTGGAAGGTCTTACCATTGCCCTGTTAATTACATAATAGGCTGTGTTGACTGCTTCAGCCTAGAATTTTTCTTGGCAGTTGACCTTCAACTAAGAGAGTTCGGCCCATTTCTACTAGAGTTCTGTTCCTCCTTTCGACAACACCATTCTGCTCAGGTGTCCTGGGTGAGGAGAACTTATGATGAATCCCACTTGACCTGTAAAATTCTTCAAAGTGTGAGTTTTCAAACTCACCTCCATGATCAGTCAAAATATTTTCAATTTTCTGATTTATTCTTATACAGAACTCCTGAAATTCTGAAAATGCATCACTCTTATTAGATAAGAAATAAACCCAAGTATACCTAGAAAAGTCATCTACCATAACAAACCCATACCTCCTCCCTGATAAGCTGACAGATTTGGTTGGCCCAAAAAGGTCCATGTGTATCAGCTCATAAGGTTTGGAAGATAGATTTTCAGTTCTAGACTTAAATGACTTTCTAGTTATCTTTGATTGAGTGCATGCATCACAGATTTTATTTTCTTTTTTGAAGGAAACTTCAGGAAGTCCTCTAACCATGCTATACTTGTTTAGTTTATGCAAAATGGTATAACTCGCATGGCCTAACCTACGAAACCATAAAAATGCTAAATCTTCTCTATTGGCAGTAAGACATAGGTTAGAATGCTAAATATCATCTAGATCTATCATGTATGTGTTATTTATTCTTTTTCCAGAGAATTTTACAATTTCTGAATCAGGTTCAAAAATCTTGCAGCATTGAGAATCAAATAAAACCTTATGACGCTTATCACACAACTGGCTGATACTAAGTAAATTGTAAGCTAACCCTTCAACCAGCATAACATCATCAATGCAGCAGGTAGAACACTTACCTACCTTACCTGATCCAATGATCCTACCCTTTGTGTTGCTTCCAAAGGTGACAAGGCCTCCTAGCTTTTCAGTTAGCATGCAAAACTTGGCCTTATCTCCTGTCATATGCCTGGAGCAGCCACTGTCCAAGTACCACAAGTTGCTCTTGGCTGCCAGGCATACCTGCACACATAATTAAGGCAAAGAGTTTGGAACCCAAGTCTGATTGGGCTCCAATGCAGATGAAGTGCAAGTAAAGAAAGAGAGCATGGTTTTGGGAATCCACATTTGTTTGAAGCAGTTCTGTTCAGTGGATTTTCTAGATTTCTTTTTGTTTTGCTTTTTCTTGTTGACTTTCTTCTTATATGCACCAACAGAGTTATTCACAGAGTTGTTGTTATTGTGCCAATGCTTCGGCAAGGTTGCATTCATAAAGTTTTGGCCATAGTAGTTCCTGGGCTGGCTGTGGAAATGTTGGTAATTCCTAGGCATCCGACTACCATACCCATTTCCCCAATTTCTGACATAGGGTCTGTAAAAGTGTGTAGGTTGATGAACATACCCTGTATACATCCTTTGAGTTCTAGTCCACCCACACCCATTAGGATTGATTGGCTGTGTGGGGTAGTAGGACTGAACTCTAGGTGGATTGAATTTGTTGGGCTGACTTCTGAAAATATTTTGTCTTCCCTGCACCCTTGACCCTGCTGACCTATTCATAGGTTTTGGTTGGGTCCTTTTCTGTGATGATGGTGGTGAAGACTTTTTGGCATTGACATGGATTTTGTTTACCTGAACATGCTGACCCCTAACCTTGGGTTGAGCACTAGAGCTAGGTTTGGAAGTCCCAATTCTACTGGGCTCACCTACTTTCTGTTTGCCCTTCTCCTCTGCATTTAGCCTTTTCAGATTCAAATTTATCTTTACAGCATTATTAGAATTCATGTTGATCAGAGGTCCTTTCTCCTTTTGTGCAACAAAGGAAATAGTTTTCATTCCAAAGCTTTTAGTTGCACTAGAGTTGAATCCTAGGCCCTCTCTTCTGAAATTTACCTTTGACCCCAATAATGCATCTAAATTTTCAGATCCTTGGGTCATTTTCTCAATTGTTTTTAGCTTATTCTCATTATCTTTCTGAACTTCATCAATAGATTTTTTCAACTCATTATTCACATTGAGGATAGCTTCATATTTTTCAGAAACAATTTTTATCTCATTTTCATAATTCTGAATTTTCAGTTTCCATGCATCAATTTCATTATCTAATCTCACATTTTCTTCCTTAGACATTTTCAGTTCTTTATTGATTTCTTCAAATTCAGAACATGTGAGTTTCAGCTTACTGTTTTCAGTTTCTAAGCAGGCAATTTTATCAGACAATGAAGTATCATTTTGCATGATTTTAATTTTTCTTCGTAGATGCCTGTTTTCTTTTCTGACCTCATCTACTCTATCAGTAAGTTCATCATAAGCAACCATCCAATCAGTAATAGTAAAATTTTCATAGCGAGAGGATACCTCATCAGATTCTTCCTCTCTATCTTCTGAGCTGGTTGCCATGAGACAGATTAGCTTCTCAGCTTCAACTTCACTGTCCGAAGTGACTCTCAAAGATCCCTCGTCCTCATCACTCCAGGTAGTCACCATAGCTTTCCCTTTTGTGTTCTTCTTCTTGGACTTATCCTTGAGGTTCTGATTTGTCGGACATTCAGCTTTAAAGTGACCCGCCTTCCTGCATTGATAGCAAACATTAGTTTCAGCTTTCTTTACAGGGTTTGATTTATACCTTGTGTCTCGGCGGCCACTGTTGGATTTCTTCGGTTGAATCTTCTTCCTTCCTTCTTGAGAAATCTCCGGAATTCCCTAGTAATCATGGCAATATCAGCATTTGCCACTTCTTCTTCAAACAAGCTCTCTTCAGTTGATGATCTGTTGGGGCTGGATCGACTGGATCTGCTAGCACCAGCCTTCAGAGCTATAGGCTTCCTCTTTCTGTCAGCCTCCTCTATCTTCGGCATATTCATCTCATAAGCCATTAGAGATCCGATCAGCTCATCTGCCTTAGTGTTGTGCAGATCTCTTGACTCTTCCATAACTGTGGCCTTGGTGTGCCAAATTGGAGTCAAGGATTGTAAGATCTTCCTGACTACATCATACTCAAAATATTTTTTCCCGAAGCCTCTGAGACCATTTGTGATAATAGTCAGCCGAGCATACATTTCTTTGATCGTCTCATTAGGCTTCATCTTGAAGGCTTCGTATTCTGAAACCAGTAGATTAGTCTTAGTCTCTCTGACTTGTGAAGTCCCTCATAGATGACTTCAAGTGCATCCACATTTCCTTCGCTGAGGAGCAGGCAGATATTCGTGAGAACTCGGTGGGATGCAGAGAACACTGGATTGCATTGATTGCACTCCAGTTGAGCGTGGACCTTCTAATTTCTTCCTTGGTCCATACATCTTCATTTGGGGACAGCTCGAAAGGTCCCTTGCTAACCACCTTCTAAATTTCATAATCTTTAGCCCTCAAGAATACCTACATACGGTGCTTCCAATATGCGTAGTTGGTTCCATCGAAGTACGGGGGCTTGGATATGGAGTGTCCTTCAGCTATCATCCCTCTTCCGTCCATCTGTGCTTATCCTCTTCAGGCGGTAAGTCCCTGTAGAAGAGTCTAGCTCTGATACCAAGTGTTGAAGTCAGATGGAAGGCTCTATCACCACAGGATGTGGATCTAGAGGGGGGGGTGAATAGATCAACTGGCTATTTAAAAATTAGGCCTAGAATCAAATGCAGAATTAGAAGAACACTAAACGAACACAGCCAATGCACCGAATGAGACACACAAGATCTGCTGAACAAGTAATCAAACACACGAGAGGCACAAGGCTTTTAGGTGGTTCGGTCAATCCGACCTACGTCCACCCCACATTCAACTCGAATGTGGATTACTGCTGATACACAGCTTCAATCTACTGGGCTCTATAGCTTGCCAACAACGGCTGGGGCTTACAGCTTATCCCGACCAGAGGAGCACCCTCTACAACAGCTGAGCATCACAGCTTGCTCTGCTGGGCACTACAGCTTAGCCGACCAGAGGAACACCTCTGCAACCCGCTGCCTCACAGCTTGAAACCGCTGACTAACAGTTTGATAGAACAAGAGTTTTCAAAGAGAAAATAGCAAGACTGAAAACAAACAAAACACACAATCGAATTAAAGAAAACCAAAATGACTGTAGCTCAAAGTTGAGCAATATCAGCTCTGGTAACTGGACCAAGAGACTGATTCACAAGCTCTCACAATAACTCTTTCAACTCATCTCTTCTCTCTTTCTTCTTCCTTCTTTTCTTCTTCTCTGCTTTTCTTCTCTCACAGTGGATCTCGGTGGCTGCTGTTTCAGACTGGATGTATAGACTTTGCCAACTTCGATCAGCCTTTACAGAAGATGAAGACTACTATATATACTGACAGCAGCAGGTGGATAAGGGCGCGTGGCTTCCACGTTTTCCCGCCCAAGTGAATTCGCCAGATCCGAGGCAATTCCATCAACGTGTCAGCATCTGGTCAGGCCTTCCAGCCTCAGATCATGTGCCCTCCTTAAGGTTCACGAGCAGATCACCTGTCAGACAGAGTATCGGAGTATTAACTTGGTGTCGACACTTTGTAAAATAAAATGCATTGTATAGACTTGTGAAAGCGCATGCATTATATAGACTTAGTGAAAGGGAATACATGCAATACAATTCTTTTAAATACCCAGAGACTAGTGCGTTCTCCCACGGGAGCATATGAAGTCTCAGGGGAGCATCTATGGCCTCTGGACAGCATCACCAACGTCAGGGGAGCATGTGGAGCACATGCTGTCTCTGGGGAGCAATCGCTGCTCTAGGGGAGCATCCTCAAAGTTAGGGAAGCATTAGCAGTCACTGGAGGGCATACTCGATCCCAGGAGAGCATCCGGGGGGACAGGCGAGCATGCACGTCTGATGTACAGACTCTACCAATGAAATCATGAACAGTCTGATGTATGGACTTGGCTTCGGGTCTACTATAGTCCAGTGTATAGACTTCGAACTCTTGAGCTCTGCATAGACTTTGCAGTCAACAGGCGATGTATAGACTTTGGAGTCTGAGACCAATGTACAGACTTTGTAAAACAGAAACCTGTATAGACTTGGAGGATCAAGACGCTAAGGAAGACGGTCATTGTACAGACTTAGATGCCATTGACAAATGCATGCTACAGTCCAATGTGTGGGCATACATGAGACGCTCATTGTACATACTTCGCCTGACACCGTCCAATGTATAGACTTTGCCTTAGACTCTAAGTGAGACGGACAGTGTATAGACTTAGCCAATGCAATGAGTTGACGCTACAGTGTATGTCAATGCAATGAGTTGACGCAGTCCAATGTACAGACTTTCAAGCCTAAAGGCCAATGTGTGGACTTGCACAGTAGCTTCAAGTATAGACTTGATATGTGTGCTTCGGCTGTACAGACTTCACTCTAGCAGGTAATGTAGCAATGTATATATTTTGATCTTGAACGTGCAGTGTATAGACTTACGTTGCTGAAGCAATGTATATACATTGAGACTTTGAGTGTATGTTCAGTGTGAAAACAAGATAAAATGCATATAACACACAGACAATCTGATAAGGTAATTTCATCAAAACATAAATAGTGTTGCCAATCAATCAAAATAATATGTTGCCATATGAAGTAAAGTTACATGTCAACACCATCAACACAGAGGAGTCACAACATTACCCACGCCTTCGAAGCCTACCACCTCCACCTCTCCATCCACTTGCACCCCACGGAGCGGTTGTGCATTATCTCCGATGCCTCTTGGGTCTGGTCCCCATGGAGACGATGAACCTAATCAAGATGATGCAGTACCGGTTCTGCATTTCAAGATTCAGGATTTTATCTGTCGAATGCCGATCCGCATCCTGGACCCTGGCCATTTTGGAGATGATGTGCCTGCACTCCTGATGACGGTTGCTAAAAAGAGATCCCTTGCACTGATGCCAATGTCTTCAAGAGCGAGACCGGTGGCACTCTCATTGATCGCCGGAAAGTTCACCATTGATGCTGTTGTTACTTCTCGCTCCATTGTTGTTCAGTTCACTAGCTAAGAAGGGTTCTCCACCCGTATTTTGCTAACTCATACGGCTGCCAAAGGATTGGTGAATTCCATGTTCAATGTGCAGTTGGCCATATTTTCTGCGCTTTCGAAGGACATTTTGCACATTATATGCAACCTCTCTCAGTTTGTCAGTACGCCGGCCACGTCAACGCCGTGTATTGCTCTCCCTCAGTTTCGTCCTTCTCTACTAGCAAGGAAGTTACGATTCAAGTCTGATTGCCAAGTGGAGCTGCCAAATCTCATGATACTTGTGCCAAGTAATAAGACTCCATGGTTCTATGATATTCAACATTATGAGGAGTTAGTTGTTCAAGAATGTCCGTCAACTATTGTTAGCACTGGGTGTCTAGGGGCAACCACCCCGATGAAGCTGCATATTCATAGCCGGGTTAGGTCCTCTGCCAGATGGGCCCGTTATTTAAGGCGACACTACAAAATAAGAGGCCTGAAGGTCCAAGCCCGCGCCAAGTAGGTCCATTTCAAGCCAATTTTAGCTAAGAAGAGACGGCAACGCAAGTTCAAGGGCTGTCGATTGTACAGTCAGGGGTCCACTCCCTGTTCCCTGTCTATTCATTTATCTTTACTTCTACTCAGCTCCCACCCTTGGGTGGTGTACCTTTCTTATTCTAATCCCACGTCCATGATCTTCTCCTCTCTTCCCGGGTCCGCAAAACCCCACTCTTCTCATCCGGTTTCTCTGGATTCTCCTTATTCTTACTATCTTAGGCCTCAGCCCACGTCATCCTTTCACCTCGATCTAGGGATTTCTTCTTCTGATCCTTCTCCTCCGGTATCTCCGGGTTCTCGTTCTTCTTCCCCGACCTTATCGGGTGTTTATGCTTCTCCTTCCCCGATCTTGTCGAGTGATTCTAATTCCTTTTCTTCGACTACGTCGGATGATCACTCCTCTTCCCCCTTATCTTTGCCACAATCTTCTCATGATTTGTCTATTCCCACCTCTTCACCCTTTCGAGGTCATCACCCCTTTTCATGCTGTTTTCGAAGCTTTAGCCCACCTTGATCCCAGCTAACATTTGCTTAATCTGTATCTGGTTCCCTGTTATCAGGGTCTCCGCGCCTTAATGGGGGAATTCTAGCCCTCGTCTCTGTTCCTTTTTATCCTTCTTCATCCAGTTTGGTGTCTGCCGCTCCTCCGTGTAGAGGAATCTTTAATTCTTGCTATTCTCTCCCTTTCATCATGTCAAGCAAGGAATATGAAGCTCGTGCTGTGCGAAGCTCGATGATCAAGACTGCTTCAGGATGCTAGTTTTCGGTCCATGGATTTGCAAGGTATCTTTATTTTATTCAAAGAACATGCTATTATTATCACTGTTATTCCTGTGCATTGTTAAGATAAATGTTGGTTCCTCACATGGTTTGAGTGGCTTTAAGAAGTTTGCTTAGTTTTGTCAAAAGAGTCAAGTTCGCTTCTACAGCATCCTTAGGCTGGTGATAGCTCTGTGCTGGGAGTCTAGTTTCTTTCCCTGATCGTTGAGGGTGACCATTGAGCATGGATTTTTCGCACACCACACGGCAAGCCATAACCGATCTCTATGCGGCACACCGTTACTACTTTGGCGATAATTTGGGTATGCACAAAGGTCTTTTTTCTCTTCTCTACTCGGCCGAGTGCAGGGGCAAGAGATTGATGGATGAGATGACCAGCCTAGGTGCTCCCCAATACGGGAGAGCTCTCAAATAGGGGTAGTCTTGACCCTCGAAAAATGAGCTTTCATGCTAAATATAGCCAATAAGGGCTCTCAAAATCAATGATCTGATCAATGCAAAATTATGGGAATCAAAGGCATGGCAAGAGTGGCAGTACAGTTCCCCGCGGGATGTCATGAGCCTGGTCGCATGCATGCCTGAAAAATATAGGTCCGAAAATCAAAGACACAAACCTCCGGCGCAACAGACTGTATCTTTGAGGGGTAGTGCCCTGGAAGGAATTCAAGTCCTGATGTTTCCCATCCTGCATAAAGTTTACCTCCTAATTGTTCTTCTATTTTTCCCTCTTAGGCTGGGTTGAATCCCGGGTATAACCTTAGTAGAGTCACCGTTCTTTAGAGGCGGTTGGTTGTGGTGAGTCACCCTCACATGCACGCCCTGCTTAAGGGAAGCCTTTAATGAGACGGGTAGGAATGACGATCCCTGGCCAATAGTTTAAGCCCATCTCTAGGTGCTGTAGATAGCTTTGTAAAAATCTAAAAAAAAATGAAATACTTCAAAATTCCAAAAAAAATGAAATACTTCAAAATTCCATAAAATGAAATATTTCAAAATCCAAAGAAATCAAATACTTCAAAAATAAAAAAAATCAAATATTTTTAAAAATCCAAAAAAATCAAGAAATTGAAAATTCTAAAAATGTCTTTTTGTTCTTTTCTATCTATTTGTTTTGAGGACGGATATGATCTGTTTGTTAAGTGTACATGTTGCAAGTGTTCAAGCTTCCTTGCTATATCTTTTGCTCTGTCCCTTGTTCACGTGCTTCTGATATGTTCTCTCTTCTTCAATCTATCTCTCGATCTGTTCTGAAACTTATGTCCTTCTCAGCTCTCGCTTCGCTTCATCATATCTTTATGGGAGGGCTTTACCTCACGATTATGAACCTCGCGGTTCTGCTTCATTCTGATCTTGGGTTTTGATTGAAGGGCGTATTTGTCATGTCTTTCAATCATTGCATGTGTCTAATTTAAACCCTCTCGTCGTGTCTCTATTGTGCGTATATGTCCCTCCATGTCATTGCATGTGTTGTCTTTTACCCCCGTGGTATTGTCATCCCACGTGTCTTTGTCCCACCATGTCCTTATACCACCGCGTGTGCTGTCCCACCGTGCGTGTGTGTTGTCTTAACCCACCATGTCTTCAATCTCATGCATGCTTGCCATTTGGTCTTGTGATGTTTGTTATGGTGTTTTGTTTTGTTCATCTGTGTCATGTCATATTTCGTTCATTATATTATGTTCATCTTCGTGCATGTTGTTATGTTATGTTCATCATTGTCATGTGGTTGTCTTATACATTAAATCCCCAAAAAATTTGAAAATCAAAAATCCAAAAATGTCACTTCGCTTGGTAGGTATGTCAGGTATGGCTCTCTATCACTGCTCACTGTTGCATTACTATATGGTATCTACATTATTATAGCCTCTCAAGGACCGACTGGTTGCCCGTGTGTTCTGAAATCTGATGTTCCCCTTTAACAAAAATGATGATGATCTAGTAGCATATGGTTAATCGTTGGATAGGCCGCTCGGTTGAGTCGGGTGGGGGACGATGGACTCTGTCTCGCACGCCGTGGTTGCGGAGGACTCTTGACCCCGTCTTGGCTTGGTCTTTCTTTGCATTCGTTTTGATGATTTCTTTATTTTAGCCCAGCATGCATCATGTCATTTTGAGCATTCACGCCTCGTGATCCGTTCAAGGTTTCTCCTCAGCAAAGGTTAATTGCACTTCAATTCCCTTGAAAAAGAGATTCTCATTCCACTCTAAATTTGAATGATTTCTCTGATCTGCCCACTTAGTCTGGTTGGCCAGCGTGGTTCCTGTCTGAATTTTATCTCAGTCTTATTCTCCTTTCCAGCTCTTATGCTGTGTTTCCTGCCGACCCAATCATTATCCGTGGATTGTGTCCCTGATGAGGCTGGTCGTGTTTCCTTTCCCTTAGTTTAATTCTCCAAGCATGTCTCATCTGCGTCATCCATTCTGAGTAGTTAGTTCGGCATTTTTCGGGAGAATTCTTGTCGCTTGTTGGTTGTGACGGGTGTCTTTTGCCTTGATGCCCACTTTTCAGTTCTCTCCGCTTCATCTCCAATTCCCGTCCCTATCGCTTTCACTCCATCTCCTTTCCATTCCACCTCCGCATCGATTTCGCTCGTTCCCTTGCAAAGCAGACATCAAGGAGGGGCATCTGTTGACACCCGTTTTTGACCCACAAGTTACATTATTTCTCTTATTCATCATTTTTGATGTCTCGAATTACCTATTATTTTGGAGCCTTCCTTGGACTGATTTCAAACCCATTTCATTGTTCCCTAGCCTTTGAACTTTGGAGATCATGATTTCTTATAGCCCTGGAGCTTATCTTATCAACTTCCGATCTTCCAAGTTGACTTGCGGCCCATTTAGGCCCATTTCCATCAAGCATTCGGCTCTCTTTCGCTGTGTAGTCTTGAAAATGGTCCTTTTTCATCCCATTCGCTTCCTATATTCAAAAAGTGTCCATCACCAAAGTTGTTCATCTTTCAAATATCTACAATTTCTTATTCTATGCCATTAGCCAGTTTTGCACCGATTTCAATCTATTCGTATTTTTCCAGTGTGCTGTTCACTTGTGTCCCAGAATTCTTTCACTCTGTTCTAGCCCCATTTTCTCCATCTTCTGACCGTCTTTTCATCTTGCTCTTTTCATTAACGTTGTTCATCTTTTAGTTGTCTACAATTTCTTCTTCTACCACTTTTGCTAATTCGACACCATTTTTGAGATATGATCCGATTTCTAAAGTCGCACGAAGTCTACCCAAAAGGTCGTGCAAACGACCGTTTCTTATTGCAAACGGTTCCTTAGCGGTCTTACGATAGACCGTTAAGCAAACCGAGAGTCCAACATGCGCTGGACTCTGCTCCGTTTCTGTGCGCCGTGGCCCCCTTGCAGAGCCCATAACTTCTTTAATTCTACTCCGAGTTGAGCATCGTTTATTCCTATGGCTTCTCCTTTATATTATCTTGAATTTGATCCATAGATCTCAGATTTTCATTGGCTATCTTGCTCATAAATGTGGACGAATGTTAGGGGTTTATGCGTTCTAGTTCAACACAAACTCTGCAGATTAAGCTCCGGGCTCCCTTCCAGAAGCCATATATTCTAGATCCTTCATCCAAATAGAGTCCCATTTTCTCCTACATCTTATCTTGACTATTATCTCGAGATTGATCCATAGATCTCGAGATTTGGTGTACTCTATCTCTTAAACTCATAGATGAAAGTTTGGGATTTAAGCAGTTTTCTATATAAAGTGCCATGTGCGAACCTCGCAATGGGGGCGCGTTTCCAAGGCGACGGTAAAGCCATGCCAAACTGTCTTCATCTTCCTTCAACCATAGCCTGAAGAGGGAAGTATTAGCTTCGTTTTGGTTCCTTATTTGCTCAATTTTATCAACGTTTGCCCACTCAACTTCTCCCCGGCTGTTGGCAAATCATCACAGTTTGCTATTTTTTTGCTACAACTCCGCGACGGGGGCCTGTTCATCAAGCCGGGGCGGAGTCATGCTTCATCCTTTTTGTCCTCCTTTGAGTCCATCTTGAAGAGGGGAGTATTATCTTCGTTTTGATTATATGTGTGCCTTATTTATCCGATCTTTTCCCATTCTTCCAAGCCCCGACTTTTGAGGTTTCACCACTCTGTTCTGCACTTTTTTAGAGCTTAGATTTCTTGCGATGGGGGCATGTTTGTGTCACCGGAGCGAGGCCATGGGGCACTCTTGATCTGTCCTTTCAACTCCAGGCTCTAGAAGGAAGTATAGTCTTTGTTTTCTTTGATTTTGGGCTCATTATCTTGTCATCTTCATACATATTTTTGTCCATGAGTTTTGCACTTTCAGTCTATTTTTACACTTGGTCATTTTTCTGTCATATTCTGCACCCCGTTATTTTCTTATGTTTTCCACCGCATTTTTTACTATTGTCTTCCCTATTTTAAACCCTCTTTTTTCCCTAGTTTCACCACAATATTCCCACCTTTCCATTGCATCCACTCTTTCCTTTTTTGGTGTTCTATCTTATGAGATATTCATCATTCTTTGAGTCCATTTTGTGCACTGTTATGCATTTTCTGCACAGTCTATATTTTTCCCCAAATCTCCGGCATCATAACTTTCTGTCCCGATCTCCTTTTTAAGTGATACTTGTTCCTACTTCTTCACAACATTCAAGTCTTCTGTCATACCAATTTTCACCCTATTTGGACATCGTTTGCCCTACTGTTTGCATCAGTCTTGGCACCCAATTTGCACTGTTTGCATAATTTTTCTTGTGACTTGCACTTTTGCACCTTGTTTATCTATGTTCATCATGGCATATTTGTGTATGAACATGGGATTTAACATTCTTGGTATGAGAATGATTCCTTCCCTTTAGATGCCGACAGTCCTTGACTGTGTGGCCAGTTTTTCCACACCGAAAGTAGCAAGGATGATGGTTTCTTCTGTTGGCCTTAGGGTGCATTGACCATACCTGGGCATTCCTGGTCTTTTGAGTATGAGTGTGCTGAGCACACTTCCTCCCAGTGTTTACTTGACCCTTGCCCTTGCTTTCTCCATTGTTCTTGCATGCTCTCAATTCATCATTCTTCAAGATAAAATAATCATGCATAACATGACCATGCATACCACAATAGAAACAATGAATATTCATTTTGTGAGAATCATGGTGTTTAACACTACGTTTCCTAGCATGCATATCAACACAAGTAGACTTGTTTTTCTATTTTTGCTTTTGTGCTTTCCTTTTCTGATTTTTAACTTGTTTTTTATTTTTCTGAGCTGTAGTAGATTTTGAGGGAACATCAGAGGTACTGGCTTCATTTGAGCCAGAGACGAAAGAGGTGCCCATCTTTCCCAAAGGACTTTTTGTTTATAGGTTTATAGCCCAATCCTTCTCTCGAGAAAATTGCTTTGGTCCCCAACGATCTGTCCAGATTTTCCTGTCCCTGAACAAATTTTGACAATGAGGTGTTCAGGCCTTGGACTTCATTTGCAAGTGTAGAGATGTGCTGTTGTGAGTTGGCCAAATCTACCTCACACTTGGCAAGTTGCTCATTTAACATCTCATTTACCGTTTTACAATAAACAAACTCCTTTTGGAGAGCAATCATTTTTTTTGTTTTATCAACGCTCACACCCTTGCCTTTTTAACATGCATGATGCTTAGCAAGCAACTCATTGTTTTGCTTTTCATTGTTGAGATTCTGATTTTCAGTCATCTCATTGAGTGTGAGTTGATCATCTAACATATGCTTAGGCTTATCTTGAAGCTGTCTTACAATTTCTTCCAACTTAGTTATTTTAGCCTGCAAGATATCATTCTCAGCTCTCAAACAAGTAATGTTCTCTTTGTGTAAATCTAAATTGATCATGAGAGTTTCATTAAGCTCTTCAAGAGTAGAACATTTTTTACAAGGTGACCTTTCACAAGCGCTGCCTTCAAAATTCTTTTTCAATTTTTTATTTTCAGATTTTATCTTTTTGTATTGCTTAGCCAACTCATCAAAAACCTCCATAAGCTCTTCAAAAGTAAAGTCTGTTGGGCATGTGTGGAACATGCTTGATTCTATTGTTTTGATGATGTCTGACCATGAGTCATTGATGAGTCTCATATGGATTTAATGATGCCAACATGTATAAGTTTCTGGTCAAAGTCAGCGCATGGAGTCATATGATATGGTGTATTGAAGTTGAGCCATGTGAAGATAGAAGATAGGATATGAGATCAAAGTCAGCGCATGGAGTCATATGATATGATGCATTGAAATTGAGCCATGTGAAGATAGAAGATAGGCTATGAGGTTTAAAGTGATGCATTGAACTCATGTCATTCACACTACTGCATGCATCAACATCAACCAAGTCACAAGCCAGCAGCCAACCAGTAGCAGCAAGATCAACATCAGCTATACAAGGAGTGGGCAATGATAAAAGCGCTTTGAATCAAGAAAGAAAATTCAACTTGGTCCAAGGCTGCGTCGACCCTAGAGTAAAGCTGCGTCGACGCCTTGGCTTGTAAAAGAAGAAAAAGCCCAAATGAGCTCAGGCTGCGTCAACCCAATTGCCTAGTTGCATCAACGCAATCAAGCGAAGCTGAGAAAAATGAAGAAGAAAGGCGACGGCTCACAGGGCTGTCAAATGGCGCATAAGGGTGAAAAATAGATACCCAAGGGTGTAAAATGACTTTCAGAGCTGTAAAATGGGTTGCAGAGCTGAAACAAGTAAAATCAACATAGCTGCGTCAACGCAACGTCCCTGTGTGTCAACGTAGTCAAGCGGAAACTACTCAACTATGCACAAGACTGATAACGCAAACAAAGGCGATGGCTTATGAGCAATAGAGGTGCCAAATAGATATGCAAAGGTGACAAATGCAAAATAATAGTGACAAATACATGAGTAGCACTGACAAATGGCTAAGAAGTGTGCAAATGATGAAGAAGAGTTGACTCCAGTTAAGTTTCCAGTCAACCACAATTCTAGTCAAGTTGACCCAGTCAAGATTGACCCAGTCAAAGTCAACACTAGTCAAGCTCAGTCCAGTCAAGCTCAAGTGAGTCAAATTCAAGTCACCTACAAGCTAAAGTTAACAATGGTGATAAATGTGCGATACGGGTGACAAAACGGGTAGCAGCAGTTACAAATATGCGTTAGCGGTAACAAATAGGTGATAGCCGTGACAAATGGTAGAATCCTTAAGGCTGCGCCAACACAATGCCCACACTGCGTCAACGCCATCAACGCAAGGCTGAACACCAAACAAAAGTGACGGATCAAGGTTCTTAAGGGTGACAGATGGTTGTGTAAGGCAGACAAATAAGCTATAAGGGTGAAAAATAGCTAATAGGGCTGACAAATAGCTCACAGCCGTGATAAACAGCCTGTAGCTGAAGGCTGCGCCAACGTAGTGCCTTCCCTACATTAACGCCATCAACCCTAGCTCGCTAGCAATGACAAAATCCTTTAGGCTACGTCAACGTAAGTGCCCTCACTATATCGACGCAACGGCTTCCTAGAAAGCGTTGTAAACACTATTCACGAAAGATGTGTCGACGCAAGCCATCAGAAGCGTCGACGCACATGAAGAATGACTGACAAATCTGCCAGCTCAATCGTCTATTTGAAGGACCATCCGTACATCATGTGAACTGCCGAAATGTCAGATGTTCCCTCATGCAAAGTCAATGGCGGACGCCTCCAAAAAGTAGCTTTAAGGTCTGAACATATCTGAAGGCATTAAATGCCCCTTAATCAAGAACCAATGGAAGCCAATGGGAAGACTCCAAGACAATAAGAAGCCTCCACTGAATGCACCCAGTTCTGTAGAATAGACTCCAGGCTGGAAGACAGTCCTTCTTACTCAACCTCTATTCTGGAAAGGGAGTTCGACGCCCTAAGCTCAAGACCCATGGTCTATCAAGCCAGAACCTAGTACCTAGGATTCTAAAGTGTTCTAAGGACCTGGATGGCCTTGATTACTTCCTCCAGGATCAAAGGTGTAGATCCAAACTTTCTTCTATAAATATGAACCAATGGCCACCTTGAAGGAGTTGGCCGAGCACTGCATTAAGGTACATCCTTTAGCTCATCCCCAAGAGGAAAAGAGAAGAAAAGAGAAAGAAGAAGATAGGAGAAGAAGAGAGAGGAATCCAATGCCTGGATCCGCCCAATCCAGCGCCGTGAGAGTAAAGAAAAGATAAAGAAGAAGAGAGGAAGAAAAGAGTGAGCAGCCCTAAGCCTTACATGAGAAGAATCTGAGAAGAGAGAAAAAGATAGAGAGAGAGAGCAGTCTGGATCTCAGCTTCATGAACCAAGTTCAGAAGCTACATTTGGCTTTCTCATTTTTGATTTGTGTCTTTCCTCTTGCACTCTCAAATCTATATTTCTGTGTGTGTCCAGTGCTTTGGCTAGAGACCGGAAGTTGTTTTTTCTACACTTGTAGCATGATTTCTTTTTATCCTTGATTGTGTGTGCGTGTGGGGTTCATCCCCGTGGAAGCTGTGAATCAACAGTAGCAAGCTGTGAGGCTCAGTAGTAGCAAGCTTTAAGGCTCAGCAATCAAGCGATTAGTCAGCAGGAAGCCTCACCAGGTTTGGTGAGGGGTGGACGTAGGTCACGAGTTTGTAACCGAACCACCTTAAACTCTCTTGTGCAGTGGTGTGTCCTTGTGTGTTTGCCTCAATTCCTTCTAACTCCATTTCACAGGGATGTGCACATTTTTTCACTATCTTTGATATGCCCAAACACTGCACATTCTGTGAGCAGTTCATCGTTTGGCATCACTCTTGCTGAATGAACAAAGGATCTCACACTCACCTAAGAAAGCACTCTGATAATCGGTATCTACGCATGTAAATCTTAGGTGTCTGATATTACTCTGCTGCATGAAACATCTGTGACCTTGTAATCTCAGATCTATAGTTTCAACAGGTCACCAGTTGTTCATTTGATTGCTATCCCAAGGTGAGTCTATGAGCCTCAGAGTGCTCATCTCTGAGAGAACACTTTCTCCTAGCAGTTGTTCAGCAAATCAGTGCTTGAGGTGCAACAGACTTGTCTGACTGCTGATTGCTTAATTTATATTCCTTCAGGTCGTCAGCTTTTAATCTTGAGTAGCTTGACGCTTTGAGAATCTATATCAAGCGCGTACATGTCCTAGTATCATTGCTATATCCGATGTGTTCAAACCAGAACTTTGTCTAGTCAAAATAAGTTTTTAAGAGGGCATATTTTTTAAGGGATCTATTCACCCCCCCCTCTCGATCTGGTTGCACCCATGCCTGGACCCAACAATTGGTATCAGAGCCAAGCTCTGTGTACCTAAGATCCAACAATCTTTAGAGGTGATCCTAGTGCAACCGATTTTAATTCTTGTTGCTGAACCGCTTTCAATGAATTTCTTTATCCGTTTTAAGTACGTCATCTAGTTTAGCTTTCTGTGCATAGTTGTTAATTCTTTGAGTTTCTCAAGGCATTGTATGTTAATGAAACCATTTTTGAATTGTGATATGTGCCTCTCACATTGTTTGATCCTTCAACTCTCTTCAGTTATGTTTACATCTGAAAATTCTTTTCTACAGTTCATGTTTTAATTGAAAATTCATTTGATGAACTACGACTTGAAAATGATCTCAAGAAGTCTAAAATGTCTGGCTCATGAGGGAAATAATCATTGCATCTTAAAATTGGAAAATGTGTTTATTGCCTATCTATCTAAAATGCATCAATATTGATTTTGATATTGTTAGCTCTCAGTGATAATTGATTCATCTATTTATAGGATACATCCAGAACTTGTTTTAACTTCTTCCATATTTGAACTTCTTCATTCTTCATGATATTTGTCATGTCATATTTGTTTAATCAATCATCATGCATTGTCCTCCCTGCCATTTATATGGGAGAGACTACAGTTTCTTATTAAGCTCAATTGATGAGTAAATGCATGACAAATTTTGCTTGAATTTGAATTTGTGAATTTCTTGATCTTGATTGAAGCTCATGCTCCAAGATAAGCAGGGAGTTGAAAACTCTTGAGGGCTGGTTCTTATTATGTACTTACCTCCTGCTCGGTTCTTACGTCAATGATTCACCTTGTTGAAAAAGGAGGTTGAAGTGAAGTGTGTAAAACTGTGTATATAGTTCAGCCCAATTAAAAAGTAATTTTCAAAATTGGTTAAGCATGATTCATACTTGTGCTTCTTCTCCCATTTATATCTTGCATATTCATTCATTGGGAGAGAGAACATTCATGTATCTTGCATTAGTGAAATGACATTCATCAATACTGCATTTCAGGTACAGATTGAAACTTGCATTTAAACAAGGGCATGACTACATATTGCATGCCAACCATTGGCATTTGAACATTAGCATGCTCAGCATAATAATGCATGTAGTGCATGTCAAGCACAGAGTGAAATCTGCCTGCTGCACTCATATTTACATCAGATATCAGATTTAGTGTGCATGTTTTTTAGGTATGCCTTGTATGTTGCATCCTCCCAAGTGTGCTTACATGCCATGACTCCATGGTATATCAAATGGTGACAAGAAGGAGGGCAGGTTAAGCTTCTCTAAATGCTATCACCATGCGAGAGAATGTGCCTCCGCCTGGTACCATGAGTCACTGCCCATGTTCTGCCAAAACTTCTTTGAGTACTCAAATGCCCATGGACATAGATAGGGATAATCATATGCATGTTTTCTTTTCAGAATCAATTGCATAATATCAGCATGTAAAAAACCCAGAAAGAACATTTGAAATTCATGCATACATTTAGGGAGATTTGAAATGTCTATAATTTCTACATTTATGTTGCATGTTTTAATATTGTTGATTAGAATGCATTTGTATTGACTCTAAACTGCAATCTTCAATGATCCTTCATGCTTATATGCCTCAAAAACCAATCTGAATTCAAGAAAAATGAGAACCTTGCAGGTGTGCCTTGAAGATAAGAAGCATAAACAACTTCTCAATCAAGAAGTTAAGGTACACGAGCCATGTTGGAAGCTATGGTTTTCTTCGAGAATAAAATGAGAAGCTTCCATCCAAAGAACTCGGGTGCTATCCTTCTCACTTCCTGTGGAACAAATTTTGTTTTGATGATAATAGCATCTGAAACTTCCTTCTAGAAAAATAATTCAGATTGTTGAAAATCATTGTTGCTTGAATGTGTCTGGGAAGCTTACATGCATAAGAATCAATTGCATTGCATTCCATATGTCTTAATGCATGTAGTGTCAAACTGAGGTGGAGTCTTCTTTGTAGTCATTCCTTTATCCCGTCAATGCATCTTCATGTCATGATCCTTTGGAATATCAAATAATGGCATGTAGAAGGACTGACCAAGTCTGTCTGAAAGCTACTAGTATGCATGGGAAAAATCCTCCGCCAAGTACCAAGGTCATGTGTTCATTCATTCCAGGCCACATCATTTAGAATTTCATGTATTCATATGTTTTACTCTGCATTGTCAAATGCATTTTTTGTGCACTAAGAAATAAGCATGCCAACTGGAGTCAAAGGGCTTTAGCTTGTTAGAATGAATGTCCAGATTGAGGGGGAGCCAGTATAGTTTTGATCTGCTTATATGAATTTGCCATGTTTGAATTCATGTATGGCATCTTTCCTAAAAATACCAAAAAGATCATCTGAACTTGATGCATACATATATGGCAAGTGAGCATGTTTGAATTTCTGCACTATGCTTTTCAGAGCGCATATGAGTTGTTAAGTTGATGTCTCTTCTGTGTGAGTGTAGTGAAACTAACTAATATGCATTAAGCAAAAGGACGAAAATCATGTAATGCACGGACCTAAATTATGCTATAAGCACAGACCTCCTTCAAGCTTAGAGTTAAAGAAATGCACCATATAAAAACAAACTAATTTGAAATTGTAACAAATTGATTTATAGTGTAAGACATCATCAAAACCGTAGGGATGCAACAATCTCCCCCTTTTTGATGATGGCAACACTATGAATCAAGCATTGTCATGTCATTAAGAAGGAGATCAAAAACAATCAAGAGCAAACCAAAAAGAGCAAACTGATAAACCAGAAGACTTCTTCCAGAAACACCATCTTCTGACTCTCTTCTCTCTCCAAATCCGCTTCACTCTCAGATGCAATAGATGCCCAGAACCTGAACCTCTCAGATGACCTCACAGCAATAAAGCAGTTGCATGAACTCTCTCAGATGTTGCTCAGATGTTGCATGACCTCTCTCCCCCTTTGACATCATCAAAAGGAAGTGAAAGATATATGAAATTGCTGGAGACATTAGGGAGAAGTCCAATGGCTTCTTAGTGTAGAAAGACTCATGAGCATATCTTAAGAGAATAAGTGAGGTGCTAAACTCAAGAGAAGATTCTTGAACTTTGGTAATCAATAGAGAAGTAGAAAGAGAGGAAAGTGTATCCACATATAGGGTATATGCTTTAGAGCAGGGATGAACAAGTATGGCAAGACATTGCTGAACAAAACAACAATACTCAGTAGACGACAAGAAACAAAAGCAGA
The DNA here is from genome assembly GCA_022559845.1 of Amorphophallus konjac. NCBI lineage: Eukaryota > Viridiplantae > Streptophyta > Magnoliopsida > Alismatales > Araceae > Amorphophallus > Amorphophallus konjac. The sequence continues at coordinate 64,197,047 of CM040117.1, forward strand.
GAAGGTGTTCTCATGGTATTGAGGACAAGCATTCCAATAAGTTGCACAAAGACAAGGGATATTATAGAGTTTTTTAATAAGACCAATGAGTAAGTTGGTAAATCACACTTTTGACATTAGGGAGACACCTTGATCAGAGGCCTGAATCCCCAGTTACTCAATGTGAGTACCTCATTACCTCTCCTTTTTAGAGAATAGAGTTAGTAACTATGGCTTTTTACGTGAGGAAACACCTTGATCAGAGGCCAGAGTCCCCAGTTACTCACCACCTTGTCACCATTGCTCTGTGATGATCAGAAGCACAAATTCATTTTGCAGAGATTGCTCTTCCCCCCCCTTTTTTTTTTGAATTTGACACCTCATGACATGGGAATTACTTCACTTCATTGATGAAGCTCTCAGTTTCTCAGTGATCAAACCATAGAGCTTTGTTCATTTAGTTGAACCCTTATATTGTGGAGATGAAGTTATTGAAGACAATACCAGAAGGACTGTTTCTTTGAAATGAATCTTGAAGTCTAGATTTCAAGTTGTTCTGGACAGATGTCAAGACATACATGTGTTAGCCTTAACCGGAATCATTTACAATGTAGGAAGATATACTTCAAACACTTAATCCAGATCTCTGATGGACTACTAGAGGAAAGATTCTAGTAGGACTTTAGTAACACAGACTTATAGACTTAAGAGATGAATGAGATTCCACAGTCTGAGATTGAACCGCACTAATTCAATCATGAGAACTAGCAATGACACACGTCTGGTCAATCTTTTGAATTAGTCAAAATTCACTAACTGCCCAGCTCCCCCTCAATCGATGCACTAAAGGAATTTACTCAGCAGATTCTCAGGACTCCCCCTCACTGTTAGGACAGGCTACTCACATAATCTCTTGCCAAGATAAAACAATTCAATAATAGGAAATTATAAATTAAGATAATTTAAATAAGCCTAATTCTCTCCTTAATGTGGTGAATTTGTCATTGTCCAGAGGCTTGGTGAAGATATCAGCAATTTGACTAGCAGTTCCTACATGAATCAATTCAAAAGTGTTCTTAGAAACCTCATCTCTTATAAAATGATGCCTTATTTTTATGTCTTTGGTGCGGAAATGCAAGACAGGATTCTTGGCTAGATTGATGGCACTGGTATAATCACAGTAAATGGGTGTGCACCCCAGGTCTACTTGATAGTCCTGAAACTGGTGTTTAATCCAAATTACTTGTGTACCACAACTCCCTGCAGCCATGTATTCAGCCTCTGCAGTGAGAGGGCCACAGAATGTTGTTTCTTGGAACCCCAAGATACTAAACACCCACCTAGAAATTCACAGTGACCACTTGTGCTTTTTCTATCTAGTTTACACTCGGCATAATCTGCATCTGTGTATGCAACTAAATCAAGTGTGTGTGATGCAGGAAACCATAAACCAAGGGTGTGTGTAGCAGACAGATATCTAAAAATTCTTTTCACTGCAGCTAGATGCAATTCAATGGGTCTAGATTGATACCTTGCACACATTCCTACACTGAACTGTATATCAGGTCTTGAAGCTGTCAAATAAAGTAGAGATCCAATCATACCTCGATAGAGCTTGGCATCTACTTCTTTACCTGTCTCATGTGCATCCAATGAGGTATTGGTACCCATTGGTGTTGTAATGTGCTTCAAGTTGGTCATGCCAAACCTATTCAGAATGTCCAATGTATACTTGGTCTAGTTGATAAAGCATCCTTCCTCCAACTGTTGTATCTGCAAGCCAAGAAAGTACTCCAGTTCGCCTACCAAACTCATTTCAAATTCTGCTGACATCAATTTTGAAAATTCATTACATAAAACATTGCTTGCTGAGCCGAAGACAATATCATCTACATATACGTGGACTATTATGAGATATTCATTAAAGCCTTTTTTAAAAAGAGTTTGCTCTACCTTACCTCTTTGGTAGCCCTTGCTGATCAGAAACTCCGTTAATCTCTCATACCAGGCTCGAGGGGCCTGCTTTAAACTATACAGGGCTTTAGTCAATCTGAAAACTTGGTCAGATTTAGTAGAGAATTGAAAATCGGGGGGCTGCTCAACAAAAACTTCTTCCTTGATAATTCCATTTAAGAACGCACTCTTCACATCCATTTGTTGGAGTTTTATATTTTTGGAGCATGCAAATGCTAGCAATATTCTTGTGGCTTCCATCCTAGCAACAGGTGCGTAGGACTCATCGAAGTCAACTCCAAATTCCTGACAGTAGCCCTTGACTACTAGTCTGGCTTTATTTCTAGAAATAACTCCATCTTCATTCATTTTATTCTTGAATACCCATTTGGTTCCTATCACATTATTGTTCTCAGGTCTTAGAACAAGTTCCCAGACATTGTTTCTATCAAATTGACCTAACTCTTCAGACATGGCATTGACCCATGATGTATCGTTTAAGGCTTCCTCTACTGATTTTGGTTCAATTTGAGAAACTAAAGCAATTAAATCTTGATTTTAAACATTTTTGAAATGAGACTTGGTTCTAGGGGGATACCTTAAATGTCCTATGATGTTATCCTCGGGGTGGTCTTTCAAGAATCTTATATTTATTGAAGACTCACATGTTTCAGCTAGACCTACTTGGTTGGGAGTATCTGATGTTTCATTCGGCTGAACCTCCTCTTCTTCTTTGTCTTCTAGGAATTCTCCATCGTGCTTGGAATCCTGTCAGTATCTTCAATGTTAGTGGCATCTTTTGCTTCACCAAAAATGATATGTGGAGACTCTTCAACTTTCTGATCAGTTATGTTAGAGACCCTATATGCTCTTGACACTTCTGAGTATCCTAAAAATATTCCAAGATAGCTTTTAGCATCAAACTTATCTAAGTCTTTCTTGTCATTATTATGAATAAAGCATTTAGCACCAAAAATCCTGAAATGAGCTAAGTTTGGTTTCTTACCTTTCAATAGCTCATAGGGGGTTTTCATGTGAATTGGTCTTACCATGGCCCTGTTGATTGTATAAGTTGTTGTATTGGCCGTCTCTATCCAAAATTTTCTTGGTAGTTGACTCTCAATCAGCATGGTTCGGGCCATCTCCACAATGGTTCAATTTCTTCTCTCCACAATTCCATTCTGCTCTGGTGTCCTGGGAAAAGAAAACTTGTGTGTTAGTCCTTCACTTTCACAAAGGTCAGAAAACATGGAGTTTTCAAATTCGCCTCCATGGTCAGATTGAATTGAACAAATCTTATGTTTTCCTTCTTGTTTGACCTTATTGAAAAAATTGTTTGAATTTTTGAAAGGCATCATTTTTGTTGGCTAAGAAAAAGATCCATGAAAATCTAGAGTGGTAATCAATGATCACATAACCATACCTACTTCCATTAAGACTCTAAGTTCTAGTAGGACCGAAGACGTTCATATGAAGAAGTTCTATTGGTCTAGAAGACAATGGCTCAGATCTTAGTTTGAAGGACTTTCTGGTATGTTTGCCTAGAGCACATGCATCACATATTTTTGAAATTTAATTAAACTTGATTTTAGACATGCCTCTAACTAAATCATGCTTGATCAATTTATTCAAGGTAGAGAAACTAGCATGGCCTAAACGTCTATGCCAATCAAAAGCATCACTTTCAGAATTAGCAGACAAGCAGAGATTACATTCAGACTCAACATCTAAGTCTACCATGTAGACATTATTGGTCCTGTTTGCTACAAACTTAACATGATAAGAATTTATTTCTAAGATTTTGCATGAGTTGTTGTCAAACACAACCTTGTGACCCTTGTCGCATAATTGACTAATGCTAATCAGATTGTGTTGAAGACCTTCCACAAGTAAGACTTTCTCAATTGAGTTAGTGGAGGACTTACCAACTGTGCCAACCCCAATGATCTTACCTCTGTTCTTTCCTCCGAACTTGACCAGACCCCCTACCTTTATTTCTAACTTGCTAAACTTGGATCGGTCTCCTGTCATGTGCCTGGAGCAGCCACTGTCAAGGTATCATTTGTTGTTCTCAGCTGCCAGGCAGACCTACACAAACGAAATCAAGCAAAGTGGTTTGGAATCTAGGATAAGTTGGGTCCAAAGACATCATTCAAATCTTTAAGCAAATGTTTAGGAATCCAGAGTTGTTTGAACTTATTTTTCTCTTGCATCTTAACTTCGGGTCTATTGAAATTATGACCAGAGTTATGTCCATATGGTCTGGAGAAGTGAAATCTATTTCAGTTATTAGGCCTCTCATCCCTTGGGTATCTTCTGTGTGCTTGTTGATTAACAAATTTTTGAGGGTGAGTGTTATTTCTCCAGTAACTGCTATTCAGACCCATTCTTTTATAGTAGTTCCAGCTTTTATTCTGACACATTTGCCCAGTCCAGCTACCACTTCTGTTCTGGTGAATGGGCTTAGAGATATTCTTCACAAAGTTCATTCCTGTTTTAGATGGTCGTCCAGCATTGTTTGTTGAATTTTCCTTTGGGCGTTGAATGTTTTGATTGCTGTTGAGCTAGATGGTGTGTCCAGCTTTTCTTTTCCCATCTCTAGGCAGAAGGTAGTGGTCTTGAACTGAAAGGGTCTCTTGTTAGTTGGGTTATAGCCTAAACCCTCCTGGTTGAAATTAACCCTTGTTCCTAGTATAGAATCTAGATTCATTTTCCCTTGAACAAATTTTTCTAAAACCTTTTGTTTGTCTTCCAGCTCTCTTTGCATAGACTCACAATTTTTTAAATGTTCAATGTTCACTTTCTTCACAGCTTTATACTTTTCTGTGATCACACTATTTTCATTCAGACTTTCTTCAAATTTAATCTTGAGTTCATTGAGCTGTGTGTGAACTTCCTGGTTCTCTGATTTATACTTTTCATTTTCTTTTTCAGAGAAGTAATTTCTTCCAATTGTTCTTTTAATTTCTGATTTTCCTCACTGATTTGAGTTTGTTCTTCAATATTAGCATTGAATTTTCTCTTAAGAACCCTATGCTTTTTACTCAGAGAATTGAACTTATCTAATAGTTCAGCATAGGCATCTTCCCAATCATCAATAAAAAAATTCTTGAAGATATTTGTTACCTCCTCTTCACTGTTTGCCATCAGGCAAATTCCTTCTTCGTCCTCCTCTAAGGAATTGGCTTCCGAGACTTCTTCCTCATCGCTCCACGTGCAGACCATTGCTTGTGGTTTTTTTTTCTGCACCTTCGAGCTCTTCTTCTGAAAGTCGGGACCCTTCTTCTGAAGATCAGGGGCAGTCCCCTTTCATATGTCCAGGTTTTCTTCAATAAAAACATGTGATTTTCTTGGTGCTCCTATTCTTATCATTGCTGGAATCAAAATTCTTACCAGAAGGGTATGACCTCTTCCTTCTAAAGGTCTTTCCTTTAGTCCTTAAGAATTTTCTGAATTGTCGAGTGAGCATAGCTTGCTCCTCCTGGTCGAGATCTGACAATCCGTCAGACTCGCAACTACTACTCCCACTGCTGCTACTTCCCTTGCTGCGGGACACCTTGAGGGCAATATTCTTGCCCTTCCTGTCGCTTCCTTCACCATTCCTTTTTAAGTTCATCTCATACGTCATTAGGGATTCAATAAGTTTGGTGACTATCATTGTCGACAGATCCCTGGACTCTTCTATCACAATGGCCTTAGTGTGCCATGTAGGGGTTAAAGATCTAAGTATCTTCCTGACTATATCTCCCTCAGCTATCTCTTTCCCCAACCCCTTAAGACTATTCATAGTCAGTGATAGTCTGGCATACATCTCAGTTATGGTCTCCTCTGATTTTATCTTAAACATCTCATATTCAGAGGTGAGGAGATTTACCTTCGTTGCTTTCACTTGAGGTGTACCTTCGTAGATTAGACCCAACTCGTCCCACATTTTCTTGGCCATCTTGCATGCTGAGATGCGGGCGTATCCGTCTGGGTGTACAGCACATTGGATGATGTTTAGGGCCGTCTAGTTGAGTGACGAAAGCTTGACTTGATCATCTGTCCATGCGTCCTCGTTCGGTGGCAGATCGTATGGCCCTGTGGTGATCACCCTCCACAGCTTGTGGCTCTGCGCCCTGATGAATACCTCCATCCTATTTTTCCAGAAAAGATAATTGTTACCATCAAAGAATGGAGGGCAGCTGATAGATTGTCCCTCAGCCATGAAGCTTCGAGGACCATTAGGATTACCCTGACCGTTGGCCCACATGATGAAAACCTGCTCTGATACCAATTGACACGCACAGCGGAAAGTGAGATAGAAGGGGGGGATGAATCACTCACTCCCAAAATTCAATAAACTCAAACATGATTTATCAACCCCTCAAATAGCAGTGAAGAAGAGTTCAAAATCAGGCAACAGTGATGACTAAAGTAAGAAATGAGATCTAGAAAGCAACCCATAATGACACAATGTGTCAAGTAGATGGAGAGCAGCACAACATGAGCAAGCAAGACCACAGAGAGACAGGGAATTTTTTAGGTGGTTCGATTGCTATCCGCAATCTACGTCCACCCCTTACTCAGGCGAGTAAGGTTTCCTTGCAATATTCAATCGCAACACAGCAGACTCAGTCTGCGACAACCGCTGCCAAATAGTTTGCCCTGAGGAACACCCTCCTCAGTCTTCTGATCAACTAGAAGAAAACACTGGAGAACAAATCTCCCTTCCTTTGCACGCAGCAAAGGGAACCCTGTGCAGTTACTCCCAAGCAACTCACACAACTAGAGGATCGAACCTCTCTTCCTCCAAGACAATGGAGGGAACTGGAGAATCTCTTCCTTCCTCCGAATAGTGGAGGGTAACAAAATGGAATGACAATAAAGGAAACTTGAAAACAAAAACAATTGATGAACCGCAATTTTCTCTGAAAACAAAAGCAATATAGCTTCCTTAGAAGTAGAACTTCACATTCACAATCACTTCCCTCTCTCTCAGAAAATTTTTCTATCAGCTCTGGATGGAGTGGGCTTTTTCTGATCTTCTCTCTTTTTCCACTGCTCTCACGCTGCTCTTCTTTTCTCACTGTTCCGTCCTTCTTCCTCGAACCCTTTTTCCTCAGCATATATATATATATATATGTCTGATCCAGAACTTTAGGCGTGTGGATACCACGTTGCATGCTTGAAATGTTGGGGCACGTGTCAGAATGCTCTGGACCTTCATCTTCCTCGGATCACGTGCCATCCTGGTGAATGCACAGATAAATTGTCAGAGAAGAAATAGTCATTTTGTCACACACTTAGCACAATTCGAATTAGTGTAATGAGTAAGAAGCTAGAAACTGCACTGAGTAGAAGTTCCCAAATCAACAGTTGCACTGACTTGCAACAAGGTGAACAAGAGGTTGCACCGAGTTGAAGTGAGCCAAAGCGAGAGATGCATTGACTTGAGAAGATGCATGACGTCATTAGCACAGACCATAGACTCTGATCATGCAATAGATATGCACGAACATGAAGCAACAAAATGCAAAGATGTACTGACTTGATTTTGCCAGAGAGAAAAGTTTGCAACGAATCAAAGGAATAAGCATCGACTACGACGGGCAAGAAAGGCACCGATGTGAAATGAAGCAAACGTTGCACCAATCTACTTTATCTGTCTACAGGACTTGCACCGAGTCGAGTTCCAATGCCTTTGACTAACCAAGAGTTGCACCAACTAGGTGCAAATCAAATCTTGCACCGAGAATGGTAATGCAATAGAGGATGCACCGACTTCTTGTTATTCAGAAGCTAAAAGTATGCACCGAGTCAGGATATGCAACCCAAGTAGGAGTTGCACCGAGATGGCAAAGAGAGACACAAGACAAAGCTCGCACCGAGATGCATTTGCACTGAAATGACAAAGATAGATACAAGTCAAAGCTTGCACCGAGATGGATTCGCACTGAGATGTAGGAACAACCAGCCTGACCAAAGCATTCTGGTAAAGAATTGCACCGACCCAAGAGTTGCACCGACCTCAAAAGGTGAGATGCAGAGACATGATATGCATGGACCTTAGTGAACACAGACCTAGAGTAATGCATAGAGACAACATATGAACATGATCAAGGACTTGCACTGAGGCAAGCACTTTATGTAAGAGATGCAGAACTTGCACTTACTAATATGCATTAAGCAAAAGGGTGAAAATCATGTAATGCACGGACCTAAATCATGCTATAAGCACATACCTCCTTCAAGCTTAGAGTTAAAGAAATGCACCATATAAAAACAAACTGATTTGAAATTGTAACAAATTGATTTATAGTGTGAGACAACATCAAAACCGTAGGGATGCAACAAGATTGATGGTGTAGCGCCGTTCGGTGCAACGGTCTTGACCTCGAGTCTTGTGACTCAAGGACCGTCAGATTTAGTGAGTCTACAGGACTGTCTAGAGTTCAGTGGCTTGGTGCCACTTGGTTCTTCATAACTTTTGCGCAGGGTGTGTGTGTGGTTCTCAGAGTTTCTCCTCGGAGGGTGGTCACATTAGTGACTCCCCACTAGTTGTAGCCTTCCGACACGTGTGTGGTCCCACCAGGAAGTGGTGACGAGGCTACCTGAGAGAGACGGTTTTTAGGCTAGTTACCGTAGGCCTCCTACTGTGGCAGTTCGAGTCCAGTCTGGGAGGAAAATAAGCTAGAGGTCCTGACGTAGCGTAGTCAATCAGTGTGTGCAAACGTGGTCGGGGACTTCTGACGCGTGCTGACGAGCATGACCCCGACTAGACCATTATTCTGTGGTTACTTGTACGGTGTCTTTGTCTCGGCCTGGGGCATTACAGCGGGACACCTGAGGCTGTGGACTAAGTCATCAGTGGACGCATCCGGCCTTGCTTCTAGTGGGCAGGTACTCTTGTCACGTGAGACGTGACTCTCCTGTTCTGGTTTCATTTCCCGTCTACAAGACGTGATTTTCTGGACCCTCCGGTGTTTTTAAGGTAGTGGCCATAGTGCCAGTGGCTTTACAGAGGTTGTGTCTTGTTAGAGCTGTGTTAACGACAGCGTGGTTGTGACCTTACCTTGGACAACGTGTTCCAGGTTGGCTTTGTCTGGGAGGACAGGCCTTCTCGACAGAGCTGCCATGGGTTTTACCTTGGTAGGTGGTGTTAGTGTGGTCCGATTCCCAATGGCAAGATCGGGAGTTCCTTTTTCCCTGTTACCGGTAGGAGTAGCTGTAGAGCCGTGTTCTTATCGGCCGCCGTGGGTTGGTGAACGGGTTCCCTTCGCCGTGGTTCTTACTCCACCGCTGTTGCTATTGCTTTGCTAGCGTTGTTTTCCTTTCCATCGTTATTTTCGGTTGGGGTTCTGCGGGACCCCTACTGAGCCTTTGTTTGGAGGCTCATCCCTACTTTTCAGGTGTGGCGGTTCTTCCTCGAGGTTCGAGGATGCTGTGCGGAGGTTCTTAGTTGCCAGCTCGACGGGCCGAGTGTTTACTCGGTACTGGGTATATTCTTCTGCCTGCGACTGTACTTTCTGTTGGACTGGACTCTGCTGTTGTAATTAGATTGTTTATTTCTATCAATTGTTGAATTATCCAACTTTATTTCCTATTTCTTCCGAGCCGTCCCGGCTAGTGGGCGGCGGGCCAGGATTCGAATGGTATCGGGTTCTTCTCGATATCTGGATCTTTGGTCGTTACAGTTGGTATCAGAGCGTGGTTGTGGACGTAGATGGGAATTCGAGATATTGCAGTGATCAGAGTCCATAAGGTCTAGTACAGTTGACAGCTGGCATAGGATTTTGTGTTTGCTTTCCGCTTTGTTTCTCGCTTGAGAGCTTAAGTGCGCTGCGCGGCACTGTTGAGGTGGTTACTGTTCGCAGCTTTCGTGCCGATGTGGGGCCCAAGAGACGTGATAGAGAGATTTCTTCCCGTTGGGTTATGGCCCCGGTTGTGCTGCATTTCGCAGAGGTTGCTGGCAGGTGCACTGCTGCGGTGCTATATTCGAGGATTCTGCAGCGAGGTCAGGTGTCTGGCAAGGATTACTCGTGGTTAAGTGGTCGTGAGCGTGCTCTGAGGGAGCTGTTATCGAGTCTGGCCACTCTAGCTTGAGGTTTATCTAGACCCTGAGGTGTTAAGGCTGTGATTTGAAGCAGTTGAGCGGATGTTCTAATCGAGAGGTGCACTCGGGTGAGCGGAGGACCTTCTCGGTGAGCTACTGATCATCGAGCCTGACGTTCTTGTCATGCGCTGTGGCGTCAGAAATGATGTGTTGGTCCCGATTATTTTATGGATTTCGAGGCAAGATTGGGTAGAGATGTCCCAGTGAGTTCTAAGTTTTACGCTTCTGCGGGTGGATAGGTTGTTTCCCCTAGATGAGGCCTAAGATGTGAATGTTCTGCGGTGGTTTCGGGACTCGAGGATGAGCATTAGCGGTTGCCGATTATGGCTCATGATTGCGGCTCTTTGTGTGGCATGTTGCTGTTCGAGGAATTGCAGTGGTGGTGCATCGAGAGATGCTGTGATTGTGGTCTGACATGACACTCGTCGGGTGTGTCGGAGGCGCTGACCTGATGGAAGCGATGGTTTTCTCGGTGCCGGAAGGTGCTGTTCCCAGCGTGCATGATGTTCGAGGTCAGGTCGAGCATGGAGATTTTCCATTGGTCGGAGGTGTGATTGGTTTCTCCTTTGGTTGGAGAGATTACGTTTGGCTAAGGTTCGTCATCTTACATTGTGTGCCTAGATTGGCTGGCCCCTGTGTGCCATGAAATCCGTGCGAGACGTTGTTGTGTAGTGGACAACGGATCTAGAGGGGAGGGGTGAATAGATCAGCCCCACTTTTCGTAATGCGGCCCTCTAAACAGCTAGTTAAAATAAATTACAGCGGAATAGAAACTAGCTTCCAAGTATGCTATGATTCACTTAGCAAGAAAAGCAAGATATATAATAATTCGATCCTAAGCATGCACCTAGAACGATTCAATCACACAAGTAAACCACGCTAGACAGGATTTTTAAGGTGGTTCGGACTGAATCCTCAGCCCTACGTCCACCCCTCACCAAAACCCGGTGAGGCTTCACTTGTGCAGCGCACCAAACCGCAAATCGGAAACTACCGATTACCTTCCTACTCACCACCTGGTAGGGACGTCAACTGCAAATTGGAACACCCTCCAATTGCCTTCCTACTAACCACTGGTAGGGATGAATCACACTTTCAATGTTTAACAATAAAGAAAATGAAACAAATGTGAAGGAACTAAAACAAGAGATTGAGTTATGAGTGAAAATGAATTGGCCCTTGTATGAAATGTTGATCAGCAACAAGGCTCCTCTTGGCTTCAACTCAATCTTCTTGATTCACCCTTGATTGGATAAATGTTCTTCACGGAGTACTGTTCACGTGAACAGTACCTCTTCCTTCAATTCTTCTCTCTTGATCTTCTCTTTGAATTTCTTTGAATGAATGAAGGAGATGATGAAGCTACCTTGAATCTTGATTGCTTCTTTAGCTTCTAGGAGTTTGAATGCTTGAAATATCACCTTGAATGAACTTGAAGGAACTTGAATGGATGAAGATGATTTCCCTTGAAGAACTTGAATCAAACCGGCTTCCTTGGATCACTTTGATAGCCTTGCTTTGATGTAATCTTCCTTGAAGATTGCTGGCTTTGATTTGAGCTTGATTCCCCTTTGATTGGATGAAGAACACCTTCACGAACTACTGTTCACGTGAACAGTAGCTCGTCTCCAAGCTCTCTTGCAACCTCCCTTGCAGCCACCCTTGTAACCCCTTTAAGCATTAGGTTTTCCATCCCCTCAAGTGTTGATTTTATAACCCTTGAATGGTCCATAGATGCCCCCTAGACCAGATCCACAAATCATGGAAGATTAGGTAAGATTTGATTAAACAAATCCATGGAAAGAGGATAGCCACGAGGTGGATTTCGAGGTCAAACAAGGCTACATCGGGGCTGGCGGTCGACCTAAGGCTCCTGGCGGTCGACCGCCACTGAAACACATACAACCGGGCGATCCCTGGGAAAACCGGTCGACCGCCACTGGCTGGCGGTCGACCGCCAGCTGCCAGACCTGCAGCTGGGCGGTCCCTGGCTGGGGCGGTCGACCGCTAGCTAGGCAGAGCCCGGGTCACCCCGGTTCGGTCCGTTGGCCGCACCAGCTCCGTCGCTTGAGTCCGTTAGCCGCCCGTTCATGTTTGTGGCATCGACCTTGATTGTCTTGAAGTTTTATTACTGAGTCTTCAAGCCAAATTTTGTTCCGGGGGCTCCGTCCCCGGAAACCCCCGCAAGGGGCGCTGCCCCCTTGACCCCCGCGACCTGACCGGGCAGGTCGATCCCCGCGACCTGACCGCGCAGGTCGATCCGCGTCCTAGGGCGCAACATTGAGCTTTCATGTGCATTTCTGTCATGAATAAAATATCACATATGTCAGTCATAAGAGCGTGAAAAATAACAATGACTAATAGTGTTAAGCCATTATCAAAACCAAGAATACACAAAACTCATATGACTAGAATGATGTCAAATGACCCATGTGACCACAGAATGACTCAAATGACCTCAGGGACACAACAGACGTGTCCTATGCTTTAGCCAGGTGGTTTCCTGTGAGAAGTCCTGTCCAATTTCCTTGTTGTGTGAGGGTGCATCGGCACTGTTCCAGAAGGATGAGTGCTGGTTGGGCGACGTTTGAGAGAATTCTTGGTTGGTGTTGGAATTTTTTGATTCGTTGCAGATCGGAGCCTGCGGAGTCGCAGAGGGTTACCAGATTAAGGGAGAGAAGCTGTGCTTGGGGTTCGAGGTAATGGAGCTTTCCTCACACTATTTTTTGAGGATGAACAGCCGAGTTGTAGATTATCGGTATGGAAAGTCCCGAGTTGCCGTGCTAGCTATGCGCGTGAATCAGAGTGGCACAGCGAAAGCGTGGTGGGCCCATAACCCACGAGTCCCAGGATCGTAGCGTTGGTTGCTACGGGCGGATTCCTGAGGTTGCGTTGAGTATTTTGAGGATTGGTTCCTCTGTGCGAGACGTGTTGTTGCCGTGCCGTTGCTCGAGGCGTTGTGGTCATGGCATTGGCAGGATGGAGTATTGGGGAATATGTTGGCAAGAGCATCGCATAAGTACCCTGTTCGTGTGTTGGAAGTTGTGTTTGCGGGTGAGATCATGTTTTGATGAAGTGATCTCTAGCAGAATATGGGTCCCAGTTGGTGGCTGCGAGTGGCTGGCCAGGTTGACCGAGTGGTCAGCCACGGTGAGATGTGTACTGCTTGGGGACCCATGTGCATTGGTCGTGGTGTTGGCAACTAGGTTACTGTAATATTGGATGGCACTTTCCTCCCCTAGAGACGTGTGCCATGAATTATATTGGTGGTGTCCCGTGGCTCTGTGGTAAGGGCAGAACTGAGATTGGCAGGTGTCCACTTGGATTAATTGAGATAGGATTTGATGAGACAGGACAGAAGAGTGACGCCGGTGGGTGGAGGTCCTTGATGGGACGTTGGCAATAGAATGGTTACTTCTGGTTTGATGACCAGCATGGGATGGTCTCCCTGCAAGTCTGAGTAGAGTGAGGTAAAGACCAAAGACACTAGGATCTTGTCATTTGGTTTCGCCGTGCTCCCCTGAGAGGGTAGAGTTGGCATGAAGTTCGAGATTGGGTGCGGTGTTCGAGCAAGGTTTAGCTCGGAGTTGTGAAAATAGTCTGTGTAAGAGTCAGCGGATGGCCTGTTGCGATGTGGGGACGTGCCTGTTGGGCCGGTGAAGGTTCCCCATTGACAAGTATCTGGTGACCAGTGTGTGGTCTTTCACAGATAGAAGATGCTATTGGTTGTGCACCGTGAATGGTGAGGCCATGTGTCAGCGAGGCCTTGGGTGGCCGTTTCTGTGGTGTGCTTTCCGGATGAGATCTGGGTTTTGTCGAAGTTTATCTTCTGGCAGAGTTAGTCTGGTGCTATTGTGGGCGCTTGACTTGCCAGGTGTGAGCCGGTAGAGACTCTGTATTGGTGGTTCCCTTGAGCAGGGCATGAAACCAGTCAGCTGGTTGTGAAGCTGATGTGGGTTTTGTCTGCCGACCATAGGATGGCTCGGTAGCTGTTTCTCGTGACGATGACTGTGTCTCCTCGGTGAGCGAGATGGGGGCAGCGGTGCCATGATTGGTTTTGTTGTGACTGAGGTGATGCCGGACTGTGTCCTGTGGTGTGTGCCTGCTCTGATGATCAGTGTGCGCGGTGTGCGGAGCGAGGTGTCATTCGTGATTGTGGTCTGGCTGTGTCCCTCAGGATATGAGCTTTTGTGAGAATTGAGGTTTTATGTGCTGAGTCTCTGACAGCGTTGTCAGTTGATTAAGGCATTCTTCCCCTGGGTTCCCGCGTTTGTCCTGAATTTTGAGGATGAAATTTCCTTAAGGGGGAGGGCTGTAATGCCCCAAATTTTTTAGATTATTTATCGGAACAAGATCCGTGGGTTTCAGATCGCTTTCGTGGGTCCCAGATTGAGTATAGCGGTTTATACGTGTTTTTGTCTATCGGACCTTCGGAACCCCGTGTTGGTGAACCGTTGCGTTCTCCGACTCCGGGACGTTATCGTGACGTTGTGTGTTTCCCGAGGATCGCGAGGAGTATTTTTCCTATTTTTTCATATTTTCTGGAATATCTAGATTTTCCTATAAATAACCCCCTCACCCTTTTCTCTCTCCCCATCTCTCACTCTCTCCCTCTCTCTTCTCTCACGCTCTCTCTTCTCACCCTGTCTTCTCCGATGGCCGACGGAGCGTGGCGCGGGCGAGGCGGGGACAACGTGGGCAAGGTACGGGCAAGGATGGAGCGAGGATCGAGGCGTGGAGGCGCGTGGAAGCTCGTCCGCAAGTTTGTGTCCTGGCTGAGTTCCAAAGGTGTTTTCTTCACGGATCGGCGTCCATGGCACGTCAAATCTTCGATGGAGGTAGGGAGATAGATCTCCAGCTCGTGTACTTCCATTCCCGCGATTTTGGTAGGCCATGGTGAGCCGAGCGGACTTATTTAAGCATTTTGGGGAAAATACATATTTTTGGAAAGTGAGCCGGATCTAGCGTTTTAACCGCATTTTTGGGGTTCAAATGGGTCTTCTCGGTGCTAGGGAGGTTGGGGACTAGTTTCCCCTTATTTTTCCCTTCACGTGGGCGTGAATGGGGCGTGGAACGGAGTTTTCCACCGAACTCGCCATTTTTGGATTTGCGGACAAGTAGAAGTCCTACCAGGGACCGCCACTATCCCTGGCGATCCTCTGGAGGCCGCCACTTACCCCCCTATGTCGGTAGGTTTTGCGGTCGCGCGATAGACCGCCTAAAGGGCTTAGCGGCCTGGTGTGGACCGCCATGCACCATGTGGCAGTCAGGCCAGGACCATTAATAGTCTTTGTTGTAGTGGGCGTATGGCGGCCTGAGGGTGACCGCCTAGGTCCAGCGGCAGCCTTGCGACTGGCCGCTACTCTCCGAATAGCAACCAAGGCACGACTGTTTTGCGTTTTGGAGTTATTAGAGGCCAGGAGGTATAGCGGCCATGTGACTAACCGCTAGGTGACACCCAGTGGTCAGGCAATGGACCGCCATCCTTCTTCGCAGTTTGGGAGTGACCGCCTGGGTTCATGAGGCACCAGGGGCTATGCGGTCCTAGCCAGACCGCCAGGCTCTGTGATAGTCTAGGGAGGACCGCCACTTGGGTTTTGTGCCTACCGTGCCCGTTTAGCATTGTGTGGGTCTTCGATCGACCCAGTTGTGACCCAATGATCGACCTTTGGCCTCGTAAGTGTCCCAGACATCCCATGGGTTCCGTGACCGTGTTTTTGGGGTGTCTGGAGGTACCGTGTTACCTCGATTAGCATACCCATAGATTTAGAGGGTCCGGGCGGCCCTGTGTGTGTGTTCCAGGCTTTGTGTTACCCTTGATCGAGTCACTGTGTACTGGTGCGCGTGCGGTGGGGTTTCCCCCGAATGTCGTGGGTTTCTCCGGAAGGTGGTTTCTCAGTGGGCCGTGCGTAAGGCCTTGGACTGCAAGTCCAGTCACCCAGCCTGGGGCTCGAGGTTCCCTGCTTTTGCATTGGATAGGGAAACGGCTTGGCGGCTTATGAGTTACCTTAGGAATCGTGCTTCTAAATTTTCTTCGTGGGATGTGTGTGTGGACTGAGTCCAATTACTCAGCCTGGGCTAGAGGGTTTCTTAGTTCCCTTTTCGAGGGAATGGTCTCGGCAGTTGTGAACTACCACGTGAGTCATCGTGCCGAGGTTTTCGACCCTGGGGTTAGGGCAGATTAATGGTGTAGCGCCGTTCGGTGCAATGATCTTGTCCTCGAGTCTTGTGACTCAAGGACCGTCAGATTTAGTGAGTCTAGATGACTATCTAGAGTCCAGTGGCTTGGCGCCACTTGGTTCTTCATGACTTTCGTGCAGGGTGCGTGCGCAGTTCTCAGAGTTTCTCCTCGGAGAGTGGTCACATCAGTGACTCCCCACTAGTCGTGGCCTTCCGACAAGAGTGTGGTCCCACCAGGGAGTGGTGGCGAGGCTACCTTAGAGAGAGAGTTTTTAGGCTGGTTGCCAAAGGCCTCCTACTGTGGCGGTTCGAGTCTGAGCAGGGAGGAAAACCAGGTAGAGGGCCTGACGTAGCGCAGTCAGTCAGTGTGTGCACACATGGTCGGGGACTTCGGACGCATGCTGATGAGCACGACCTCGACTAGACCCTAGTTCTGTGGTTACTTGTACGGTGTCTTTGTCTCCGCCTGGGGCGTTGCAGCGGGACACTTGAGGCTGTGGACTAAGTCATCAATGGATGCATCCGTCCTTACTTCTAGTGGGCAAGTACTCCTGTCACATGAGACATGACTCTCTTGTTCTGATTTCATTTCCCGTCTGCGAGACGTGGTTTTCTGGACCATCCGGTGTTTCCGAGGTAGTGGCCAGAGTGCCAGTGGCTTTACCGAGGTTCTGTCTTGTTAGAGCTGTGTTCACAATAGCGTGGTTGTGACCTTACCTTGGACAGCGTGGTCTAGGTTGGCCTTGTCTGGGAGGACATGCCTTCACGGTAGAGCTGCCATGGGTTTTACCTCGGTAGGTGGTGTTAGTGTGATCCGGTTCCCAATGGTGAGATCGGGAGTTCCTTTTTCCCCGTTACCGGTAGGAGTATCTGTAGAGCCGTGGTCTTATCGGTTGCCGTGGGTTGGTGAACGGGTTCCCTTCACCGTGGTTGTTACTCCACCGCTGTTGCTGTTCCTTAATTATCGATGTTTTTCTTTCTACCGTTATTTTCGGTTGGGGTTCCGCGGGAGCCCTAATGAGCCTTTGTTTGGAGGCTCATCCCTACTTTTCAGGTGTGGCGGTTCGTCCTCCCTGGAGACTCCGCCTTGAGCCTCCCCATTTATCATATTTAGTTAGCCTTTATGTGTGTGTAATTTGTGTTTATTTCGTTGTATTCGGTTTGCTATTTTGATTGTAAGAGGGGCTTATGTGCAATTTGGACCCCGTGGGCCCCACGGGCCCCCCAGGCCCCATCCCATTGAGCCACCTCAGCCAAGGGCCCCATGTGGGGTCAGTCAACATGTCAAATGGAGGCTTCTAGATAGGTGGGCCAAGTGGGGGACAAGTGGCTTGGAAAGTCCATGTTGGCCACCCACCCCACCTACCAAGTCCACCTTCCACCTCCTTGGTCCAAGGGCCGCCCCCCCCTTAAATATTTTAATGTATTTTGTGTGTGTGTGTCACACTCAATCCAGGCCACCCATTCCCATCCCCTAGATCCAACGGTGGACAATGGATGTGAGATGTAACACATAAATACTTGTAATTTCCTATTTTCTAGAATTAATGCCATTTGAATCAAACAATTTCCAAGAGCAAGGGCTGGTGCGCCCCCCTCCTCTCTCCTCCCTCTCCCCCTTGAAGCTATGAAGGCTTCCATTCTGAGGTGTGACGCCTCGTGTATCGGTTCCGACGATCGCCGCCGCCGCCACGAGCCGCCACCGCACCGCCTTCGCCATCAACGGAGTTCTGCCCGCGCAGTACCACAGAAGCTTCCACGAATTTCCTATCTCAGCCCCGAGCTCAGATAGATCTGGGGATTTTAGTGGATGTTCCAGAGGTGTCAAGGACATCCCACAAATTTTGTTTTGCCATTCCGATCTCGTTTCATATTTTTTGATTTTCGTCCACTCTTCCATTTTGGTTCTGCCAGAGTTCTGTCCAGATTCATCCCCACCCTGAGTTTCATGCCTTATATCCACTTTTTAATTTCTGCTAGTTCTCCCAATTTTACTGGAGGTTACACCCATCCACCCCTTCATCCACAATTTTTCTCAATTTTTGGTTCGTCCATCTCATATTTTCTAAAAATCATTCTCAATCCCAGCTACAGTTCTATTCCCCTTGTTCCCAGATCTGACCACTAGTCACTCCAAAAATCATAGTAAATCACCACCACCTCCAAATCAAATTCCGAAAATAGTCCCAATTCCGTGGTTTGATACCCTACAACTTTGAAGAAGAGCTCAAGAGCTGAATCAGAGGGTTACTAGGCGGTCAACGGTGGTTCTCAGATAAGTACCCTGCAGATCTGAGATTTCGGTTATTGTACAACAGGGACTTGTAAATTCCATAAAGTTCTGATCCGACCAGATCCAGCAGATCTCTCTAGGTCTAGATCGAAGCATTTGAAGAGAGCTTTCCAACGATAGCTCATGTGTCCCGATCCGACGTTGGGATTGCTCGCAGCAGTTGTTTTCGCCGGAGCGCGCGCCTGAAAACCGCAACTAAAAATCCGTGGGCAGCAACTTCAAAGCTTGGGAATCGGGACCGATCGACCCCCGATCGGTGTTCCCGGCCGACCGCAATCCGTGGAGGCGCGCCACCAGGGGTCCCCATCACAGTGGGTCCCACCCCCGCAGATTCATGGGACATCGCCGTCTGTGGGCCCTGCGGGCCCGTAGAAGCCGCCGTTCAGAAAGCACGAAAACGAGGAGTTCGGCACCGCCGGGCGACATCAGGATGCTGCCCGTCAACCCGAGTTGCGTGATTCCCGAACCCCACATGTGACCTTTGACCTCCCTGCGTGGAGTGGGTCAAATTATTGTATTGCTGTAATATTGTTTAACCGGGAGTCCGTGATTCGGCCGGGGTTGTCTTCGCCACGCCGGGTGCGTGGAGGTAATGGTCCGAACCTCATGGCGTTCATTTGCTTAGCTAGTATATGGTCTGTTGCCACTGCCGAGAGCGTAGGTACTAGCCCGTGTGTCCATGACACCGCTGTGAGAGTGAGTGTGACCCGTCCCGTGACTCGATCCGAGTCCGGAAGTTGAGTCGGACTACCCTTGACCTCCGCCGGTTCCTTAACCGTGCACGGTCCGCGCTTTCCCTCGCTTGGGATGATGAGTGAGCTTCCACTTCTGTTAGCGACGTTTTGCCACTAGGAGCTCGTAGTGTCGGGCTTAGTGTCTCCCTGGTGTGTGCTGCTGGTCGCGTCTTCATCTAGAGTTCGAGGGTGGCACCTAATAGTGTCGTCTCCCGTGTCCATCCAGCATCAGTTTGGTATCAGAGCAAGTCGAGTTTAGGGTAGTCGTTGCATAAGTCATGCATCATGGTCTAAGTCGAGTCTAGGATCATCCTTATTTTCAAAACAACAAAAAAAAGTCATTTTCAAATTGCATTTCACCCAATAGCTCGGTATATTAAAAGGTGTTGTCCGAACGTTAGGCTACGCCTATCGGGAGGTCGCACACTTGCGGGAGTGATCTTCAGATCGATTAACTCCGCCCCGTACCGGATATTGGTTTAGGTCTAAGTGCATCATTTAGTGTGTGTTTGCATTAGTCGGTGTCTTCTAGGTCGTGTGTCAGTTGCATGCCCACCCGTCGAGGTACCCAGTACTCGCCACCACCACCTATGGCGGAGTCCCGAGCCCGTAGTTCCGATGAGTCTTCCACGGCCGAGATGTTCCGGGCCATCATGGATCGTTTAGACACGCGTATGGGTGGTCTTAGTACGCGTATGGATGGCATAGGGACGCGTCTAGAAGGGCGGATGAAGGTCCTCGAGGATCGGGCCGGGGTTTCAGAGCAGTCCATTCAAGGCCTTGTTGGGAGGATTGCCATCTAGAGAGGGGCCCAGTAGCGGCACAACCCGCGCCGACGAACGGCCAACAGGAGCCGGTTCAGCAGCCTGCTGTGCCAAGGGCTCAGGCGGAGAATGTTGGGGTTCAACCGGTGCATGTGGTGGATGATTATGCATCTGATAATGATCAAGGGGGTAACGGTCGTCGTCATCAACGACGGAATTGTTATGACGAGGATGACGACCGCATTCTTAGGGGTGTGCGTGCGGACCCTCCCACTTTTAGCTGGTCCTTGGACCCTAGGGTGTATTTAGATTGGGAGGCCGGCATGGATCGGTACTTCGAGTGGTTTGAGATGATGGACCACCGAAGAGTCCGATATGTAAAGATGAAGTTGCAAGGACAGGCCCAAACTTATTGGATGAATGTGGAGAGCCTACTCAACCAGCGACGTCAACCCCAAATAGGTACTTGGGATGATATGAAGTCCAAATTGAGGGAGAAATACCTTCCCGCCTCATATCGCCAATGTCTCATAGACAAGTGGCAAAGCATTTCCCAAGGGAACCGATCCGTGACCGAGTACACCGTCGAGTTCGATGAGTATTATTTGCGGTGCGGGGTCACGGAAGAGAGCACCATGACGATATCCCTCTTTCGGAGGGGTTTGCGGCCTAATTATCAATATGAACTCTTTCGCCGCAATGCCACCACTTTGGAGCAGGCATATCAGATTGCTCTCGAATTGGAGCAGTTCGAGGCCGAGTTTGAGTCACCCCATCGGTTGGGCTCCTTTCCCTTTCGTAGTGTCAAGTCCCGTGGCTCATCTGGCACGTATCCGAGGGCCCCAATGGCACGACCTCAGGAGCCCGCTCGCCCCAAGCCCTTTGCTCCTAGGCCTCGTCCTCCACCCCCGAGGGACCTTCTTCGTCCCCAGCATCTTACGGCCCCACCCATAGCCCGTCCACCGGCACCCGCACCTCCTGCACGTCCTTTGTTGCCTACGCCTCCTATCCGTCGGGAGGATAAAGGTAAAGGACATATGATTGGGGAGCCTAGTGGATCACGGCAGCAGTGTTATCACTGCAATGGGTTTGGCCATTTCGCCAACTAGTGTCCCACCCGCCCATCTCTTCATATTGAGGACACACAGGCCGAGGATACCACCCCTACGAGCCTCGAGTTAGTCAGCTATGAGGCAGATGAAGAGTTAGCTGACGAGTACTATGAGATGGGAGGTGAGGCCCAGGATGTTCGGTAGTCGGACGATACCCACGTGGGGGTCGTCAGATGTATCCTCACCCAGCCACAGGTCAGTGATGACTGGCGTCGGACCACTATCCTTCAGGTATTCTGTAGGCTGGAAAAGTAAATTTGCAAGGTGGTCATCGATAGCGGGAGTTGTATCAATGCAATCTCCACGAACGCTGTCGCTCATCTTGGTCTCACACCCGTAGACCATCCTTGTCCCTATCAGGTATCATGGGTGGATACCACTTCCATTTCGGTCAGGCTGCGGTGCTTGGTCCCGCTGTAGCTCCATTCCTACCGTGACGAGATCTGGTGTGATGTTCTCCCCATGGAAGTGGGAAGTATCATTCTTGGTAGGCCGTGGTTATTTGACCGGGATGCCACACTCCATGGCTGGTCGAACACCTGTACCCTGGACCACGCTGGCCAGCGGGTCACCCTCCAACCCGTTCAGCCCCGGAGCCCATCAGTCAGGGGTCCTACTGGCCCTAGCACTCCGAAGCCTTCCGTACCCGGGCCCAGTACCCCATCCCCAGCTCGGACTATGACCGTTACCTCTGGCCCAGGAGAGCCCTCGACGAGGAGATTGATGATGATTAGCTCCTGGGAAATAGAGCAGGAGCTTAGTCAGGGCTGTCCGGTGTTTGCCATTACGGTTCAAGAGGTGGAGCGGGACTCCGAGGGTGAGCTCCCACCCGAGGTTGTTCCCATTCTGCAGGAGTATGCTGATGTCTTTCTCGATGAGCTTCACGAGGGACTCCCACCTATGCGGGATATTCAGCATGCCATCGACCTTGTTCCGGGCTCTTCCTTGCCCAACCTTCCACATTATCACATGAGTCCCACGGAGCATGCCGAGCTTAAACGGCAGGTCGATGAGTTAGTGCAGAGAGGGTCTATTCGGGACAGCATGAGTCCATGTGCTGTACCCGCATTACTTGCCCCGAAGAAGGATGGCACGTGGAGAATGTGCATTGATAGTCGTGCCATCAATAAAATCACCGTGAAGTACAGGTTCCCTATTCCCCGCCTTGATGACATGCTGGACATGATGGCAGGTGCCACTATCTTTTCGAAGATCGATCTTAGGAGTGGCTACCATCATGTGAGGATTAGGCCAGGTGATGAGTGGAAGATCGCATTTAAGACCAAGGACGGTCTATATGAGTGGTTGGTCATGCCTTTTGGGTTGACCAATGCCCCTAGCACTTTCATGCGGCTCATGACTCAGGTCCTTCGACATTTCATTGGAGTCTTTGTAGTGGTGTATTTTGATGATATCTTTATCTATAGTCGCACCACAGGGGACCACTTGGACCACCTTCGGCAGGTCTGTCTACTTCTTCGGCGAGAGCAGTTATTTGCGAACCCCCAGAAGTGTGCCTTCATGACACCTCAGCTTACCTTCTTGGGTTTCATTGTGTCTAGTACAGGGGTCTCCGCCGATCCGGAGAAGGTCCGGGCCATTGTTGAGTGGACGGAACCCCGTACCGTTCATGATGTCCATAGCTTTCATGGTCTTGCGATGTTCTATCGTCGCTTTATCTGCGGATTTAGCTCCGTCACCGCCCCGATCACGGATTGCATCCGTAAGGGCACATTTGTATGGACGAAGGCCGCATCTGCCGCCTTCAAGGACATCAAGGAGCGCATGACCCAGACACCTATCCTTCGACTGCCTGATTTCTCGAAGGTGTTTGAGGTCTCTTGTGATGCGTCGGGCGTGGGAATTGGAGGAGTTTTGAGTCAGGAGTCCCACCCGATCGCATATTTCAGCGAGAAGTTGAATGACGCGAAGCTGCGATATTCCACATATGATAAAGAATTCTACGCAGTTGTTCAGGCTCTTAGGCATTGGAGGCACTATCTTTTACATCAGGAGTTTGTCCTATACTCCGATCATGAAGCATTGAGGTACCTCCATTCCCAAAAGAAGCTTAACTCGCGTCACAGTCGTTGGGTCGAGTATCTCCAGCAGTTCACCTTTGTGCTTAAACATAAGGCTGGAGTGGAGAACAAGGTGGATGATGCCTTGAGTCGGCGAGCATGCTTGCTTACCACCATGAATGCCGAGGTCATAGGGTTAGAGAAGATGAAGGAGGCCTATGTTGATTGTCCTGACTTCGGTCAGATTTTCACCACTCTCCAGGCTGGACCCTCGAGAGACCTTGATGAGTATGTGCTTCAGGAGGGTTACCTCTTTCGAGGTAGCAGGCTATGTTTTCCCCGAACTTCGGTTCGAGATTTCTTAGTGTGGGAACTACATGCGGGAGGTCTAGCCAGCCACTTTGGTCGGAACAAGACTATTGAGGCAGTGGAGCATCGATTTTATTGGCCGAGCTTGAAGCGCGATGTTGCTAACATCGTGGCTCAGTGTCGTACATGTGCTACGGCCAAGATGAAGAAGCAAAGCTCGGGCCTTTATACGCCTCTTCCCGTGCCTGATGTCCCGTGGCAGGATGTTAGCATGGACTTTATTTTGGGACTGCCACGTACCTCCAGGAAGCATGATTCGGTCTATGTGGTGGTTGACCGTTTCTCGAAGATGGCCCTCTTTATTCCTTGCTCGAAGACTTCGGATGCTTCGAGGGTAGCCCGCCTTTTCCTTACGCATGTGGTATGTAAGTTCGGGTTGCCTCGCACTATAGTGTCTGACCGTGATGTTAGATTCACTTCCTACTTTTGGAAGACACTATGGCATATGATGGGTACTCACCTCAAGTTTTCCACTGCATATCATCCCCAGACAGATGGTCAGACCGAGGTGGTCAATAGGAGTCTGGGAGACCTTTTGAGGTGTCTAGTTAAGGACCGTATTGGGGATTGGGATCTCAGTTTACCCATGGCTGAGTTTGCATACAATGATTCGGTGAATAGGTCTACCGGCATGAGTCCATTTGAGATTGTCACAGGTCGTAGGCCTAGGAAACTCGTTGACCTTGTCCCCATGCCTATCCATGCTAGAGTGTCGGAGTCGGCCGAGTCGTTTGCTAGGCATGTTAGGAGTTTGCATGACGACATCCGTCGTCACATTGAGGCCAGCAATGCACGGTACAAGGAGTTAGCCGATGCCCACCGACACCACCGAGAGTTCCACGAGGGCGAATACGTCATGATCAGGGTAAGACCTGAACGGTTTCCCTCTGGAATCGTTAAGAAGTTGCAAGCTCGCGGAGCCGGTCCCTTTAGAGTGTTGAAACGCGTTGGAACCAATGCGTATGTTGTGGACCTGCCCGAGGAATATGGTATAAGCTCTACCTTCAATGTATCGGATCTTGTTGCATATAGGGACCCAGCGGTGATCCCTAGTGAGCCTTTTGAGCCATCTCCTCCCCTTGAGAGTGATCCCACATCTGAGTGTCCACTTCCACCTCCAGCCCCTTTTTCACGGTAGCGTGAGCATATAGATCGTATACTGGACGAGCAAGTGACAGTTACCAGGAGTGGATCTTACCCGCGCTACCTAGTGTGATAAAGAGGACGGCCTGCTACTGAGGACACATGGATCACACATGGCGAGTTGCAGCAGATCGATCCAGACCTTTTGGAGCGATGCAGACCCTTACTCGACAGGGTCGAGTTTCTCCCACCCGGGGAGAATTGGTGCGGACACCCGAGCAGTTGAGCGGCGCGATACGCCGAGCCACCGGTACTGCACACGGAGCACGACTCGAGCCACCTCAGCATCTATTTGGCTCGGAGACATCCTGGAGACTCCGCCTTGAGCCTCCCCATTTATCATATTTAGTTAGCCTTTATGTGTGTGTAATTTATGTTTATTTCGTTGTATTCGGTTTGCTATTTTGATTGTAAGAGGGGCTTATGTGCAATTTGGACCCCGTGGGCCCCACGGGCCCCCCCAGGCCCCATCCCATTGAGCCACCTCAGCCAAGGGCCCCATGTGGGGTCAGTCAACATGTCAAATGGAGGCTTCTAGATAGGTGGGCCAAGTGGGGGACAAGTGGCTTGGAAAGTCCATGTTGGCCACCCACCCCACCTACCAAGTCCACCTTCCACCTCCTTGGTCCAAGGGCTGCCCCCCCCCTTAAATATTTTAATGTATTTTGTGTGTGTGTGTCACACTCAATCCAGGCCACCCATTCCCATCCCCTAGATCCAACGGTGGACAATGGATGTGAGATGTAACACATAAATACTTGTAATTTCTTATTTTCTAGAATTAATGCCATTTGAATCAAACAATTTCCAAGAGCAAGGGCTGGTGCACCCCCCTCCTCTCTCCTCCCTCTCCCCCTTGAAGCTGTGAAGGCTTCCATTCTGAGGTGTGACACCTCGTGTATCGGTTCCGACGATCGCCGCCGCCGCCACGAGCCGTCACTGCACTGCCTTCGCCATCAACGGAGTTCTGCCCGCGCAGTACCACAGAAGCTTCCATGAATTTCCTGTCTCAGCCCCGAGCTCAGATAGATCTGGGGATTTTAGTGGATGTTCCAGAGGTGTCAAGGACATCCCACAAATTTTGGTTTTCCATTCAGATCTCGTTTCATATTTTTTGATTTTCGTCCACTCTTCCATTTTGGTTCTGCCAGAGTTCTGTCCAGATTCATCCCCGCCCTGAGTTTCATGCCTTAGATCCACTTTTTGATTTCTGCTAGTTCGCCCAATTTTACTGGAGGTTCCACCCATCCACCCCTTCATCCAAAATTTGTCTCAATTTTTGGTTCGTCCATCTCATATTTTCTAAAAATCATTCTCAGTCCCAGCTACAATTCTGTCCCCCTGTTCCCAGATCCGACCACCAGTCACCCCAAAAATCATAGTAAATCACCACCACCTCCAACTCAAATTTTAAAAACAGTCCCAGTTCTGTGGTTTGATACCCTACAACTTTGAAGAGGAGCGCAAGAGCTGAATCGGAGGTTTACGAGGCGGTCAACGGTGGTTCTCAGACAAGTACAATACAGATCTGAGATTTCGGTTACTGTACAACAGGGACTTGTAAATTCAATAAAGTTCTGATCCGACCAGATCCAGTAGATCTCTCTAGGTCTAGATCGAAGCATTTGAAGAGAGCTTTCCAACGATAGCTCATGCGTCCCGATCCGACGTCGGGATTGCTCACAGCGGTTGTTTTCGCCGGAGCGCGCGCCTGAAAATAGCAACTAAAAATCCGTGGGCAGCAACTTCAAAGCTTGGGAATCGGGACCGATCGACCCCCGATCGGTGTTCCCGGCCGACCGTAATCCGTGGAGGCGCGCCACCAGGGGTCCCCATCACAGTGGGTCCCACCCCCGCAGATTCGTGGGAAAGCACCGTCCGTGGGCCCCGCGGGCCCGTAGAAGCCGCCATTCGGAAAGCACGAAAACGAGGAGTTCGGCACCACCGGGCGACATCAGGATGCTGCCCGTCAACCCGAGTTGCGTGATTGCCGGACCCCACATGTGACCTTTCACCTCCCTGCGTGGAGTGGGTCAAATTATTGTATTGCTGTAATATTGTTTAACCGGGAGTCCGTGATTCAGCCGGGGTTATCTTCGCCACGCCCGGTGCGTGGAGGTAATGGTCCGAGCCTCTTGGCGTTCATTTGCTTAGCTAGTATATGGTCCGTTGTCGCTGCCGAGAGCGTAGGTACTAGCCCGTGTGTCCATGTCACCACTGTGAGAGTGAGTGTGACCCGTCCCGTGACTTGATCCGAGTCCGGAAGTTGAGTCGGACTACCCTTGACCTCCGCCGATTCCTTAACCGCGCACGGTCCGCGCTTTCCCTCGCTTGGGACGACGAGTGAGCTTCCACTTCTGTTAGCGACGTTTTGCCACTAGGAGCTCGTAGTGTCGGGCTTAGTGTCTCCCTGGTGTGTGCTGCTGGTCGCGTCTTCATCTAGAGTCCGAGGGTGGCACCTAATAGTGTTGTCTCCCGTGTCCGTCCCACATCAGTTCTTCTGCCTTAGACTGTACTTTCTGTTGGACTGGACTCTGTTGTTATAGTTAGATTGCTTATTTCTGTTAATTGTTGAATTATCTTGATTTATTTCCTATTTCTTTGTACCTTCACACTCCTTTTAGCCCTTCCGAGCCCTTCCGAGCCCTCCCGGCTCGTGAGCGGCGGGCCAGGATTTGAATGGTATCGGGTTCTTCTTGGCATCCGGAGCTTGGGTCGTTACCAGTAGCAAGCTATGAGGCTCAGCAGTAGCGAGCTGTGAGGCTCAATAGTCAAGCTGTTAGTCAGTCGGAAGCCTCACTAGGTTTGGTGAGGGGTGGATGTAGGTCGAGGGTTTGCAACCAAACCACCTTAAAAATCTCTTGTGCAGTGGTGTGTCCTTGTGTGTTTGCCTCCATTCCTTCTAACTCCATTTCACAGGGATGCACGCTTTATTTCACTATCTTTGATGTGCCCGAACATTGCACATTCTATGAGCAATTCATCGTTTGGCAGCACTCTTGCTCAATTCTGAACAAAAGCTCTCACACTCACCTAAGCAAGCACTATGATAATCAATATCTACGCCTGTAAATCTTAGGTGTTTGATATTACTCTATGAAACATTTGTGACCTTGTAATCTGAGATCTATAGTTTTAATAGGTCACCAGTTGTTCATTTGATTGCTGTTCCAAGGACAATCTATGAGCCTCGGAGTGCTCATCTCTGGGAGAACACTTTCTCCTAGCAGTTGTTCAGCAAATCAGTGCTCGAGGTGCAACAGACTTGTCTGATTGCTGATTGCTCAATTTATATTCTTTCAGGTCGTTAGCTATTAATCTTGAGTAGCTTGACGCTTTGAGAATCTATATCAAGCACGTACATGTCCTAGTATCATTGCTATATCCGATGTGTTCAAACCAGAACTTTGTCTAGTCAAAATAAGTTTTTAAGAGGGCATATTTTTAAAGAGATATATTCACCCCCCCTCTAGATCCGGTTGCAGCCTTGCCTGGACCCAACAAAGTCTTTGGAGTCAGAGCTTACCTGAGATGAAGGTAGGTCACTAGACTATTCTGGACGATTGGACATGAGGCAGTCATGCCTTCGTTCTTCTTACTCAATGATGTCCATCAAACCATCCTGAATTTGCTTGGCTATGTTGCAGGTAGATACAAAAGGAAAGGACCTAGGATCAGTTGTAGCTTTCATCAGATTTAAAGCTGTGAGATTGTTGGAATATATGGACTTGTGGTAATCAATCCAGTTGGCTTTATCCTTAGGAAGACTGGAAGGACCATTTGTAATAATCCTCCAGAGCTTAGGATCATGTGAGTTTACAAAGTTACATAGTCTTCCCAACCAGTCATTGAAATCAATACCATTAAAGATCGGAGGGGAAAATTGATAGCCACTAAACCCGTCGTTGAAAAGCCGTGCAACAATTTAAAAATAACCAGACTCACTCACTTTAAAAGATTAGAATTAGAGTAATGTCACACCCTGAGCTTTAATACAGGGGAAGTAATATTGGAACGTGAACAGCCGGCATGGTAAGCCTCTCGCAAGCAAGAAATCAGAGCGCAAGACAATCACATAAAAGTAATTACACAAGTAATTTTTTTCTCAAATTTCCAACTTTATTTCATGACCATAGTCAATTTACATAAGATCACGTCTTGACAACTATCATCACTACGACTTCAAGAAAAATCTAAAATTACAATATGACTAGACTAGACACTTTGATCATCTAAGGCTTCTCTCATCTTGAAAACCTTCATTCACTCTCGGACCCGCTGCTAGCATAATCCGAATCTGATTCATTAGTACTTCCTGAAAGTAGACAAGAAAATAGGTATGAGCACACATGCCCAGTAGGTATCTTCACATCAACATGAAGGTAAGATTTAAATGATTAATGTCCTAGCTCTAGAATTAAGATAAAAATAAGAATGCAATAAACAAGCGATATAACCCAAGATAACCAAGAATATAGAATCATGAAATAAATGAGCAAGTATAGACCATGAACAACCAAGATTAATCATGTAGATGTAAATTTGACCTTTCATGAACAAGAA
The DNA here is from genome assembly GCA_022559845.1 of Amorphophallus konjac. Classification (NCBI taxonomy): domain Eukaryota; kingdom Viridiplantae; phylum Streptophyta; class Magnoliopsida; order Alismatales; family Araceae; genus Amorphophallus; species Amorphophallus konjac. The sequence continues at coordinate 64,226,253 of CM040117.1, forward strand.
TGTACGAGCATGTAACTAGAAAGTACTTTACACAACCTTGTAAAGGCTATGTACTAGAAAGTCATTAACAAGCGAGGCTCGTGAATTTCACTCATTTATAAGACAAAGCACTCCCAGTGTAATGCAACGTCAGTATCATCGTACCCCATGGTTTATAGCACGTTTCCGACCATCGGTCATGGGGGCTAGCATGGAGCCCTTGGACACAATCCGTGCCTGGTCTTGCATCTTCAAGTTATAAATCCAGCTAATTTCACGAGATATAACAATAATTTTGGTCAATAATTCAATTCCAAATAATAAGTTTCATGATCACGTAACCTTGGTATAGAACGTCCCAAAATTGATATGAGGTATCACAGAAGAATTAAAAGAATATTATACTCCGGCAGCATAACTGTATATTCATTAAGTTTCATATCTTAACATTAACTTGTTAAACATATGTTGAGACTCCAGACAATCCTAAGACCATCTAGGAACTCAAGAAAACTAACCCCAAAGGTCAAACCTCGGGTTAGACAAGTTCAAAAATAAAGCAGTCGTTTACTGGACCGTTTCATGCAGAAAGCGGTCAAAGTCTAGACCGTTTCATAAATAGAGTCGACGCATGAAAAAGAAGTGGCGATGTAGAAAAACTTTCTGGAGCTTTGCGGTCTAGTGAATGGCCGCTTGGAGCTGATTAGCGGTCGTCCATAGGGCCGCTAAGGTCTGGAGTACATAAAACACCGGTAAAGTGCTTCTAGGCAGTTGGGCTTTAAGGGTACAACCAGCTCGACGTCCTAGTGAGAATTTCAGGCTCGCGGAGTCTTACGGAGGCCTTGAAACATAATCCCCTAGTCCGACAGAAGGAATATCTGGCGGAGAGGTTCATAAGTCCAAGAAAGTGTGCCTATAAGTGCAAAGTGTAACTAATGGTCACATATCAGGGTATATGCCATGTACTTAAGAAAATGACTCATAGATGAGAAAGGATCGTGATAAAACAACGATCAAGTTAAAACTAGACAAGTCGTGAACCATGTGAAATTTAATAATTATAAGAGTATATGGTTTTGGCATGAATTTAAGATAAGTTTAAAATAATTTCCATCCATATGTGAAACCTGCAACCTACTAGAATAGCCCGCCAATACAACCAAATTTACAAATGTAGCACTTAAAACAGGAATAAAATCTAATTATCCAAGCTTATCATAAGATAAAGAAGGCTACTATGCATTATGTTTCGGGTTAACATAATTATAGGACTCAGAAAATGCAAACGGTCATGTGAGGACCGCTTTATTGGGCCTAGCAGTCTATCGCAGGGCCGCTAGTAATTTCAGGCGGTCTTCAGGAAGATCGTTTCTTCCTATTTACAGTAAAGAGCAATAAAACTGAAATATGGCTACTCTAAGGTAAATGGATGCATAGAAAACGACGTAAAACATGTACTAAAACATGCCAAAAGAAAGTTGGGCCAAGAATATGCATAGGGGAATGTAAATTAAGTGAGAGTTACATTCTTTCCATTAAAGGGTTAGACTCATGTCTGAAAAATGAACTAGTTAATAAAACACAAAATATTCCACATGCAATGCATGAAATCGACTGAAAATTGAGGGCTTTTATTCCTAAGATCATGTTTAAGCCATTCATGAGATAACCTATGTCACTCCTCGAGATTATGCAGCGGAAACAATCAGGAACGCGAACAGCCGGCATGGTAAGCCTCCTGCAAGCAAGAATAATCAGAGCGCAATAACAATCACACAATAATTCCACAACAATGGAATCAAACTCTCATCTTTATTTTCATATCATATAATCATAATTCAAGTACATAACACTCCACTCTCTCTCTAGACTCAATAAATAAAAAATTACATATAAGACTCAATCTAGACATATTTCGACATTCTAAGTCTTCACTCGATTCCACGTTTCCTTCAATCGCTCTCGGACCCATCACTGGAATGACCTGAATCCGAATCTGACCCACTGGTACTTCCTGAAAAGATTGAAAAATAGGTAATGAGCACACTTTCCCAGTAGGTATCTTCGCATCAACATGATTGGCAATGTTAAAGTAATTAATATCTTCAGCTCTAAAGAAAAAGATAAATCATGCAAATACGATCAAAACATGCGATTAAAACTTAAAGTAACAAAGTATAATCAAGCTTGAGATATGATAAATCAAGAATATATCAAGAATGTTACTTTGGCCATTTCATGAACAAGAATGTAACGAGAATGTACTAGTCAAGTCATGTAACAAGCAAGAATGTACTCTTCACTTTGTAACAAGTACTTCATGAATTCATGTAGATTTCCGTGATTTCCGTAGACATTTTCACTTATTTATAAAGAAAGTTCTCCCAGCGCAATGCGACGCCAGTAGCATCATATCCCATGGTTTATATAGTATGTTTCCGACAATCATCCGAGGGGACTAGCATAGAGCCTTTGAACACAATCAGTGCTCGAACTACATCTTCAAGTATAAATCAAGCTACTTTCACGTATATAATAAATAATGTGGCCAAGATTGCACAATTTCAACTATAGTTTCTTGATAAAGTAATCAAAAATAAGAATGCTTCTATTGAGAATAAGAGTTCAATAAACACATTGATAATTATGTTATGCCGTGAAAATAAATTGGCAGCATAACGGTACATTTCTTAACTTTCACAATTTACTTAGGAATTTTTGGAATAATGTGACAGGCTCTAGATAATCAATTGGACTATCTAGGATTATAGGAATATTAACCCTTGAGCCAAACCTCAGGTTAACTGTACTCAGAAAAATAGCGATCGTTTTCTGGGCCCTTTCTTGAAGAAAGCGGTCTAGTTCTGGACCGTTAAGTACAAGACTGTTCGATATTTGAAAATAGATTATCTAAGGTCTTTAGCGGTCAATGAAAGAACCATCAAGGATCCGTTAGCGGTCTAGCTAAGGCCCGCTAGAAGACTCTGGCGGTCAACCATAAGGCCGCTAGGTTTCCAAAAATATAAAACACCGGTGTAAGTGCTTTCTAGACAATGGGATTTAATGGTACAACCAACTCGGCGTCCTAGTGAGAATCCCAGGCTCGCGGAGAATTATGGAGGCCTTGAAACAAGATTTCCTAGTCCGTTGAAAGGAATATCCAAAGGAGAGATTATGAAGTCCAAGATTGTGTTCCTAAAGTGAATAGGTGTAACTAATGGTCATATACCGAGATATATGTCATGTACTTATAGAAATTGACTCTGAGATAAGAAGAGAATGTGTACTGTGATAAACCAACATTCAATCTCGTCAATGTAGCATTTAAACCATAATTAAATACAAGATTATATGGTTTTTGGGCATGAAATTATCATAGGCTTAAAATAATCCCAAGTACCATAAAGAACATGAAATCACTGTTATGAACCAGTAATTAAAACTCAGAGTAGTGAAATAACATTAAAAAAAGTTGGTCTATAGTTAACTAGGCTTATTTATAAGCTAGATGGGGTGCTCTTGATTCTGTCTCGGGTTGATAGAAATCAGAACACTGGCGGTCTATAATAGAGCCGTTACAGAAATTTGGCGGTTTATCATATGACCGCCAGAGGGACTTTAACGGTCTTCTTCTGGTCCGCAAGAGGTTTCATAAAAATCGTGTTTCAAGGTGACGAGCGATTTATCGTAGGGCCGCTACACAAGGTTGGAGGTCAAAGATTAGGCCATTAGAGCATGTCTGATAGTAAATTAAATAAGATGAAACTAATGTTTAAAATGCATCATGTCTGGAAATCAACATGTCTAAACTTCCCTATCATGATAGAGCGAAGAATAGGCTATAATATGCATGGGTTTTCTGTGAATTAACAAGGGAATTTCTCTTAACTTAATTAAGGCTAAGAATATGCATGGATGTATACTAGATGCATAAAACATGAAATTCGTGATGCATAGTTCATGAAATTTAGTGAAACAAGAGGGCTTTTAATCCTAGAATGATGTTTTATCCATTCATGAGATGAACTACCTCAGGAAACTCCTCCAGACTTTGAATTTTGAACTGGAAGTCAACCCTAGTTCTGCACTTCTTGTGATAAATCAGTAACTTCACGTGTAATGCCCCAGAATTTTTATAAATTATTTCTAGAATATTTAAGTATTTCCTTGGAATTTTAAAGACCAAAATGAATTAATCAATAAATATTAGGTTAAATAAATCATTATTGAGGCCCAATTATGGTAAACCATTAACCTATCCTATTTAATTGAAGCCCAAAGGACTTATGGATCAAGCCCATGAAGTTTGGCCCATATTCTAGAAGGTTAATTGGCATATTCACGAATTATAGGGATAAATACTCATTAATTATATAAACTAGTCGATAAGATGAAATTAGAGTTTGAACTCATTCAAATTCGATACCCAGGATCTGTAGCGGTCTATCGTAAAACCGCTACAATCATTTGGCGGACCAAGCGTCGACCACTATTTCCTGTCAGTTCTGTGAATTGAAGAAAGAGCAAAAAGATGGGATTTTTACTAGTCTATCCTTTAGAGATCGAGATAGAAGAACTAGTAATCATGTTTAGGACTCTCTGAAGTCAATCTAAGCTTTAACAAGGACTCTAGAATCGATCTAATCCTCAAACTCTAGCAAAACCCTATAAATAGGACCAAGTTTTGACCTGCGTGACCCTTACATTGGCTCGCGTGGAATCAAGGTAAGATGACATTATTTCAGGTAGGTTCTTTAAAAGTTTTTATTGCTAACATAGAGGACTAACATATCCCAAAATTTCGTGCTAGGAGATTAAGCACACAAGGATATAGAAGCTTGCAAAGTTTCTAGTTCCATCTTAGCGACCTAGGAAACTATGCAAACGTCCGATGAAGATCAAAGGATTAAAGAACAAAATCGAAGTATTTAGCCTAAGTGCCTTTAGAACTTTTTGTTCCCCTTAGTATCTACTTCTTACCCTCCAAATTTCACATCATTAGGTCAAGAGAGTAAGGACTTAGAGCAGCTTGAAATTGCTGATTTGTCACGAGGAGTACAAGGGACTAAGGGTAGCATCTAGCATTAAATTCAAAGTTTAAAGGCTTTAGCAGAGGTAGGTCATCTCATGAACGGATAAAACATCACTCTAGGGATAAAAGCCCTCTTATTGCACTTGATTTCATGCTTTATAGCTGGTGAATTTTCATGTTTTATGCATCTAGTGTACATTCATGCATATTCTTAGCCCTAACTAAGTTAAAAAGGAACTTTCTTGTCAATTCACAAAAACCATGCATATTGTTAGCTTAACCTTTCATACTATCATGTAGTAGTTTTATAAATATGTTGATTTCCAGACATGATATGTTTTAACATTAGATTTTTTTTCTACTTAAGTTCCTCTCAGTCATGCTCTAGCGGCCTACTGTTCGACCGCCAACGGCATGCAACGGCCCTACGATAAACCACTAGACCCTCTGTCAATTCGATTCTTATGAAACCTCTGGCGGACCAGAAACAGACTGTTTTATCTATCTGGCGGCCTTACGATAATCCGCTAGCACCCTATAACGGCTCTAAGATAGACCGCCACTGTGCTGTTTTCTGTCAACCCGAGATAGATTTAAGAACAGCCATATAGCTTATAAATTAAACCTAGTTAACTATATACTAACATGTTTTAATGGTATTTATTATTCTGAGTTTTAATTCCTGATTCATAAACTGTGAATTCATGTTTCTTTATCATACTTAGGAGTATTTTAAGCATATGATAATTTCATGGCAAAAACTATATAATTTTGTATTAAAGTTTGGTTTAAATGATTATATGAATGAGTTTGAATGTGGTTTCTCACTGTACGCATTCTAATCTTATCTATGAGTCATTTCTATAAGTTCATGTCATATATTCCGGTATATGACCATTAGTTACACACTTTGCACTATAGGAACATAATCTTGGACATGATAACCTCTCCTTTGGATATTCCTTCCAATGGACTAGGAAATCTTGTTTCAAGGCCTTCATAATTCTCCATGAGCTTGGGATTCCCACTAGGATGCCGAGTTTGTTGTACCATTAAAGCCCATTTGTCTAGAAAGCATTACTGATATTTTGTATTTCTGGATCTTAGCGGCCCAATAGTTGACCGCCATAGTCTTCTAGCGCGCCTTATATACACCGCTAAAGGGACCTTGACGGATCTACCTTTGACCGCCAAAGACTCCAGAGAGCCTATTTTCAAATATCGAACAGTCTGGTACTTAACTGTCCAGAACTAGACCGCTATAGTCATATGACGGCCCAGTTATAGACCGTTTAGTTTCCTAAGAATTTGACCCAAAAGGGGTTAATATTCTTATGATCCCAGATGGACTAATGATAGTCTAGGACTTGTGACCTTATTCAAAGAGATCTAAGATAATTTATGAAAGATAAAGAACATACTGTTATGCTGCCGATTTATTTCCATGGCATAACCTAGTCATTAAAGTATTTATTGAAATTCTTATTTCTTTGTACAAGCATTCGTATTTTTAGTTACTTTATCATGAATTATCTTTGAAATTGAATATTCTTGGCCACATTATTTACATGCGTGGAAGTAGCTTGATTTATACTTGAAGATGCGGATCGAGCACTGATTGTGTTCAAGGGCTCTATGCTAGTCCCCTCGGCTGATTGTTGGAAACATACTATTATAAACCATGGGGTATGATGCTACTGGCATCGCATTACGTTGGGAGTACTTTCTTTATAAATAAGTGAAAATCCACGGCATCACATAAATCACGAAAATCACAGAATTTTTCACAAAGTGATATTCCACAAAAATTCATGAAGTACTTGCTACTAAGTGAAGAGTACATTCTTGCTTGTTACATTACTTTCTAGTACATTCTTGTTCATGAAAGGCCATTACTACATTCTTGCTTAATTATACTTGATCGATTCATGTTCTCATATTTTAAGCTTGATTATATCTTGTTATTTTGGTTTGAATCGCATGTTTGATCGCATTTCGCATGATTTTACTTTATTCCTTAGAGCTAAAATGCTAATCACTTTAATATTGTCAATCATGTTGATGCGAAGATACCTACTGGGTAAGTGTGCCCATTATCTATTTTCAATCTTTTCAGGAGATGCATGTAGTTCGAATTCGGATTCAAGTTATTCAAGTGATGGGTCCGAGAGCGAATGAAAGGCATATGAAATTGGGAGTGAAGACTTAGGAGTCGATAATGTCTAGATCGAGTCCATGTAATCTTCCTTTTTATTGAGTCAAGTAGATTTGAAAGAGTTGACTAGTTGATGTATTTTAGTTATTCTCCTTATTAATAAAAGTGAAGGTTTGCGTAACTTATTATGCAATTGCATTTTATGTGTGATTGTTATTACGCTCTGATTATTCTTGCTTGTAAGAGGCTTATCATGTCGGCTGTTCACGTTTTCGAGATCATCTTTCGCTGTAATAAAAGCTCGGGGCGTGACAATTAAGTTGTTATCAGAGCCTAGGCATAAGTATGTCCTAGGAAAAAGGTCATGTCATAGGCTAAGTCCAAGGTTAAGGACCCATACCTATGAAAAATTAGGATAGAAATTCCCCACCTATGCGAGAATTGGGTATAGCCCGGGATAAGATAATGATTTAGCTTTAGATTAACCATTTCAAAATTCCCATGAGAATTAACAATTTGTTATTCTCTCAGGTACCTTATTCTTATTTGCAATGGCTCATCGCGTAGATTTGAACGGCATGCAAGAGACCATCGCTGGTCTAACACAAGCACTACAAACCATGGCGCAAGCTAGCGCAGGAGCGAGAGCTAGAGACCTACACCATAATTTCCGGAGCTTAAACCCTCCGAGATTTTCTAGTTCCTCAAATCCAGATGAAACTGAAAACTAGATAGACGACATGAACCGCATATTTGAGGTTATGCAATGTGCGGATCAAGAAAAGGTTCGCCTTGCTAATTTTCAAATGAATAAAGATGTCCGTACGTGGTGGAAGTTTGTTCCTACATCCCCAGCTAATGCACCACACACGTGGGAAGGCTTCCTTACGTTCTTTCGAGCCAAGGACTTTTTTGAGTACATCAAAGAGCGGAAGGCTATGTAGTTTGCTTCTCTGCACCAGGGCATGATGTCGGTGGCTGAGTATGAACTGCAATTTTTCAGGCTGGCGCCATATGCTCCGCACTTGATTAGCACTGATTTGCTAAAGGCTAATCAATTTATGGATGGATTAAGGCCCGTGTATATTCAGCAACTGGGGACTCAGAATATCCGCACTTATACGGAGATGGTCCTGTGGGCGCATCTATGCGAGAGGACCTTAGAGAAAGTAGAGAAATTAAAAGGTAAGGGTAGAAAGACATAATCTTCCTGCAAATCTCGTATGCCTTGATATGGATGGCTACGATACTATTCTAGGCATAGATTGGCTTGTAGACCATGATGCTTACATCAATTGCCGCAAAAGGATTATCTCATTTCGGAAACCTGGTCTTCCAAGATTTTCCTTCGTTGGTGTCAAATATAGGAAGCATCATGCTATTATTTCATCTTTGTACGCTTGCAAATTAATTTCTCAAGGATGTGTAGCTTTTCTTGCTTCCGTTATCCTCACCGAATCCAAGGAGATCATCTTATAAGATATCCCGATTGTCAATGATTTTCGGATGTATTTCCATCAGATTTACCTGGTTTACCATCCAAAAGGGAAGTAAACTTTTTCATTGAACTCATTCCTAGAGCAGCACCTGTTTCAATAGCTCCCTACAGGATGTCCCACACAGAACTCAAGGAATAAAAAAGACAACTACAGGAGCTACTAGACAAGGGTTTTATTCGACCTAGTACATCCCCTTGGGGTGCGTCGATTCTTTTTGTCAAGAAGAAGGATGGATCTCTCAGGTTATGTATCGATTACCGACGATTGAATCAACTTACTATCAAGAATAAGTATCCGTTGCCGTGTATCGATGAACTCTTTGATCAGATTTCAGGAGCAGAGTATTTTTCCAAAATCGACCTCAGGTCAGGTTATCATCAACTCAAGATCAAGGATGAAGACATATACAAGATGGCTTTCCGGAGTCGTTATGGCCACTATGAATTTGTGGTAATGCCATTTGTGTTAGCTAATGCCCCGGCCGCATTCATGCAACTTATGAATAACGTCTTCAGGCCGTATCTCGACCAATTTGTGGTCGTATTCATTGATGACATTCTCATATATTTCAAGACTAAGGAAGACCATGAAGAACATTTAAGGATAGCCTTACAAACTTTAAGAGAACATAAGCTTTATGCCAAACTTAGTAAATGTGAGTTTTGGCTTAAGGAAGTCTCATTTCTTGGACATATTATCTCAAAGGAAGGAATCGCTGTGGATCCTTCTAAAGTCGAAGCTGTCAAAAACTGGAGTCGGCCAATGACCGTGTCAGAAGTTAGAAGTTTTCTGGCCCTGGCTAGTTATTACAGAAGATTTATTAAGGATTTCTCCAAGATCACTATTCCTTTAACTAGACTTACAAGAAAAGAAATCTTTTATATGGTCGAAGGACTGCGAGGAGAGTTTCCTAACTCTTAAGGATCACCTCACTACTACACCAATTTTAACACTGTCGACGGAGGGTGGTGGATTTGAAGTATATGCAGATGCATCTGGTATTGGCTTAAGGTGCGTTCTTATGCAAACAGGAAAGGTAATTTGCTATTCTTCAAGACAATTGAAACGTCACGAAGAGAATTATCCTATGCATGATTTAGAATTGGCGGATGTTATATTTGCCTTAAAATTTGGCATCACTACCTTTACGGAGAAAAATTTACGGTTTATTCAGACCACAAAAGTTTGAAGTATTTGTTCTCCCAAAAGGAGCTGAATATGAGGCAAAGAAGATGGTTAGAATACCTAAAGACTTTGATTTTGCTATTCAATATCATCCTGGCAAGGCTAATGCTGTAGCGGATGCACTCACTAGAAAATCAATGGGAAAGCTATCAAGTCTCATGATTAGTATGACTAATCTCATTCCTCAATTTGCTCAGTTGAATTTAGATATTGACATGAAGGAAGAAGATTGCTTTATGGCCAGTATTCGAACTCAACCTACATTAATAGCAGATCTGGTCAAGCTACAAGACAATGATCCAGTATTACTGGAGATTAAAGCCAATATTGAGCAAAGGTCGGATTTCTCTATTGCCGACGATGGAAGATTATTATTCAGGGATCGAATTTGTATACCAGATCATGTTGATACTAAGAAACTGATTCTGGAAGAAGCTCACAATTCCAAATATACCATTCATCCCGGTGGTACAAAATGTATCAGGATCTTAAAAGGAACTTCTCGTGGCCTAACATGAAAAGAGAAGTGGCAGATTTCGTGTCCCGCTACCTGTCAACAAGTAAAGGCAGAGCATTTAAGACTCGCAGGTAAATTACACCCCTTAAATATTCCCGAATGGAAATGGGAAAGTATAGGGATGGATTTCATTATGGGTTTACCTAAAACAAGAGGAGAACACGATGGTATATGGGTAATCATAGACCGATTGACTAAGTCTGCACATTTTCTGCCAATAAAAAGTAGATGGTCTGTGGATATTCTCGTAGCCTTATACATAAGGGAAATCGTCAAATTGCATGGTGTCCCTGTCACTATTATATCTGATAGAGATCCCCGATTCACGTCACAATTTTGGAAGGGTCTTCAACATTCTCTAGGGACCCGACTAAACTTTAGCACGGCATTCCATCCACAAACTGATGGTCAAACGGAGAGGACCAATCAAGTGGTGGAAGATATGCTCAGGGCTTGTGCTATTGACTTTGGAGGAAGTTGGCATGATCACTTGCCTCTAGTGGAATCTACGTACAATAATAGCTATCAAGCTAGTATACAAATGGCACCGTTTGAAGCTCTTTATGGAAGGAGTTGTCGTTCCCCTATCTGTTGGAATGAAGTAGGAGAGAGGCAATTTCTCGGTCCGATATTATTAGGGATACTACCGAAAAGATTAAACTCATTCGAGAAAGACTTCAGATGGCCCAAGACAGGCAGAAATCGTATGCTGACAATCGAAGGCGCGACTTGGAGTTTCAAGTAGGAGATCATGTATTTCTTAAGGTTTCTCCAGGTCGAGGAATTCAAAGATTTGGTATTAAGGGCAAGCTTACTCCAAGATTTATTGGTCCTTTTGAAATTCTGGAAAGAGTCGGTGAAGTAGCTTATCGAATTGCTTTACCTCCTCAACTATCCGAAGTTCATGATGTATTTCACGTCTCGATGCTCAAGAAGTATGTTCCTGATCCTTTCCATGTCATCACCTACGACAATCTGGAGATTAAGAAGGATTTGACATATGAGCAGAAACCAATCAAAATCCTTGAACGAGAGGTACGTCAACTTCGGAATAAGACTATTCCTGTAGTCAAAATCCAGTGGACAAAATCGGGAGAAACATGGGAAACCGAAGAGGCTATGCGCAAAAGATTTCCAGAATTATTTGAATGTAAGTACACTCTCCACAATCCGTATATTGAATTTGGGGACCAAATTCTCTTAAGTAGGGGAGGGTGTAATGCCCCAGAATTTTTATAAATTATTTCTGAATATTTAAGTATTTTCTGGGAATTTTAAAGACCAAAATGTATTAATAAATAAATATTAGTTAAATAAATCATTATTATGGCCCAATTATGGTAAACCATTAACCTAGCCTATTTAAATGAAGCCCAAAGGACTTATGGATCAAGCCCATGAAGTTTGGCCCATATTTTAGAAGGTTAATTGGCTTATTCACGAATTATAGGGATAAATACCCATTAATTAGATAAATTAGTGGATAAGATGAAATTAGAGTTTGAACTCATTCAAATTTGGTACCCAGGATCTGTAGCGGTCTATCGTAAAACCGCTACAATCATTTGGCGGACTAAGCTTCGATCGCTATTTCCTGTCAGTTCCGTGAATTGAAGAAAGAGCAAAAAGATGGGATTTTTGCTAGTCTATCCTTTAGAGATCGAGATAGAAGAACTAGTAATCATGTTTAAGACTCTCAGAAGTTGATCTAAGCTTTAACAAGGACTCTAGAATCGATCTAATCCTCAAACCCTAGCAAAACCCTATAAATAGGACCTAGTTTTGACCTGCGTGACCCTTACATTGGCTCGCGTGGAATCAAGGTAAGACGACATTATTTCAGGTAGGTTCTTTAGAAGTTTTTATTGCTAATATATAGGACTAACATATCCCAAAATTTGTGCTAGGAGATCAAGCACACAAGGAGATAGAAGCTTGCAAAGTTGCTGTTCGACTTAGCGACCCAGGAAACTGTGCAAGAGTCCTGTGAAGATCAAAAGGATTAGAGAACCAAATCGAGGTATTTAGCCTAAGTGTCTTTAGAACTTTTTGTTCCCCTTAGTATCTACTTCTTACCCTCCAAATTTCACATCATTAGGTCTAGAGAGTAAGGAGTTAGAGCAGCTTGAAGTTGCTGATTTGTCACAAGGAGTGCAAGGGACTAAGGGTAGCATCTAGCATCAAATTCGAAGTTTAAAGGCTTTAGCAGAGGTAGGTCATCTCATGAACGGCTAAAACATCACTCTAGGGATAAAAGCCCTCTTATTGCACTTGATTTCATGCTTTATAGGTCGTGAATTTCATGTTTTATGCACCTAGTATATGTGCATACATATTCTTAGCCCTAACTAAGTTAAAAAGGAACTTTTTTGTAAATTCACAGAAAACCCATGCATATTGTTAGCTTAACCTTCGTTTATCCTGATAAGGAATGTTTATATATGATTTTCAGACATGATGTGAGTTAAAAACCTTAGAATGCTCTTATTTAAGTTACTGTCTGTCGTGCTCTAGCGGCTTAGACTTTGACCGCCATCTGTCTGTAGCGGCCTTACGATGAACCGCTAGACACTTTGTAATCTCGATTCTTATGAAACCTCTGACGGACCGAAAATAGACCGTTAAAGTTATTGTGGCGGCCTTACGATAAACCGCTAGAGTCTTGTAACGGCTCTAGGATAGACCGCCACTGTGCTATTTTATGTCATCCTGAGATAGATTTAAGAACAGCCTATATAACTTATAATTAAGCCTAGTTAGCTATATATTAATCTGTTTTAATGGTATTTATTACTCTGAGTTTTAATTCTGATTCATAAACAGTGAGTTCATGTTTCTTTATGGTACTTAGGAGTATTTTAAGCATAAGATATTTTGTGCCAAAAACCATATAATTTTGTATTAAATTATGGTTTAATGCTTATATTGACGAGATTTAATCTGATTTCTCACTGTACACATTCTATTCTTATCTCAGAGTCATTTCTATAAGTTCATGGCATATATTCCGGTATATGACCATTAGTTACACACTTTGCACTATAGGAACATAATCTTGGACATGATAACCTCTCCTTTGGATATTCCTTCCAATGGACTAGGAAATCTTGTTTCAAGGCCTCCGTAATTCTCCGCGAGCCTGGGATTCCACTAGGACGCCGAGTTGGTTGTACCATTAAAGCCCATTTGTCTAGAAAGCACTACTGATGTTTTGTATTTCTGGATCTTAGCGGCCCAATAATTGACCGCCATAGTCTTCTAGCGCGCCTTATATAGACCGCTAAAGGGACCTTGACGGATCTACCTTTGACCGCCAAAGACTCCAGAGAGCCTGTTTTCAAATATCGAACAGTCTTGTACTTAACTGTCCAGAACTAGACCGCTATAGTCATGTGACGGCCCAGTTATAGACCGCTAAGTTTCCTAAGATTTGACCCAAAAGGGGTTAATATTCTTATGATCCTAGATGGACTAATGATAGTCTAGGACTTGTGACCTTATTCAAAGAGATCTAAGATAATTTATGAAAGATAAAGAACATACTGTTATGCTGCCGATTTATTTCCATGGCATAACCTAGTCATTAAAGTATTTATTGAAATTCCTTATTTCCTTGTACAAGCATTCGTATTTTTAGTTACTTTATCATGAATTATCTTTGAAATTGAACATTCTTGGCCACATTATTTACATGCGTGGAAGTAGCTTGATTTATACTTGAAGATGCTGATCGAGCACTGATTGTGTTCAAGGGCTCTATGCTAGTCCCCTCGGCTGATTATCGGAAACATACTATTATAAACCATGGGGTATGATGCTACTGGCGTCGTATTACATTGGGAGTACTTTCTTTAATAATAAGTGAAATATCCACGGCAACCACGGAAATATTCACGGCTCGTGAAATGAAATTCCACAGAAATTCATGAAGTACTTGCTACTAAGTGAAGAGTACATTCTTGCTTGTTACCGGACTTTCTAGTACATTCTTGTTCATGAAAGGCCATTACTACATTTTTGCTTGATTATACTTGATCGATTCATGTTCTCATATCTTAAGCTTGATTATATCTTGTTACTCTGGTTTTAATCGCATGTTTGATCGCAGTTCGCATGATTTTACCTTATTCTTTAGAGCTAAAATGCTAATCACTTTAATATTGGCAATCGTGTGGATGCGAAGATACCTACTGGACAAGTGTGCTCATTACCTATTTTCAATCTTTTTCAGGAGATGCAAGTAGTTCGGATTCAGATTCAAGTTATTCAAGTGATGGGTCCGAGAGCGAATGAAAGTCACATGAAATTGAGAGTGAAGACTTAGGAGTCAATAAATGTCTAGATCGAGTTCATGTAATTTTTCATTTTTATTGAGTCTAGAGTTGAGTAAAGTTGGAATATTCTATGTATTTGGATCTTTATCCTTTTGATTATTAATGAAAGGAGAAGTTGATTAAATTATTGTGCAATTGTATTTTTTTGTGTGATTATCTTGCGCTCTGATTATTCTTGCTTGCAAGAGACTTACCATGGTGGCTGTTCACGTTCCTCGAGATCATCTTCCGCTGTAATAAAAGTTCGGGGCGTGATAGTTAAGTTGGTATCAGAGCCTAGGCATAAGTATGTCCTATGAAAAAGTCATGTCATAGGCTAAGTCCAAGGTTAAGGACCCACACCTTTGAAAATTAGGAAAGAAATTCCCCACCTATGTGAGAATTGGGTAGAGCCCGGAATAAGATAATAATTAGCTCTAGATTAATCCCTTTCAAAATTTCCATGAGAATTAACAATTTGTTATTCTCTCATGTACCTTATTCTTATTATAATGGCTCATCGCGTAGATTGGAACGACATGCATGAGACCGTAGTAGGTCTGACTCAAGCACTACAAACCATGGCGCAAGCTGGCGCAGGAGCGAGAGCTGGAGACCTACACCGCAATTTTCGGAGCTTAAACGCTCCGAGATTTTCTGGTTCCTCAAATCCAGATGAAGCTGAAAACTGGATAGACGAAATGAACTGTATTTTCGAAGTTATGCAGTGTGCGGATCAAGAAAAGTTCACCTTGCTACTTTTCAATTGAATAAAGATACCCGTACGTGGTGGAAGTCCGTTCCTACACCCCAGCTGATGCACCACACACGTGGGAAGGCTTCCTTACGCTCTTTCGAGCCAAGTACTTTTCTGAGCACATCAAAGAGCGGAAGGCTATGGAATTTGCTTCTCTTCGTCTGGGCATGATGTCAGTGGAGGAATATTAACTTCTATTTTCCAGGCTGGCGCCATATGCTCCGCACTTGATTAGCACTGATTTGCTAAAGCCTAATCAATTTATGGATGGATTAAGGCCCGTGTATATTCAGCAACTGGGGACTCAGAATATCCGCACTTATACGGAGATGGTCCTGTGGGCGCATCTATGCGAGAGGACCTTAGAGAAAGTAGAGAAATTAAAAGGTAAGGGTAGAAAGACATAATCTTCCTGCAAATCTCGTATGCCTTGATATGGAGGGCTACGATACTATTCTAGGCATAGATTGGCTTGTAGACCATGATGCTTACATCAATTGCCGCAAAAGGATTATCTCATTTCGGAAACCTGGTCTTCCAAGATTTTCCTTCGTTGGTGTCAAATATAGGAAGCATCATGCTATTATTTCATCTTTGTACGCTTGCAAATTAATTTCTCAAGGATGTGTAGCTTTTCTTGCTTCCGTTATCCTCACCGAATCCAAGGAGATCATCTTATAAGATATCCCGATTGTCAATGATTTTCTGGATATATTTCCATCAGATTTACCCGGCTTACCGCCCGAAAGGGAAGTAAACTTCTCCATTGAACTTATTCCTGGAGCAGCACCTGTTTCAATAGCTCCCTACAGGATGTCCCCCACAAAACTCAAGGAATTAAAGAGACAACTACAGGAGCTACTAGACAAGGGTTTTATTCGACCTAGCACATCCCCTTGGGGTGCGCCGATTCTTTTTGTCAAGAGGAAGGATGGATCTCTCAGGTTATGTATCGATTACCGACGCTGAATCAGCTTACTATCAAGAACAAGTATCCTTTGCCGTGTATCGATGAGCTCTTTGATCAGCTTTCAGGAGCAGAATATTTTTCAAAATCGACCTCAGGTCAGGTTATCATCAACTCAAGATCAAGGATGAAGACATATATAAGACGGCTTTCTGGAGTCGTTATGGCCACTATGAATTTGTGGTAATGCCGTTCGGGTTAACCAACGCCCCGGCCGCATTCATGCAACTTATGAATAACGTCTTCAGGCCTTATCTCGACCAATTTATGGTCGTATTTATTGATGACATTCTTATATATTCCAAAACAAAGGAAGAACATTAAGAACATTTAAGGATAGCCTTACAAACTTTAAGAGAACATAAGCTTTATGCCAAACTTAGTAAATGTGAGTTCTGGCTTAAGGAAGTCTCATTTCTTGGACATATTATCTCAAAGGAAGGAATCGCTGTGGATCCTTCTAAAGTGGAAGCTGTCAAAAACTGGAGCCAGGCCAATGACCGTGTCAGAAGTTAGAAGTTTTCTGGGCCTGGCTGGTTATTACAGAAGATTTATTAAGGATTTCTCCAAGATCGCTGTTCCTTTGACTAGACTTACAAGAAAAGAAAATCTTTTTATATGCTCGAAGGACTACGAGGAGAGTTTCCTAACTCTTAAGGATCACCTCACTACTGCACCAATTTTAACACTGTCGACGGAGGGTGGTGGTTTTGAAGTCTATACAGATGCATCTGGTATTGGCTTAGGGTGCGTTCTTATGCAAAATGGAAAGGTAATTTGCTATTCTTCAAGACAATTGAAACGTCACGAAGAGAATTATCCTGTGCATGATTTAGAATTGGCGACTGTTATATTTACCTTAAAGATTTGGCGTCACTACCTTTACAGAGAAAAATTTACGGTTTATTCAGACCACAAAAGTTTGAAGTATTTGTTCTCCCAAAAGGAGCTGAATATGAGGCAAAGAAGATGGTTAGAATACCTAAAGGACTTTGATTTTGCTATTCAATATCATCCTGGCAAGGCTAATGCTGTAGCGGATGCACTCAGCAGAAAACCAATGGGAAAGCTATCAAGTCTCATGATTAGTATGACTAATCTCATTCCTCAATTTGCTCAGTTGAATTTAGATATTGACATGAAGGAAGAAGATTGCTTTATGGCCAGTATTCGAACTCAACCTACATTAATAGCAGATCTGGTCAAGCTACAAGACAATGATCCAGTATTACTGGAGATTAAAGCCAATATTGAGCAAAGGCCGGATTTCTCTATTGCCGACGATGGAAGATTATTATTCAGGGATCGAATTTGTATACCAGATCATGTTGATACTAAGAAACTGATTCTGGAAGAAGCTCACAATTCCAAATATACCATTCATCCAGTGGTACAAAAATGTATCAGGATCTTAAAAGGAACTTCTGGTGGCCTAACATGAAAAGAGAAGTGGCAGATTTCGTGTCCGCTGTCTCACTTGTCAACAAGTAAAGGCAGAGCATTTAAGACTCGCAGGTAAATTACACCCCTTAAATATTCCCGAATGAAAATGGGAAAGTGTAGGGATGGATTTCATTATGGGTTTACCTAAAACAAGAGGAGACACGATGGTATATGGGTAATCATAGACCGATTGACTAAGTCTGCACATTTTCTGCCAATAAAAAGTAGATGGTCTGTGGATATTCTCGCAGCCTTATACATAAGGGAAATCGTCAAATTGCATGGTGTCCCTGTCACTATTATATCTGATAGAGATCCCCGATTCACGTCACAATTTTGGAAGGGTCTTCAACATTCTCTAGGGACCCGACTAAACTTTAGCACGGCATTCCATCCACAAACTGATGGTCAAACGGAGAGGACGAATCAAGTGGGAGAAGATATGCTCAGGGCTTGTGCTATTGACTTTGGAGGAAGTTGGCATGATCACTTGCCTCTAGTGGAATTTGCATACAATAATAGCTACAGGCTAGTATACAAATGGCACCGTTTGAAGCTCTTTATGGAAGGAGTTGTCGTTCCCCTATCTGTTGGAATGAAGTAGGAGAGAGGCAATTTCTCGGTCCCGATATTATTAGGGATACTATCGAGAAGATTAAACCCATTCGAGAAAGACTTCAGATGGCCCAAGACAGGCAGAAATCGTATGCTGACAATCGAAGGCGCGACTTGAGTTTCAAGTAGGAGATCATGTATTTCTTAAGGTTTCTCCAGGTCGAGGAATTCAAAGATTTGGTATTAAGGGTAAGCTTACTCCAAGATTTATTGGTCCTTTTGAAATTCTGGAAAGAGTCGGTGAAGTAGCTTATCGAATTGCTTTACCTCCTCAACTATCTGAAGTTCATGATGTATTTCACGTCTCGATGCTCAAGAAGTATGTTCCTGATCCTTTCCATGTCATCACCTACGACAATCTGGAGATTAAGAAGGATTTGACATATGAGCAGAAACCAATCAAAATCCTTGAATGAGAGGTACGTCAACTTCGGAATAAGACTATTCCTGTAGTCAAAATCCAGTGGACAAAATCGGGAGAAACATGGGAAACCGAAGAGGCTATGCGCAAAAGATTTCCAAAATTATTTGAATGTAAGTACACTCTCCACAATCCGTATATTGAATTTGGGGACCAAATTCTCTTAAGTGGGAGAGAGTGTAATGCCCCAGAAATTTTATAAATTATTTCTAGAATATTTAAGTATTTTCTAGGAATTTTAAAGACCAAAATGTATTAATAAATAAATATTAAGTTAAATAAATCATTATTATGGCCCCATTATGGTAAACCATTAACCTAGCATATTTAAATGAAGCCCAAAGGACTTATGGATCAAGCCCATGAAGTTTGGCCCATATTTTAGAAGGTTAATTGGCTTATTCACGAATTATAGGGATAAATACCCATTAATTAGATAAATTAATGGATAAGATGAAATTAGAGTTAGATAAATACCCATTAATAAGATAAATTAATGGATATTTTAGAAGGTAGATCATCTCATGAACGGCTAAAATATCACTCTAGGGATAAAAGCCCTCTTATTGCACTTGATTTCATGCTTTATAGCTGGTGAATTTTTATGTTTTATGCATCTAGTGTACATTCATGCATATTCTTAGCCCTAACTAAGTTAAAAAGGAACTTTCTTGTCAATTCACAGAAACCATGCATATTGTTAGCTTAACCTTTTGTACTATCATTTAGTAGTTTTTTAAATATGCTGATTTCCAGACATGATATGTTTAAACATTAGAACCCTCTTATTTAAGTTACTGTATGTCGTGCTCTAGCGGCTTAGACTTAGATCGCCATCTCTCTGTAGCGGCCTTATGATGAACCGCTAGACACTTTGTAATCTCGATTCTTATGAAACCTCTGACGGACCGGAAATAGACCGTTAAAGTTATTGTGGCGGCCTTACGATAAACCGCCAAAGTCTTGTAACGGCTCTAGGATAGACCGCCACTGTGCTATTTTTCTGTCATCACGAGATAGATTTAAGACATCCTATATAACTTAGAATTAAGCCTAGTTAGCTATATATTAACATGTTTTAATGGTATTTATTACTCTGAGTTTTAATTCTTGATTCATAGACAGTGAGTTCATGTTTCTTTATGGTACTTAGGATTATTTTAAGCATAAGGTATTTTGTGCCAAAACCATATAATTTTGTATTAAATTATGGTTTGAATGCTTATATTGACGAGATTTAACGTTGATTCCTCACTCTATACATTCTATTCTTATCTCAGAGTCAATTTTCTATAAGTTCATGGCATATATTCCGGTATATGACCATTAGTTACACACTTTGCACTATAGGAACATAATCTTGGACATGATAACCTCTCCTTTGGATGTTCCTTCCAATGGACTAGGAAATCTTGTTTCAAGGCCTCCGTATTTCTCCGCGAGCTGGGGAATCTCACTAGGACGCCGTGTTGGTTGTACCATTAAAGCCCATTTGTCTAGAAAGCACTACCGATGTTTTGTATTTCAAGATCTTAGTGGCCCAATAGTTGACCGACATAGTCTTCTAGCGCGCCTTATATAGACCGCTAAAGGGACCTTGATCGATCTACCTTTGACCGCGAAAGACTCCAGAGAGCATGTTTCCAAATATCGAACAGTCTTGTACTTAATGGTCCAGAGCTAGACCGCTATAGTCATGTGACAGCCCAATTATAGACCGCTAAGTTTCCTAAGTTTTTGACCCAAAAGGGGTTAATATTCTTATGATCCTAGATGGACTAATGATAGTCTAGGACTTGTGACCTTATTCAAAGAGATCAAAGATAATTTATGAAAGATAAAGAACATACCGTTATGCTGCCGATTTATTTCCATGGCATAACCTAGTCATTAAAGTATTTATTGAAATTCCTTATTTCCTTGTACAAGCATTCGTATTTTTGGTTACTTTATCATGAATTATCTTTGAAATTGAACATTCTTGGCCACATTATTTACATGCGTGGAAGTAGCTTGATTTATACTTAAAGATGCGGATTGAGCACTGATTGTGTTCAAGGGCTCTATGCTAGTCCCCTCGGCTGATTGTCAGAAACATACTATTATAAACCATGGGATATGATCCTAGTGGGGTCGCATTGCGCTGGGAGTACTTTCTTCATAAATAAGTGAAAATCCACGGAATCACGGAAATCACGGAAATCACGGGTTTTTTCACAAAGTGGTATTCCACATAAATTCACAAAGTACTTGCTACTAAGTGAAGAGTACATTCTTGCTTGTTACATGACTTTCTAGTACATTCTTGTTCATGAAAGGCCATTACTGCATTCTTGCTTAATTATACTTGATCGATTCATGTTCTCATATTTTAAGCTTGATTATATCTTGTTATTTTGGTTTGAATCGCATGTTTGATCGCATTTCGCATGATTTTACCTTATTCCTTAAGGCTAAAATGCTAATCACTTTAATATTACCAATCATGTTGATGCGAAGATACCTACTGGGCAAGTGTGCTCATTATCTATTTTCAATCTTTTCAGGAGATGCATGTTGTTTGGATTCTGATTCAAGTTATTCAAGTGATGGGTCCGAGAGCGAATGAAAGTCATATGAAATTGGGAGTGAAGACTTAGGAGTCGATAATGTCTAGATCGAGTCCATGTAATCTTCCTTTTTATTGAGTCAAGTAGATTTGAAAGAGTTGACTAGTTGATGTTTTTGAGTTATTCTCCTTATTAATAAGATCAATTCTAGAGTCCCTAGTTGGTACTATCCCGACATCTGAGAGTCCTTAAGATGTTTACTAGTCCTCCCATCTCGATCTCTAGGAGATAAAACACTAAAAATCGAATCTTTTTGCTCTTTCTTCAACTCACGGAACTGACAGTAATTAGCGGTCTAAGACTGGTCCGCCAAATGTCCCTTTGCAATTTTACGATAGACCGCCATTATGTTTGGGCACCGAGTTTGAATTTAATTCAAACTCCTTTATTCTCTTATCCACTTAATTATCTAAATAACAAGTATTTATCCGTATATTCTGTGAATAAGCTAATTAACCTTCTAGAATATGGGCCAAACTTCATGGGCTTGGTCCTTAAGTCCTTTGGGCTTTATTTAAATAGGCTAGGTTAATTGGTTATCATACTTGGGCGTTAATTATGATTTGTTTAACCCAAAAATTTATTTATTAATCCATTTTGGTCTTTAGAAATTTTTATAAATTCCTAGAAAATTCCTAAATACTTCATAAATATTCTATAAAATTTTTGGGGTATTACACCCTCCCCCACTTAAGAGAATTTGGTCCCCAAATTTAATGTATGGATTATATGGAGGGTGTACTTGCAATTAAATAATTTCAAAAATCTTCTGCGCATCGCTTCTTCGGTTTCCCATGTTGCTTCATGTGGACATAACTTGGTCTATTGGACTTTGACCATTGGAATAGTTTTATTCCGCAGTTGACGAACCTCTTGTTCAACGATCCTTATTGGCTTTTGCTCATATGTCAGGTCCTTTTTAATCTCCAAATTATCACAAGTGATGACATGAAAATGATCAGGAACATATTTCTTTAGCATTAAGACATGAAATACATCATGGACTTCAGATAATTGGGGAGGTAAAGCAATTCGATAAGCCACTTCACCAACTCTCTCCAGAATTTCAAAAGGACCAATGAATCTTGGAGTAAGCTTGCCCTTAATACTAAATCTTCGAATACCTCGACCTGGAGAAACCTTAAGGAATACATGGTCTCCTACTTGAAACTCCAAGTCGTGCCTTTGATTGTCAGCATATGATTTCTGCCTATCTTGTGCCATTTGAAGTCTTTCTCGAATGAGTTTTACCTTCTCAGTAGTATCCCTAATAATGTCGGGATCGAGAAATTGCCTTTCTCCTACTTCATTCTAGCAAATAGGTGAACGACAGCTTCTTCCATATAATGCTTCAAATGGTGCCATTTGAATACTAGCTTGGTAGCTATTGTTGTATGTAAACTCCACTAGAGGCAAGTAATCATGCCAACTCCCACCAAAGTCAATAGCACAAGCCCTAAGCATATCTTCTACCACTTGATTTGTCCTTTCTGTTTGACCATCAGTTTGTAGATGAAATGCCGTGCTAAAGTTTAGTCGGGTCCCTAAGGAATGTTGTAGACCCTTCCAGAATTGTGATGTAAACCAAAGATCTCGATCAGATATAATGCTGATGGGGACACCATGCAATTTGACAATTTCCCTCATGTATAATGCTGCTAGTACATTGATAGGCCATCAACTTTTGATTCGTAAAAAATGTGCAGACTTAGTCAATCGGTCTATGATCACACATATACCATCGTGTCCTCCTCTTGTCTTAGGTAAACCCATGATGAAATCCATCCCTATACTTTCTCACTACCACTTGGGAATATTTAAGGGGTATAATTTACCTGCTGGTTTTAAATATTTTGCCTTGACCTGCTGACAAGTGAGGCAACGAGACACGAATTCTGCCACTTCTTTCTTCATATTGGGCCACAAAAAATTTCTTTTCAAGTCTTGATGCATCTTGGTAGCACCAGGATGAACAACATACCTTGACTTATGTGCCTCTTCCATGATCAATTTCTTAGTATCATTATGATTTGGCACACAAATCCTACCTTTAAATAGTAGTCTTCCGTCATTTGAGATAGAAAATTCTGGTCTCTGATCGATATTATCCTTGATCTCCATCAATGCAGGGTCATTCTCTTGTAATTTGACTATATCCTCAATTAATGTAGGTTGAGACCTTATATTGACAATTATACATCCATCTCTTTCGCTGTCAATATCAAGATTTAAGTGAGAGAAATCTTTGATAAGACAAGTCATACCTTTCCTGAGGCTTGCTAGAGTTGCCCTTGGTCTTCAGCTAAGAGCGACAGCCACAACATTTGCCTTCCCTGGATGATATTGAATAGTGAATTTGAAGTCTTTAAGATACTCCAACCATCTGTGTTGTCGCATTTTAAATTCCTTCTGGGTGAAAAGATATTTTAGCCTTTTATGATATGAGAATATAGTGAATTTCTCCCCATAAAAGTAATGTCGCCAAATTTTCAAAGCGAAAATAACCGCAGCTAATTCCAAGTCATGCACAGGGTAATTCTCTTCATGACGCTTCAATTGTCTTGAGGAATAACTAATTACCTTCCCATTTTACACGAGAACACATCCTAGGCCAATGCCAGATGCATCCGTATAGACTTCAAATCCACCACCCTCGACGGGCAATGACAGAATAGGGGCTGTGGTGAGGTGATCCTTAAGAGTTAGAAAACTCTCCTCGCAGTCCTTAAACCATACAAAAGGATTTTCTTTTCTTGTAAGTCTAGTCAAAGGAACGACTTTCTTAGAGAAATCCTTAATAAATCTCCTATAATAGCCAGCTAGCCCTAGAAAGCTTCTTACTTCTGACACGGTCATTGGCCGGCTCCAATTCTTAACAGCTTCCACCTTAGAAGGATCGACAAAGATACCTTCCTTTGAAATAATATGGCCGAGGAATGAGACTTCCTTTAGCTAGAACTCGCACTTACTAAGCTTCGCATACAGTTTATGTTCTCTTAGCGTCTACAAGGCTATTCTCAAGTGCTCTTCATGTTCTTCCTTAGTCTTGCAATATATAAGGATGTCATTAATGAAGACGACCACAAACTGGTCAAGATAAGGCTGGAAGACTTTATTCATGAGTTGCATAAATGCTGCTGGGGCATTGGTTAACCCGAACGACATTACAACAAATTCATAGTGGCCATAAACGGCTCCTGAAGGTAGTTTTGTAAATGTTGTTGGCACCAGCTTATTTTCTTGAATTAATCAAGGATTAAGCATAGGGAAATACTCCCTAAATAAGAGCAAAATGACACAGCACCTGTAGCAACCCTGGTAAAATCTTAAAAGATTAAACCAAAGATAAAGGCCCAACTCATATACACTTAAAACATAAACCAATTAGGCCAAAAGTAAATAACGCCTCTTAGAAGGTCGTCATTTAATTGAAGACTATAAAACAGGCGCTAATTCATTAATTGACACCCCTTTGACAGGCGTCATATAAAGAAATTGAGGACTGTTTAAGGAGGCGTCATTTTTAATTAACGCCCCAACCTTAGGCGTCATTTTCAAACTAAACCTGTTAGTGTTTGGTTCGAACAAGGATGTTATCCGGGTAAGTTTTGATTAGGAAAGGATCAACACGTGGATGTTTAAGTTTAATCAGGAGTCTACATAGGAAGTTTCAACTCCAATCAAACTCCTAGAACCCATTAGGATTCTTTCCCCTATAAATACCATCCCCTCCATCGAACCCATGTTGACCCTATTTGCCAAAAGACGTCCTACTGCTACTCCTCTGCCGTGGAAGTTCTTCTTCATTTTCTTCCTTTTTCCTCTTGCTGCCAATACTATGAAGAGAGGAAGCCATCTTCTGCTTCTTCGACAGTGCTTCACGTGTTGCTGTGGAGAAGCATAAAGCTTCTTCTTCCGAAGGTTGCTTCTGCCGTGGGTGTACGTAAAGAACGTGAAGTTCTTCATCCTTTCTTCTTCTTCCTTGCTGCACAGAGGATTGAAGGCCGTTGCTTTCTGCTACCGTAACTGCTGCTGCTGTTGTTGAAGCTAGAAGAACAAGCTGATGTGTCTTCTTCCTTCTACGCGGTTACTCTGATTCAAACAGGGTATCGTTTGTGATCAAATATTCATATATATTCTTCACGTTCCATCGACCAGATCATCACCAAGGTAGGTTTTCTCAAGACTTAGCAAAATCTTATAATTACTAAGTGAAAACATGCATATAGGTCTAAAGGAGTTACATATTTCATTTTCCAGAATGAATTTTCTCCGTTTACTACATGAATGAAACTGACGACCCAAGATAGGGCGTCATTTATAATCAACGACCGTGCAAATAGTCATCTTTTTTCTGGATAATTAATAATTGTACAATGTTTAAAATTTAATAACTATGAACTCTTACATGTACACTAATGCATGACTGTGTCCATAAATTCCTATTATTTTTCCCTATCTGTTCATGTGTTTAGAATCTTGATCAGACATACTCCAAAAATCATGTGCCTGTATCATATGACAGAGAATTAGCGACCCAAATTAGGTCGTCAATTGAATGAACGCCCCTGTAAACAGGCGCCAATTTAGTGATAAACTGTGAAATTATAGAAATGGTTACAATATTCCTGGATATTAAAATGATGACATATACCCTACCCTTAATTTGTTATATGATGCCCCTGACTAGGGCGCTGTTTACTGAATTGAAGCCTTGAAGAAAGGCGTCATTTTTATAATAATCAAAATTAAAAAATGTTCATAGATATTAATCTGGAGGTAACGACTGAGTGAACAGTCGTCATTTATTGAACTGACGACCCTGACAAGGGCGCCAATTCATAAAGTGAAGACTTAAGCTCAGGCCCCATTTGACTGATTCCTGATTTTTCGTGGTTTTTATATATAACCCTTGTTAATGGGTTATGCATATCGACACTATATTCCATTCCGTGAATATAGTCCCATGTTTTCTCGTTGTTTTATCGATTACCCACTAATTCTCGGTGATAGATGAACTCTCCACAGGACATTCCGTTCCTTTGGACCAGTGACTTTATCATAGAGACCTCCGTAAGACTCCGCTAGCCTTGGATTCCCTCAAGGCAGTCGAGCTGGTTGTACCCTTAAAACCTATGTCACTATTTGATTACCCTGTCACTCTAAAGAAACATGGTATACCGGCCCTCATGACTTACTAAGAGGATGTCATGAGAATACTCTAAATTAATGGAATGGGAAACCATGCCATTAGTGTCCTTATGAATTAGGTGCCATACTTGTGGACCTCAATTCTATCTAGCTTATCATGTCCAAGAACGAGTGACCATCGCTATATGAGCGCTTATTCTTATTATCATGGCACCCAATTAGGGAGCCGATTCCACCTAGTTTTATCGTTAATCGTGGTTGTACCGTTATTGTTATCTTTATACATCATGTTCAATCCTTGAAATTTTATTCCACAAGATCTACCTTAAAGTCCCTACAAGCTTATTCCATGGAAACTCTATATTGGCTATAACCATAGTGGATGTCGAAAAATACACGATCAATGCCTGAGCATATAAGGGCCCGATCTGGTCTTGAGAGGAGCACCCGAAAGTACTAGTGCCCATGGGAGTTGTAATGATCACAGTGTGGCATTGCACTGAAGTGCATGACTAGCTTGATTAGAGATTCCACCATCTCATACTCGACTTGACATGACATGACTTGCGTGACCCGAAAAGCGTATTTATATACTTGCTTGAAACGTGATAGCCAATTCCCGACATGACATGATGAATATACTTGCTTGAATATCTTGACATTTGTTGATATAATTTCTTGAAAGACATGCTAGTTCACTCAATTATCTCTTGTTATATTCTCTCTCTCTCGTCATTTTACGCAAACATGCATAGCTTTATTGCATTCATGTAACATGTAATTTACTTAAAGCAAGCTAGCTCTTGAGATATAATTCCTACTGAGCGTTCGCTCATTCAGTGTTTGCCCCTATTTTTCAGGTAAGTCCGATGACGAGACTCAATCGGATGGGGAAGGTCAAGAGTGAAGAGATTAGAGCTCACCATCTATCCAAGCGTCTACTAGTCTTATCTTTCTATATTTTTGAGTCAATCATTGTACTTTTCCCTTTATTGAGTCTTAGCACTTTCATTAAGTGGATTGTAATAGAAGTACTTTTAAGGTTATGATTGAATAAAGGATTGGGTTATGTTTACTTTCGCGCACTCTGTCTTTGTGTTGAATACACTAACGCTCTGATTGACATGATCGATATAAACTCGTCACGCGTCTCCGAGTTCCTTCCACGCTCGGGGCATGACAGCACCAAAGCTGCTCTACTAGTCGAGTTGAGCTTAGACATCGAGACACTTCACCGGGTCAAGCGGCGCAACATAACAACCGGGGATCGGCCCCGAGCAAATGGCGCTATGCCAACCAGTTTCTCGACAATCAGGTCAGTTTCGGGATTCGGGACAACTTGCCGTACCTTATGGCACTCTGTGAAGATTCGGGGACCACCCCCGGATACCCTACATACGGTATCACACCGCCGACGCTTCGACAACCAGGTTAACTCGGGACCCAGAACAGCCTGCCACTTCATATGACTCTTCGCCAAGGAGCAATGGTCACCCCGACCACCAGACAAACGACATCGTCATGTCGACGCCCCAGTCACCAAGCCCAACTAGGGGTCCTAACCAGCTAGCCGCGACCCACGGCAACATCAACGATCGATCGGGTCCACCCCCGATCACTCAGTTTGTGGGTTTGCTCGCGTTCAACATAGCTACCCGAGCCGACCCGGGGGCACCCTGACTACAAGCCACGCCACATGGCGCCCAGGAATGAGGCCGGGGTTTATCCTCAAGTCGCCTCCCTCCAGCCCCCTGAAGTCAAAGAAAGACCCGTTAAGGCCAACCGCAAGCTTCAGGAGCTCACAGCACCCTTACACGCCCGCACACGCGTGTCGGGAACTTCCCCGAGCACCTGGTGGGCGCGTATGATCCAGCCACTCTACAGCAAGTCGGAGCTCGCCTCAGGACTCCTAGTAACCCACCGCATCATGCACCACCATCGTGCGGCCTCGCACGCGGATCAACCCTCAGTCAACCCCCAGTCAAACCCTCCGTCAAACCCCCAGTCAACCCTTAGTCAACTCTCAGTCAAACCCTCAGTCAACCCCAGTTAAACCCTCAATCAACCCCTAGTCAAACCCTCCGTCAACCCTCAGTCAAACCCCTAGTCAACCCCCAGTCAAACCCTCAGTCAATCCTAGTCTAACCCCCAGTCAAACCATTGGTCAAACCCACGGTAAACCCTCAGTCAAACCTGGCTAAAACCCCCCAGTCAAACCCGCCTAAACGTGGGTGGGGGGGTTTACGTGGACCAGCTCACCCCCCCTAGCTGGTTCGCGTAAACCCCCCCCATTCAATTAAAAAAAGTTAATTTTTTATCAAAAAAAGAGAAAAGAACCTGCCCGCCTAAATCCCCTCAGGGGGGTTTATGCGGACCAGCTCAGGCCCCCTAGCTGGTCCGCGTAAACCCCTTCCCCCCCTCTCTCTCAGCCCGTAACCCAAGCACTATTCACTTGGGTTTACGCGGACCAGCTCACCCCCCTTAGCTGGTCCGCGTAAACCCCCTGTGACGCTTCACCTTCCACTATAAAAGCTCCCCCTTTGGGAGCCCAAATGCATGGATGAAGCACCAACCATCAAGCCTCAATGCAAGGAGCTCACTCCCGGACTACAAGGGCGCGCTAAGAAGATTTGTGTGTGTGTTTGCTAGGCTTACGCCGAGGGCATGTCGCATGATCATCCCTCATACGGTGTCTAGCCCAAACACCCACCTCCGGCCCCCTGTTGTGATGAATGTATGTCGTCTCGATAATCATGCACGACCCCAGATCTTGCTTGGTAAAAGCACTCTGCCTGGGTCCTATCTCGATATTCGTGCACGACCCCGATGCCGCCTGATGAAAGCACTATGCCCGAGCCCTGTCTCGATAGTCATGCCCCCCCCAGACGTTGTTCGATAGGGACACCCTGCTCAGCCCTGCCTCGACGTTCGTGCATGACCCAGATGCCGCTTCATGAGAGCGCCCTATCTGGTTCCCCCGCCTCGATGATCGTGTGCCACCTTGACGTCATCTTGATAAGCATGCCCTTAGTGCCATTACCCAGACAATGGGCATACTTTACAAGTCCTGGCTCAAGATGAAGTGTCAGGCCATTGCCAGTCACACCGGGCCCCGAGCACGACCATCAAGGTTTCCCGACACCCGCCTCCTTCAGTCACAACGGTGCCTCCGGCACCCGACTGCCAGTCACATCGGGCCCTGAGCACGACCATCAAGGTCTCCCAACGCCCACCTCCTCTAGTCACAATGGTGCCCCCGACACCCGATTGCCAGCTACTCCAGTCACATCGGGGCCCGCGGCACCCGGCCGCTCAACAACTCTAGTCACAACAGTGCCCCCAACACTCGACTGCCAACAACTCCAGTCACAACGGTGCCCCCGGCACTTGACTGCCAGCTACCTGTGGACGTCAAAAAAATGATGATGATCATATAGCATGCACGTCTCAGCACTCAAGAGTGAGTCAAAGATGGGAAGGTTGAATAAACCCTATGCTTCCTCCAAGAAGGATGAATACCTGCCCGGTGCTCTGCCACCCAACAAAGAAGCCCCTCGTGCTGAAGAGATGGCCCCCACTCTCCAGTCGGCATTCCCAACGGCCGAATCAAAAGAAACTCAAGAATTCGAACACATGTCCGGCACGCGTCGGAGATCACTCAAAGCTCAGAATCGGGATTCAGAGGCCCTGAACTAAACACCCCAACGGCGGTGCATTACCACTAAAGCAACACGGGAGGACAAGCGTCCGTCCGAAGAGCCGCGACTCCGAGATAAAGTCTAATCCGGCACGGCCTGAACTTAAACCGGCGCGCCCTTGCTTGGGCCTTAAACCGGCGCGCCCCTCCTATGGCCATTAAACCGGCGCGCCCTATATTGGTTGTAACCTGGCGCGCCCCTTTACATGATGCTAGTCTGGCATGCCCCTTTATGTGTTGTTAATCCGGCGCGCACAACACCGCGCCGGTTTAACTCAAATGCCGTCCCGTCCGCTAGCCGATACCCTGTTTTCGCATCAGCCTGGTGCCTAGAGGGCATTCAATGCTCTGAAGCTCTGTCTCCATGGGCATTCAATGCTTTGGAGCCCTGTCTCCACCTCCGTTCGACAACGCATCTGCATCGACGGTGAAGACAAGCATCGATGGGGGAGTAGCAGCAGCAAACATCCCTTCCTTGGATAAATGCCAGTGTACTGTGCAAATCAACGGACGACACCACAGACGAATGAGTTGGCGGGATCCTTCCGTCCGAGCCAAGAAAGGGCAGCCGGCTACATATACTCTGCATGTTGGACAGAGAAGAGGATGGGCTATTGAAGAGAGAACCCCCATGGCTGGCTATTGAAGAGAAGAGAGAAGGGAAGAGAGACCGGCTGAAGAAGAAGAGAATGCCACCCGAAGAGAAGAAGCCCCCCGTCCCTGCGCCCGTGAGGTGAAGAAGAAGAGAGTGAGGTTGAGAGCGAGAGGTGAGCTGGGGGGGGAGAGCTTGTGCTCTGTTCCCCCCGTCCATGTATCTCTTCCCCCTTTTTTATCCCTCCATAATGTATTTCTCCTCCGTGGAGATGAAATTTCTTGGGCTTGAGCCATTTTCCCCCCCCTTTGGTGGATGAATAAATAGAAGGCCCCTTATTGGCAAACACGATCTTTTGTCTTTCTTCTTCTTTCCCCTTCCTCCTCCTCCTCATCCAGGGCCCTTCGAAGCATGCTCCTCCGTAGCATGGCCTTTCGAAGGAGTTCGTCGACGGATGAATATTCATGGCCTCTTACGGCATACACCTGTCCCACCTACGAGATCATCACCCTGAGTTGCTGGAACTCTTGAAGGCTTGTCCTCGAGTCTCCACATGCACTTACGAGTTAACGGAGTTCTTACTCTGAGTTTTGAGGTTCACCCCGGAGCTTTGCTCCGTTTGGTGTTCCCCTATTTATCTCTGGCAAGCCTCAGTCTGGGGGAGGTGCTGCCCATTTTTCGCCAGGAACAAATGAATCAAGCTATTCTCTGAGGGCCAGAACATCACATGCTTGAAGCCTTTGATCACGACTGAGCCTTCGAGTTCCTGCAACAAACTCTTCTAATAAAACATTCATATCTTCATGCTAATTCACCCTAGCAAACAACTAAAACACTTAAACTTCCTCTCCACAAACTTAATCTACCAGTTCGATAAACAAACTAATCAACAAATCAACCCACAAGTGAAAGAAACAAGAAACAGAGCATAAAAGAACGAAAGAAACCTCATAGAAGCTTAACCCGGCGCGCCCTAATCCGGCGTGGGCTAACCCGGCGCGGTACCCCCCCGCGCCGGTTTAGCCTTAAACTCAAAACCCCTTTCATTTTTCCTTGCCACTAACCGGCGCGCTACACTATTCCTCCCCCTTTTTCAGCCTATTCCGGTGCGCCCCTGGCCCTCTTCCTTCTTGCCATATAACCGGCGCGCCCCCCCTCATTGGGCATATTCCGACGCACCCTCCTCCATTGGCCATTAACCGGCGCGCCCAAACTTTGCACCACCTATTCCGGCGTGCCATTTTGGGCTTCCATTAACCGGCGCGCTCCCCTCTTTGCTTCCCTTAAGCCGGCGTGCCTGAAAGGGAGAAAATGATTAATCAAATGAGAGAAGAGACTTGAAGCTAATGAATAAAACTAATAAAAAGTTTCCCCTTTACATAATCCGAATTTTGTTCCGGGGGCGCTGCCCCCGGAAACCCCCGCAAGGGGCGTTGCCCCCTTGACCTGGCCCCGAAGGTCGATCCGCGTGCGAGGGCGCACGTTGGTGAGTTCGGGCTTCGCACTTAACAATTCACACCCCCGGGCTAGGTGCAAAGAGAAAATCGATGATGCCTTGTGGTATCGGATGTGGACCTCGGAACCTCCGACATGGTCGTGATCCGAACATATCTCGGGCCAATAGTTCGTTAACTCGACCCGAGTCTCCCGGGATCTAATCCCGCAACCCCACATTAAACTTGTCGTGTCTACGGCAGACATTTGCACGGTTTTATCATCGTCTTCGATGCTTCAAACGGGGACTCGCGTCCAAACAATGAATGGTCCGACCGTGACCGACACGCACGTATACCTTGGAACCTTCGTTTTCCAAGACTGTGCGTGAAGAGAAAAGTAATGACGCCTCGTGGCATCAGACATGGTCCTCGGAAACCCCGACATGGCCATAGTCCACAACCACCTCGGGCCCATAGATCATCAGCTTGACCCATCTTCATCGGGATCCGATCCCGCACCCACATTAAACTTGCCGCACCTACGACAGACGTCCGTACGGTTTTACCGTTGTCCTTGACGCTATTAATACGGACTTCCGTCCGAATAATGAATGGTCCGTTAGTGACCGACATATATATATACCGGGATCTAATTCCGCGCTCGCATTAAACTTGCCGTACTCACGGCAGACATTTGCACGGATTTGCTCCCGTCACCGTCTTATTTTCTACACGGACCTTCGTCCGAACACAAAATGGTCCATGAGTGACCGACAAAACCCGAATGGAATGAGGCGGCTCTCGTCCTCCTCGAACCCTACACATAGGGACATCAATAAGACCGTCGTGAGTCATGCTCGGACCTCGGGTTCGCCCCAACCATGGTCATCGCCTGACCCACATCCTAGGCTTATAGCCGGCTATCTCTGTACACATCTTTAATTTAGAATATAGTCCCGGGACACTTTCCCGCTGCCCCTCGGCACCGGAAATATTAATGATGCCCACGCAAGCCTCGTTTGGACCGCGGGAGGCGCCCCCGGAATGGTCCTGACTCGATCTTGCACCGGGCCAATAAACTCACCGATTTCTGACCGCTCTAACCGGGATTTAACCGAATGCTTCCAGTTCCTGTGAACAATAAATTTGTCGTACCCGGCATACATATGCTCCGGTTTTCCTATGATGATTACTCGTTTCTCAAACCGGACACTTGTCCGAACATCAAATGGTCAACAAATGACCGACATAATCTCGAATGCTTTCTTCTCACCCTCGCACGGGGATTTCAATGCTTCCTAATAGACTTTTCACGTAACTAATTTTCTGGCCATGAGGCCCCTTTTCCCGGCGATTAATCAAGGGTGTTCCCCTCTCCGAGGGGATGTAAATGACGCCGTGACCTTTATGGCGTGGCGGGTTCCAGTCCCGACACGAACCACACAATCATCTGATTAGTCAGATCGAGCGCACAATAAATCGTCACTTTGTGACTGGCATGCCCACGCACTTAATAAACGCCAATAAACAAATAAACAACGATTTTATTAAACAAAAAGTGCGTCCACACTACCCCACTCACAACGGCGCCCCTGGCACCAGACTGCCAACAACTCCAATCACAACGGTGCTCCCGGCACCCGACTGCCAACTACTCCAGTCACATCGGGGCCCACGGCACCCGACTGCTCAACAACTCCAGTCACAACGGTGCCCCCGGCACCCGACTACCAACAACTCCAGTCACAACGGTGCCCCCGACACCCGACTACCAGCTACTCCAGTAACATCGAGGCCCGCGACACCCGACCACTCAACTTCCCCAGCACAATGGTGCCTATGGCACCCCCACTGCCTAGACCTCAACACTCTCTCATGTCGGGAATACATTATGACGCCCCCCGGGCACCATCCTGCTGAGTCACAGGTCCTCTGACGGAGGCCACATACAAATGCGGAAATACCCGCACAATAATGCAATGACCCGGGAACCGTCATAAATGACCGAATTGTCCCGTGGCTTGCAAGCAATTGTAATCGGGCTCTCATGCCCCCATATAAATATCTTTCATGGCATATAAGTCATGTAATCCGGTTAGGGAGCGGATTCCCCTCCTCGCTGGAATACGTCTCTCTGCCCCTAGTTATCCCTATTGTGTTGCTGTTGCCCTGTCGTTGTTGCACGGACTAAACCCTCCCGACGTTGCGGCTACCAAGGTCCCTGACTCTCTCTTTGGCAGAAGAAACAAAAGTATCCGGATTCAATCCGATGTAAAATAAACACCGATTGCTTGTGGCCGGTGGG
This sequence comes from Amorphophallus konjac, assembly GCA_022559845.1. Taxonomy (NCBI): domain Eukaryota; kingdom Viridiplantae; phylum Streptophyta; class Magnoliopsida; order Alismatales; family Araceae; genus Amorphophallus; species Amorphophallus konjac. The sequence continues at coordinate 64,260,926 of CM040117.1, forward strand.
AAAAGGCGTCCAGTACACGAATCCCCATAATCGCCAGTGCACTCGCACCCGTGGAACCCCTTTTATCCACGTGTCACGTCCTGGCGACGCTTCCTCGGTCAATCCTCGGTTCCATAGGTGATTGTCGAGAAATCGACTGGAACGCCCGCATTCCACCAAGCCATCCCTGTTCCAGTCTCCCAGAATGATGAACCATACGCCATCCCTTCCAGTGCGTTCCTATCGTTCTCTCTGCCTTCTTCTCAATACCCCCGAGATCCTCGCGTGCCTAGTCAACCTAACTCGACCTTCCGTAAAAGGTGAGTGTACACCCCCGCCGCGAGGACAAAATGACAAGTGACTCCCCGCGGTCACAAACAAAGATGGCACGCCCGGTGGGACGTCTCCTACCGTTCTTCTTTCTGCCGAAGAAGAGTCACACCTGTCAAGTGTACGCCGCAATGCCCTCACCTTTTCTTATCGGATAGGAAGAGGAGTGCCCCTGTCCAGAATGCAACATGCGACTGGTCGTCAGCGAGCGACCAACCCGCACCAGCAACCGCAACAACAAACTGGTGGCGATGGTGACCTACGGTCCAATCGTCATCACCATCCACGCCGGGCACCTACAGTTGGCAATGCCAATCGTGTTCAGAAACGCTGCCTCAACTTTTTGCTCGCCCTGATCCTCGGGTGCCATTGCCATGGCCGACAAGTAGCCCAATCTGGTGACTTCCCATACAGGCAGCCGGCCTCTCTGCTCCTCCAGCAACAAAGACCCATGCGGTCATTGACCCCTGGGTCCCCAGCTCCACCAGCACCCGACACGGGCTTTCTGCCCCGGGTCCCCAGCTCCTCAGCACCTCACTCGGGCTCTCAGCTCCGAGTCCCAGCCAAGCCTACCCCAGCACGGGTTTCCCACCCCGGGGTCAAGGTCTCCTGGCATGCTATTCAGGTCTCTTGACCCGAGTCTCCGACTAGCCGGCACTCAATACGGGCTTTCAACCCCGAGTTCGAGGCTCCCCAACATCTGGTTCGGGTACACGACTCCGGATCTCATCAAGGTCGGTGCCCGATGCAGATTCTCCGCATCGGGCCCCTTGCCTCCCAGCTCTACGACGGGGTCTTTACCCCTACGATCCAGTAATGCCAACTCCCAGTGAAGGGTTTCTTCTTTGGGACAAGGCCACCTCAACACCCAAGACGAGCGTATAGCCCTGGGTCTCAGTTCCAACAACACCCAAGATGGGCGTCTAGCCCTGGGTCCCAGTTCCAGCAACACCCAAGACGGGCGTCTAGCCCTGGGTCTCAGTTCCAGCAACACCCAACATGGGCATCTAGCCCTGGGTGTCAGTTCCAGCAACACCCAAGACGGGCATCTAGCCCTGGGTCTCAGCTCTAACAACACCCACGATGGGCGTTCAACCCCGGGTCCCAGATACATCAATACCCAAGACGGGCATCCAGCCCCGGGTCCCAACTATATCAACACCCAAGATGGGCTTGCCGCCCTGGGTCCCAGCTACATCAATACCCAAGATGGGCGCTCCGCCCTGGGTCCCAATATTCTCGCATCACCAGTACCCAAGATGGGCGTTCAGCCCTGGGTTCCAGATCCAGCGACACCAAAAAAAAAGGAAGGGGTCGTCCAGCTCTGGGATACGGCTTCAATAGCATCCAAGGTGGGCGTTCAGCCCCGGGTTCCAACTCCATCAACACCCAGGAAAGGTCGTCTACCCTCGGATCCAGTTCCATCAACTCCCAAGATGGGCATCCAGCCATAGGTCCCAGTTTCATCAGCACCCGATACGGGCCTTCAGCCCCGGGTTCCAGTTTTGACAACGCCCAAGACCGGCATCTAGTCCTGGGTCCCAGCACCATCAGTATTCAAGACGGGCTTCTAGCTTTGGAACCCAGCGTCGTTAAGCACTCATTTTGGGTTTCTAGTCCCAAATCCCAGCTGCATCAGCTCCCAATACAGGCTTTTAGCCTCGGGCACTAGCTTCTCCAACACCCAGTACGGGCGTCAAGCTCTGGGTCACCATCCCTCTGACATCCTCAGCTCACAACGTGGGTCACAAGCCCCGGGCTTCGGCAACAACTCAAAGGGCCTAAGCCAATGCCAGACTCCCGATCGCCACTCTGTTGGCCCCAGCTCAAGCACTGTACTCCCAAGTTCCAACTACACCGACACTCTCCAGAAATGCCATGCTCTAGACAACCCCGGACTGGGTTCGTTCGGTCCACCACATTGGTGCTGAGTCAACCTCGACCCTGCAAACAAAATAGAGGTGCCATAGCGACTGTAAAAATGGGTGACCCACCGCCGCCGCCCCAGCCTCCAGAAGACAAGACGAGACTCAAAGGAGCCGATGCACCAATATCACACCGGGGGTAATCACCTCGGTCCAGTATCCAACCTTCCAAGCCCGAATAATGGGGGCAACTCCAAGGAGGAACGTCGGTCCTCCCTCAAATGAAGTTGGGTCATTAGAAAAGAGGCCCAACCCATTCGGAGGTCCTGAGTCAAGAGGTCCCTCCACTCACCAGAATGGTACCAAGCTCAAAAGCCAGCAGAGTGAAAGAGGGTGAATCCCGCCGACACCCGCCAAGTAGCTCGAGATAAACTCCATCTGCATCGGCCAACGATTCGGTGGAATCCCGGGCAACGCCAACTGATGACACCAGCAAAGCTCCGTCGGGTCCACACCGGTGGCTACCAACAAACCCTGGCGGGAAGTCTATCCCTTCAATATTTACCATGTCCCAAGGCGTAGCAATGCCCAGGCGGACACCCTGTCCAAGCGTGGCTTCGGCCATCATGTTCTATAAGGCCGAGCCACCCAGATCCCAGTCAAAGTCCCAACCACCTACAGTAAAGACCAGCCATTCTCTGGGTCCACCCTAAAGTCCCGAGCTACTCGGTTGAGGGTCAATCCACGGTCGCTTCTACAATAGCAACAAGTCGCCAATGGTGCAACCTATAGGCAACGTCCCCTGACAGCGACAAGCTAAGGACGACAGCCACAAGGCTCACAGGTACCCAAAAAAAAAATAACAAAAAAAACAAAGAAAGGGGCTAAAAATAGAGATGCCCTGACGGACTCAGCCACTCTCTCCATGAGGTGGCTGGGAGCAAAAAGGCCACAAACCCAGCTGAGGTGAAAACCCGTAAGGGCGCCTCAAGCAAAATCGGGTAACCCCTCGGTGTGAAAATCCGTAAGGGCGCATCGGAAAAAGTAAAAGGGGGCCAGCTCTGGCGAAAACCCGAAAGGGCGGTAGAGCTGGTAAAGAGAAAAACAAAAATCTCTCTTCCTCTTTAGGAATAGCCAACCACCTCGCCCTAAATCCCTGACCGGTCCACCACGATAATGGGTCAATATACCTTCTACTGGCCATCAGGCCACACCGGCCGGCCTACACTCAATTTTTGACCAATACACCATCATGGTTGGTCACCACCCAACATCCAAGTCAATACACCGTCACAGTCGACTTACCTATTTCCTCCTAGTCTCACACTATCCTCATTGGCCGCTACCCCTTGACCTATATGCCGTCATGGCTGGTCAAACCTCCACCTTGGTCGTCCTCCTTCACAGTCGACCTACACATACCCTTGACTAAACACCTACATAGTGAATCCAACACCTGATCTCTGGCTAATACACCACAATGCTTGGCCTACACATCACCCTGTCCCTAACTAGTACACCTTCCTGTCCAGTTAAATCCATAACCTTTGTCTAGTACACCTCTTTGGTCAGCCTACGTCAAGTCTTTGCCTATACGCCACCACAACCCAGAACCTTAGCCTTTGCATCATCAAAGCCGATATGTTCAAGCTTCAGTCCAAGCTCCAATTGTAAGCTACATAGATCAGCCAGCCCGAAGGTCTACGTGAAACTCCAGATTGCTCGGTGATTAGCCAAGCCCCAGTGAGCAACTCCAGCATCAACAATAGAGGATCAACAACAATGATCCCACCGACAGCGTCCTTCGACAGCAGCAAGCTAAGGACACCCAGTGCTAGTCACCAAATAGCTAAAAGGCTCTCAGGTAAACAAAAAAAAAGAACAACAAAAAATGGGGTTAAAAATAGAGATCCCCCGGCGGACTCAGTCGCCCTCTTTCTCAAGGAAGCGGCTGGGGGCAAAAAGGCTAGTAACCCGGTTGAGGTGAAAACTCGCAAGAGCACCTCAGGCAAAATTGGGTAACCCCTCGATGTGAAAACTTACAAGGGCACATCAGAAAAAGAAAAAGGGGGCCAACTCTGGCAAAAACCCGAAAGGGCGGCAGAGTTGGTAAAGAGAACAAAAATAAAATTTCTCTTCTCCCTCAGTTGGGGGCAACTAGCTACCCACCTTCCAGCAACCATATCCCCGGCCATTTGGTTGTACCAATCCCTGACCAATCCCTTGCTCCAGTTTATAAATCCTGCACCTCCCTATCGGCCATATACCATCACATTCGGCCTAAACCAGCTCCCCACGCCACTCCCCTCCCTTGGTGGCCTATACTAGTCCCTGGCTAGTACATCTCTCTAGCTCATTGATCTTACACTCCCCATTTAGCCATACACCACCTCAGTTGGCTCACACTTCCTCTGGCCTCACACCTCCATGGTCGGCCCATATACACCATCAATTCATGCACTAGTTCGATCATTCATTCCAGCAAACCTCGGCCTACACACCACCTCGGTTGGCCTTTAAACCACATCAACCTTAGATCCATCTATCATGAGGATCCATCAACCCATAATTCCCAGTCATCTACCCGTCATGGGCAACTCACCATGAACCCAATCATAACTCCAGCAATACGCCACTAAGGCTCACCAGTTCCCAGACCACCAGTCAAAGCCATAGTCATGGCTACAACGGCTACAAGCCATCAACAACATAAACTCTAGGTCACGTCCCCTGATAGAAGCACGCTACGGACGATAACCACAAGGTTCCCAGGTCAAAAAAAAAGAGAAAAAATGGGGTTAAAGATAGAGATACCCCGGCGGCCTCAGTCAAGTCCTTCCATGGGATTACTAAGGGCAAAAATTACCATTAACCCAGCTGAGGTGAAAACTCGCGAGGGTGCCTTAGGCAAAATCGGGTGACCCCTCGGTGTGAAAACCCGCAAGGGCATACCGGAAAAAGAAAAAGGGGGCCAGCTCTGGTGAAAACCCGCAAGGGCGGTAGAGCTGGTAAAGAGAAAACAAAAAAATCTCTCTCCATCTCTACTCCTTACTGATGAAAGCCATCAACTGTGACATCCCGCCGACGGCGTCCTCAGCATCACTCCACAACAATGGTGGCCACTACACCCCCAAGGGTCGGCCATCGCCAATTCCAGCTCCAGTATTTGTCTATACACCTCCGCGGTTAGCCGACCAGCCCCAGTATTCCGGATACTACACTCCAGTAGTCAGCCACCAGCGCCTTTACAGGCCAGTCGCCAACTCCTAGTCTCAGTCCGGGCTACAACGCCTTCACAGGCCAGCCGCCCAGTCTCCAGTTCCCGTTCAGCTACAACGCCTTCGCAGGCCAGCCGCCAGCTCCCAGTCACAGTCTCAGCTACAACGCCTTCACAGGCCAGCCGCAAGCTCCCAGTCCCGACTACAATGCCTTCACAGGCCAGCCGTCAGCCTCCTAGCTCCAGTCCCAGTCCCAGTCCCATTCCCGGTCTCTGGCCACATTACCATGGCAGCGTGCTAGCCAACCCCAACCTTAACTCCAACTCCCCAGACTAAATAATACCGACAATATAGGCCAACACACCTGCTCGGGTCGGCCTCCAACTCCCAAACTCTAGCAACATAGGCCAGCACACCCGTACGGGTCAACCTCCAGCCTCCATTCTCCAGCAACATGGGCTAGCACAGCTTCCAGTCTCCAGCAACATAGACCAACACACCCTTACGGGTCGGCCTCCAACTCCCAGACACCAGTAACATAGGCCAATACACCCTCACGGGTTGGCCTCTAGCTTCCAGTGATGTGACACCACCTTGGGGTGATAGTTACAAGACCAATGCTTCCTCAAACCTAAGTATGCAAGCACAACCACAAGGCTAAGAAGTCTACGTAAGCGGACCTTCGTATGGCGCACACACTCAACCCGGGGGTAACTCAGGGATGCCGAGTCGAGGAAGTGGGACAAGACCCTTGCTGGTAGAGGGCCAGCAACATCCAAGGTAAACCTTCCCTTGGGGAACGGATATCCAACTCAATGAGCCGACAATGGCCAAAGGGCGTGGGTCACTCACTCACAGCCACGGTGGTCGCACAAAGACGGTGGAGCCTTGAATCGGGCGCTCTCTCCCTAACCGACGGCGCAATTGGAGAATATTAAATGAACAAGCATAAATGAGAGCAAGGGATGAGTTCTCACCTAGCCAGTTTGAAGAAACCGACTTCGGTCGGAGACGGGGGCAAGCGGGGAGGCGAGGGGAGCACCCGCACGCCGCGTCGATGAAGCTTCAAACCTGCGAGTGTAATTATTACATGAACTACCCCCATGCAAGGGGGGGAATCTTGGGGTGGGGATTATGTGGTTACAACCAAAACTACCTCCACGCAGGGAGGGGCCTTCAGCCGGCTAAGCAGGGAGGGGAGAAACGGGGGAAAGAACGCCGAATGAAGATTGAGATCAGTTCTGCCTGCTCTCTGCGAGTGCTGACAGATAGTCAAAGAAGTGGTTGCTGTGATTGCTCCCGAATTTTGCTGATGACGGGACTAGTGGGGAATTCTTCATCACTGGAGCGGGATGATGCCAGAATTTTCTTGATTTCTGTGGTCATTGGTTCTGGTCGGGGCAGAGGGTTGAACAGGGAAGCAGGTTGCTGTTCTTGAATGTCGCAGAACCTCAGCAGCTGAATGGTAAGGATACCACGGGTGCTTCAGAACTCCAATTTGAGCTTGGCTGGTACCGATGGATTCTTTGCCGAGTCCTCTTCGAAACGCAAGCAACGGGGATGCCAGATGATGTCGGAGTGGACCGGTAGAACTCGAACAATGAGGGGAGGTCGGAGCAGACTGACAAGAAACAGAACCAATCACCTGGAAGAAGAAATTGATAACTCTTGATTCCGGCCGTCAATCGGAGTTCGGCTTCTTGATCCTGGAAGTTGACAGGTGTAGGAAGACGTTTTTAGAAGAACTCTCACCCAGATTCATGCTAGAATTGCCGTGGAAGAGCTTCCACTTAGGTTCTGGTCCTCTGCCTGAGAAGTCTTGCGCAGTCGTAGTAGATCGCCTCCTCTGAACAGCTCCAACCTTGGAAGCCGGCGGGTCCACCACCGTTGGAAAGCCGACTTAAAGAAGATTCCATCAATATAAGACTTGCCATCTGGTTCGATGAGGAGACGATGGGACAACCTCTGCAACCAACAGCTTCTTTGCTACCTCCAAATAGTGAACAACAGGTTGATGATGATGGGGGAAATGGGGTATATGGAAGGGGAAATGGGGTGAATAGGTGTGGGAGTGACCCCTAGTTGTGAGGGGGCCTATGAGGGGGTGTTCTAAGGTGTGGGAGAGGGAGAATGGGGTCTGGAATGGGGTGTTTACAGTTGGTGAGAGAGGAGCTGCGAATTTGGGCTTGGAGGGAGAAGGGGGAAGCTGAGGGGGGCACAAGTGGGTGGAGGGAATGTGAGTTTGAATTTCCTTTAATGTGGGGTGATCAATGGTGGTCTTGGGGATAGGAAGAGGTGCCTTGGGAAGGTGTAGGGCTGCTTGGGGAAGGGGATGGGTAGTTGGGGGTTGGAGGGTGGGGTGTGGATTGGTGGAGGGTCTCTTGGGACTAGGGGGAAGTAATGATGGCTTGTGGGAAGTTGTAGAAGATTTAATGGAGGTAGGTGGGAGGGTGGAGGTGGTTGGGAGGGGAGGAGAGAGAGAAGGGGGCGCCCTCCTCTTGGAGGGAGAGAGAGAGAGGAGAAGGGGGGGTAGGTGGGATTCACTCCCTAGGGTGTCTCACCCAAATAATGGATTCACTCCACTAAGAAAATTTGAACTCTCAAATGGCAATTCTTCATTCATTGATTCATTACCTCAAAATGGAGAGAGTGGGGTCCTATTTATAGGGATCCCACAATTTACAATAAGACCCTGACTTTTGGCACATTGACTAATAACCAACAAGGTAGGGGCGCCCATGGGCCAAGTCCACTGGGTTGGGCCCAATAGCTAGTCTAAATTAGCCTAAAGAGACTCAAACTTAGGGAAATAAACCAAAGACCTAGATACATGACTCTAATAAAAGGGAAATTACAACGATATGACTCAATAAAAATAAAGAAATACAACATATGACTCATAATAAATGGCTAGACCATGACGTACGCCTCCGGGGTGACGAGAAGGGCCGAGAGTGCCAGGACGGATGGTGATGACCCCATCATACTCCCGGGGTGCGGAGAACTCGACTCCGTCGAGTAAGAGTCCTTCCCTCTTCGGAAAGGTGCAGAAGTGGTACCGCTCACATGTCTTCCAAAAGAAGCCGATTCTTCCACCTAGCGAGGTAGTGCCCATACACCTTGCTCCGAGTGATGATTTCCTGTTCATCCAATATTCTCTCAAGTTGCTAACGTCGGGCTTCTCTGGGCTGACGGTGCTCTCATGGGGAGGGGTGGGTGCTCTCTGAAGGGAGGAAGGGGGCTTGAAATCCTCACTTGGTGCCACCGTGAGTCCCTTGTGTGGCACAAGGCCTTCCACATTGAAATTGAAGTTAACTCTATATCCCTCGAGGAGGCCTAACTTATGAGTAGTAAGGCTAGTGCACCTCAAAACCTGGAAGGGGCTGATCCCACAAAACCTGAATCTTGAGTTGTCTCTATGTGAGAGCCTCTCATTCCTCACCATCCCGGAATCACCCATTTGGATTTCTTGGTGGCTCCAGTGAGTCGGTCGATCTTTTGTAAATTTCATGACTCTTGTTGATGTGCTTGCAAGGTTATCATGCAATTTTGTGAATGCTGTCCTTTTAGTGGTTATGGGTGGACCTGGATAACCAGAGATGGACCTATCATGCCATGATGCCATATGGACCTTGATGAACCTTGGTGGGCCAGGGCAACCAAATGTGGCCCTATCATGCATGGACTTTCTAACAAAGGTTGGAGGGCCGGGGCATCCGTAGGTGATCCGGTCATCTATGGGGGTGACAAATGCCGGGGGACCCGGATATCCAAGAATGCTCCTATCATGCTTAAGACTCATGATGAGTGAAGGTGGACCATTACATCCGAATTTAGACCACTCATGCTTTCTACTTGACATGTGGGTGATATGAATGAATAGACCCAACATAATGTTCATGCCAATTGGTGTAGTAATCCTAGACACATGCATGCTTTTCCTAAAGGTGACTTTCATATGTATAGGTGTGGGACAACCTTTGAACTCCCATTGGAAAGGATCGAATGGATCTAAGAAGGTGGTCATCATGGGGTGGGGCACAACCTTATTACATAGGGGTATGTGGCCCAAGGTCATGGCTCCCAAGGTGTAACCCGGGTCTAGGATGGGGTGAATTGGGTCAAACGTGATGGGTTGGGATAGGGAATGGTGGGTGGTGGATAAGGTGGTTGGGTTCCATGGGTTCTTTGACCCCCATTGGAAGGGATCAAAGGGATCATAAAAAGGGTTATTAAGGGGGAGGGGCCCTATGTCCTCAAAATCCTCAAATAGTGGTGGGTCATCCTCCTCTAATGAGACAATGGGGCCAAAGTTCTTGGTGGGTGGGTCGGCCATGAAGGGAGGGTTTGACTTTCTACCCGAGATAAGAAGCTCTAAATTGAGGAGAAGGCTGGGCTCATCTGGTGTAGGGAGGAATAGAAGGAGGTCGCTAGTGTAGCAACCAATGGTGCAAATCGAGGTGATAGACCCGATGCATAGGTGTAGGAGGCCAAGGCTCCTAGGTTGTTCGGCCATAGGGGTCAACATGCTAGTGAACTCAATTTGCCATGCTAAGCCCCTAAGAAAATCCTCTAAGGTCTCCACTTGATAGGATGCTTGGATTGTGGTATGATAGGAGAAGAAGGGCACTATGGAAAAATTTTGTTCTATGGGAGGGCAAACATGGGCCGAGATCTCTCTAATTAGGCTCTCCCTTAGCCAACTAACAAGGGGTTCTCCTAAGATGAGCTTGACCCCAACTAGAGAGGGTGGTGTAGGGTGAAGATTATCATGTGGGGTTTCTTCTTCAACTTGGACATGGATTTCCTCCAAGCTAGGGAGTGGGTTTGGAGTGTTTACCACTATTGGATCGGGTATGAGTTCTTCTACTAAGGAGGTGAGACGATCTTTTGGGGTGATGAGGGTTGGTGTGTGGTGCTCCCGGGGTAGAGGGTAAAGGGAAATTTGATTTGGAATAGGGAGGGGAAGTAGTGGAGGTTTAGGACATGGGAGTTTTGGGGGAGGGAGTGGGAGATGAGTTGGTTGGGGTGGCTTGAGTTGGTCGGTCTTGGGGGGAGTCTCCCTTATAGGAGAAGATGGAGGGGTAGTGGTGGTCCTTATTGGGGAAACTAGGTCGATTAGGGGTTTCTTCCCCTTGGGATCGACCAGTTGTGGAGGGGTGAAAGTGGGGGCCCATTGGGTTTGGATAGTGAGGTTTGTGGAAGGGGGTTTGGTTGGGGTGTGGGGACTCTCAAGGGGTTAGGTGGGGGGGTGGATGCTTGGATTATTTGGGTCTTAAGGGATAAGATTTGGTGGTGAAGTGTAGTGGCGATAGTTGAGAGAGAATTTGTTGGGATCTGTGGGGGAGGAGGCCTAAATGCGGTCTCAAGCAGGTCGGGTGGGGATGGAGGAGTGGTAGTGCTCCTCGGGCTAGGGGTGTTCGAGTAGGAGGGGTGGGAATATTTAGGGATGTAGATCTTCCTAAGTTCTACCTTCATATCATCCCATGAGGAAATGGGCTCTTACCTCCTAACCCTTCTTAATCCCTCTATGTGTTCCCACTTACTCTTGGCTTGACCCCGAAACCGTCCCTTGGCCTTGCGGACTCTTGCGGGTCCATATACCCAAGTCTTTTCAAAATATCTTTCCATGGTAGCCTCCCACCTAAGATAATCACTAGAATGTGATCCGTCAAAGGTAATGTCCTCATCTAGAATGAAGTTCAAGGTTGGTGGACCGATCGGACCCTTGTGGAGGGCCAAATTGTATGGACTTGACCAAAGAGAGGTAGCCATGCTAGTGGTTGATGCACCGGAGACTCTAAATGCCATGGCCCTAGGACAAGACTTAGTAGAGATAAGTCTAGAACCTGGCTCTGATACCAATTTGATGTGACACCACCTTGGGATGATAGTCACAAGACCAATGCTTCCTCGGACCTAAGTATGCAAGCACAACCACAAGGCTAAGAAGCCTACGTAAGCGGACCTTCGTATGGCGCACACACTCAACCCGGGGGTAACTTGGGGATGCCGAGTCGAGGAAGTGGGACAAGACCCTTGCTGGTAGAGTGCCAGCAACATCCAAGGTAAACCTCCACTTGGGGAATGGATATCCAACTCAATGAGCCGGCAATGGCCAAAGGGCGCGGGTCACTCACTCACAGCCACGGTGGTCGCACAAAGACGGTGGAGCCTTAGAATCGGGCGCTCTCTCCCTAACCGACGACGCAATTGGAGAATAGTAAATGAACAAGCATAAATCAGAGCAAGGGATGAGTTCTCACCTAGCCAGTTTGAAGAAACCGACTCCGGTCGGAGACAGGGGCGAGCGGGGAGGCAAGGGGAGCACCCGGACGCCGCGTCGATGAAGCTTCAAACCTGCAAGTGTAATTATTACATGAACTACCCCCATGCAAGGGGGGGAATCTTGGGGTGGGGATTATGTGGTTACAACAAAAACTACCTCCACGTAGGGAGGGGCCTTCAGCCGGCTAAGCGGGGAGGGGAGAAACGGGGGAAAGAACGTCGAATGAAGATCGAGATCAGTTCTGCCTGCTCTCTACGAGTGTTGACAGACAGTCGAAGAAGTGGTTGGTGTGGCCGCTCCTGAATTTTTCTGATGACGGGACCAGTGGAGAATTCTTCGTAACTGGAGCGGGATGATGCCAGAATTTTCTTGATTTCTGTGGTTGTCGGTTCTGGTCATGGCAGAGGGTTGAACAGGGAAGCAGGTTGTTGTTCTTGACTATCGCAGAACATCAGCAGCTGAATGATAAGGGTACCACGGGCGCTTCAGAACTCCAATTTGAGCATGGCTGGTACCGATGGATTCGATGTCGAGTTCTCTTAGAAATGCAAGCAACGGGGATGCCAGATGATGTCGGAGTGGACCGGTAGAACTCAAACAAGGAGGGGAGGTCGGAGCAGACTGATAAGAAACAGAACCAAGCACCTGGAGGAAGAAATTGATAACTCTTGATTCCGGCCGTCAATCGGAGTTCTGCTTCTTGATCCTGGAAGCCGACTGGTCTAGGAAGAAGTTTGTAGAAGAACTCTCACCCAGATTCAGGCTAGAATTGCCGTGGAAGAGCTTCCACTCAGGTTCTGGTCCTCTACTTGAGAAGTCTTGCGCAGTCGTAGTAGATCGCCTCCTCCGAACAGCTCCGACCTTGGAAGCCGGCGGGACCACCACCATTGGAAGGCCGACTCGAAGACGATTCCAGAAATATAAGACTTGCCACCTGGTTCGATGAGGAGATGATGGGACATCCTCTGCAACCAACAGCTTCTTTCCTGCCTCCAAATAGTGAACTGCAGGTTGATGATGATGGGGGAAATGGGGTAATGGAAGGGGAAATGGGGTGAATAGGTGTAAGAGTGACCCCTAGTTGTGAGGGGGCCTGAGAGGGGATGTTCTAAGGTGTGGGAGAGGGAGAATGGGGTCTGGAATGGGGTGTTTGCAGTTGGTGAGAGAGGAGCTGCGAATTTGGGCTTGGAGGGAGAAGGGGGAAGCTGAGGGGGGCACAAGTGGGTGGAGAGAATGAGAGTTTGAATTTTCTTTAATGTGGGGTGATCAATGGTGGTCTTGGGGATGGGAAGAGATGCCTTGGGAAGGTGGAGGGCTACTTGGGGAAGGGGATGGGTAGTTGGGGTTGGAGGGTGGGGTGTGGATTGGTGGAGGGTCTCTTGGGACTAGGGGGAAGTAATGATGGCTTGTGGGAAGTTGTAGAAGATTTAATGGAGGTAGGTGGGAGGGTGGAGGTGGTTGGGAGGGGAGGAGAGAGAGAAGGGGGCGCCCTCCTCTTGGAGGGAGAGAGAGAGAGGAGAAGGGGGGGTAGGTGGGATTCACTCCCTAGGGTGTCTCACCCAAATAATGGATTCACTCCACTAAGAAAATTTGAACTCTCAAATGGCAATTCTTCATTCATTGATTCATTACCTCAAAATGGAGAGAGTGGGGTCCTATTTATAGGGATCCCACAATTTACAATAAGACCCTGACTTTTGGCACATTGACTAATAACCAACAAGGTAGGGGTGCCCATGGGCCAAGTCCTCTGGGTTGGACCCAATAGCTAGTCTAAATTAGCCTAAAGAGACTCAAACTTAGGGAAATAAACCAAAGACCTAGATACATGACTCTAATAAAAGGGAAATTACAACGATATGACTCAATAAAAATAATGAAATACAACATAGGACTCATAATAAATGGCTAGACCATGACGTACGCCTCCGGGGTGACGAGAAGGGCCGAGAGTGCCAGGACGGATGGTGATGACCCCATCATCCAGTCGCCAGCAACATAGGCCAGTGCACACTTACGGGTCGGTCTCCAGTCTCCAGTCTCCAGTAGCATAGGCTGACATACCCTCACGGGTCGGCCTCTAGCCTTCAATCTCGAGCAACATAGGCCAATACACCCTCACAGGTCGACCTCCAACTTCCAACGACATGGGCTGACACACCCTCAAAAGCCGGCCTCCAGCCTTCACCCTTAAGCAATATGGGCCAACACAGCCTTACGGGTCAGCCTCTAGTCTCCCGTTTCTAGTTCCCAGTTACACCGGCCAATGCACTCTCATGAGTCGGCCTCCAGCTTCTAGTCCCCAGTCCTCTAGGTCAACACCGCCTTATGGATTGTTCTCCAGCTTCCAGTCTCCAGTCATCCAGGTCAACATGCCTCATTCAAGCAGGCCTCTAGCACCCAGCCTCCGATATCCAGCTTCCAATACCCAATTCCGAGTACCCAGCTTCCAGTATCCAGCCTCCAGTATCCAATGTCTAATACCCAGCTCTAAATTCCAGCTTCCAGTATCCAGTTTCTAATGTCTAGTTCCGGTACCCAGCCTCTAACATCCAGTTCAAGTACCCTGATCCAGTATCCAACACCAGTACTCCGCTTCCAACTTCCAGTTCTAGCCTCCGATTCCAATGCCCAGTTCCCAGCATCTAATTTCCCATTTTCCACTTCCAATTCCAATTTCTAGCAATGAGCGAGCACGCCTCATAAGGGCACGCCTCCAGTCCCAGCATCCAGTATCCAATTACCAGTCGCCATATCCAGTATCCAGTTCCCTGTCTTTGGCAACAGGCCACTACACCTTATAGGCTGATCAACAACAACAACCACATGAACAAATCCAGACACCTTATAGACTAGCATGCCTCGAAGGCCAGTCTACAGCAACCCTAGACCAACATACCCCCAAGGGTCAGTCTACCACGCCCCGACCATCATACCTCAATGGTCAGCCAGTAACAATGCCTTCGGTAGCACCTCACTGATCAGCCGATCGAGACTCCCAATCAACATACCTCAGCGACTGGCCAATTGAGGCTCCTAGTCAACATACCTCAATGATCAGCTGATCGTGGCTCCCAGTCAATATACCTCAGCAATCAGCCGAGTGGACTTCCTAGTTGATACACCTCGGCAGTCAACCAGCACATTAACAGGTACCATCCACCATATTATGATGATTATGTGTCTAACATCATTTGTGGTCATTGTACTATTTAAAGGGTTGGACGACCTCGAGTTCAGCTATTTCACCCTGACGGTTAGCCGGCTGCATCAACATTTGGCCGCACCCCGTGAGGATCGGCCGAATACGATTCCAAGCCAACACTCCTCTCTGGGGGTAAATCCAGCAACTCCAGACCAAGACACCTTGCCGAGGATGGTCTCCAGCAACTCCAGACCAAGACGCCTCACCGAGGCAGGTCTCTAGCTACTCTAGACCAAGACGCCTCACTGAGGCAGGTCTTCAACAACCTCAGACCAAGACGCCTCACCGAGGCAGGTCTCCAGCAACCTCAGACCAAGATGCCTCACCGAGGCAGGTCTCCAGCAACCTCAGACCAAGACGCCTCGCCGAGACAGGCCTCCAGCAACCTTAGACCAAGATGTCTCGCCGAGCAGGTCTCCAGCAACCTCAGACCAAGACGCCTCGCTGAGGCAGGTCTTCAACAACACCAGACCAAGACACCTCACTGAGGCATGTCTCCGATAACTCTAGGCCAAGACGCCTCACCGAGGCAGGTCTCCAGCAACTCTAGGCCAAGACGCCTTGCCGAGGTAGGTCTCCAGCAACCGCAGACCAAGACACCTCGCCGAGGTAGGTCTTTAGCAACCTCAGAGCAAGACGCCTCGTCGAGGCAGGTCTCCAACAAGTCCAGACCAAGACGCCTCGCCGAGACAGGTCTCCAGCAACTTCAGACCAAGATGCCTCGTCGAGGTAGGTCTCCAATGACTTCAGAGCCAGATGCCTCGCCCAGGCAGGTCTTCAACAACTCCAGACCAAAATGCCTCGTCGAGGCGGGTCTACAGCAACCCTAGGCCGGCATGCTTCCTTGAGACAGGCCCTCAACAACACCGGGTCCACGGTCCTTGTCAAGTCCGACCCCCAGCAACACCAGGTCAACATGTCTCGCCGAATCTTGCCTCCAGCAGCATCAGACCAACACACCTACGACACCGATTATCTTCGGCAGCTTCGCCCCAATTGGCGGATCACCCTACTTCTTGGGTATGGTCCCCGTGGCTGCTCCGCAGCTGCCCACTTCTCAGTTAACGTCATCCATCCCCCTGTTACTCTGGCCTCTCCAGATTCCCTGACACCACCAGCCAACCAACCGGTCCCTACCACTTTGACCGTTCAATGGCGGCCCTGACAGGAGCTGGAATCTCTCAACTTCAAAGCCCTATTATAATCCCAGTTCCCCTGTAACCCCTGACCCACCAACTATAATCCCAATCACATCCAGCCATGACAAAGTGGCCTCCAGCATCATAACTTGACGATTTACAAGGGCCCTGCAACACAACTCCAGCTACAATGCTTCAGAGCTATGACCAGCCCGTCCCATAGGACGGTGGGCGCCAAGCTTGGCAAATGCGCCCCCATGGGCAGTCAACAAGCGATGCCAGCATCCTACAAGAAGAACCAACCACCACAGCAGTGGTAGGCTGCTAACGACCGACCACAGGTTTCGCCACAAAGCCCCGGTCAGAGCGGTGGTCATCTTGTCGCCAGCCAGCAATCCCAGGGGCTGAGGGATAGGTGGCCCTCCAATTCCCAAGATAGGGAAGTCTCGAACCCCCTTACACAGCATCTTCGGCTATGGTCACAACCAAAGGGGAACATGCCAAGGAGTGAAAAATGCTCAAGGCACTCCTCGGCTCAGACAAGGTGGAAAACCTGAGAAAACACAAATCTCAGTCCACAAGTCCACCTCCGGGGGTAAGGCATGGCCTCTGCCAGTGCAACCTCGGATAATGAAAAGGGGAGCCACAAGTGGTCTCCCATTGCTCACCAGCTGCCCTACGAGGTGGGATGGGCTCAACAGTCCTGGCCTCGCTTGTCTCAGATTTCTAATGGGGGAGGGTCCTTTCCACCGAGCCGTCTCTCCTCAGAAGATCCACAAAGCCCGCTGCGCAAGGTAGGCCCCAGACATAGGCAACAAAGCCAGAAGCATTGTTATGCCGGGCTCCCCCGGCCTCTTTATGCCATCGGCATTGGCATCCATTCTAGTCATATCATCAACTGTCGCAGTGACCACCTGCATGGAGAGTTCAGCGTCCAAACCAGATTACTCCCACGACGTGGGCCCTGCACACCTCTGCTGCAAGCTCGACACGCGAGACAAATGGGAACAGAATTTCCAAGTCGTGGATAGCGGGCTCCAACTTCAAGCACCACGCGTGTATCCAGCCACTCGGATCTCTCTAGAATCCAGCCCTATAACCTCCCAGGTTCAACGGTCTTCTGCAAACGTACCACCGTCGCATGAAAGATCACAATGGGAGCGTCAAACCTTAGAACAAGTAACTCCCACATGCCAATAAGGTCAGGAAAAATCAAGCTTGAAAGGCACACGGGCCGCACGCCGTCGTCTTCGCCTCCGACGTACGCCCCGTGGGGGGCATTTGTTGGCACCGGCTTATTTTCATGAATTAATCAAGGATTAAGCATAGGGAAATACTCCCTAAATAGAGCAAAATGACACAGCACCAAAGCTGCTCTACTAGTCGAGTTGAGCTTGAAAATTGAGACACTTCACCTGGTCAAGCGGCGTAACATAACAACCGTGGATTGGCCCCGAGCAAATGGCGCTATGCCAGCCAGTTTCCAGACAATCGGGTCAGTTTCGGGATTCGGGACAACTTGCCTTACCTTAGGGCACTCTATGAAGATTTGGGGACCACCCCCGGATACCCTGCATACGGTATCACACCGCCGACGCTTCGACAACCAGGTTAACTCGGGACCCAGAATAGCCTGCCGCTTCGTACGACTCTTCGCCAAGGAGCAATGGTTACCCCGACCACCAGACAAACGGCATCGTCATGTTGACGCCCCAGTCACCGGGCCCAACCAGGGGTCCTAACCAGCTATCCTTGACCCACGGCAACATCAACGATCGATCGGGTCCACCCCCGATCACTCAGTTTGCGGGTTTACCTGCATTCAACATAGCTACCCGAGCCGACCCGGGGACACCCAGACTACAAGCCACGCCACGTGGCGCCCGGCAATGAGGCTGGGGTTTATCCTTGAGTCGCCTCCCTCCAGCCCCCTGAACTCAAAGGAAGACCTGTCAAGGCTAACCCCAAGCTTCATGAGCTCACAGCACCCTTACACGGCCCGCACACGCGTGTCGGGAACTTCCCTGAGCACCTGGTGGGCGCGTATGATCCAGCCACTCTACAACAAGTCAGAGCTTGACTCGGGACTCCCAGTAACCCACCGCATCATGCACCACCATCGTGCGGCCTCGCACGCGGATCAACCCTCAGTCAACCCCCAGTCAAACCCTCAGTCAAACCCCTAGTCAACCCCCAGTCAAACCCCAATCAAACCCTCAGTCAACCCCTGGTCAAACCCTCAGTCAACCCCCAGTCAAACTCTCAGTCAAAGCCCGAGTAAACCCTCAGTCAACCCCAGTCAACTCTCAGTCAATCCCAGTCTAACCCGCAGTCAAACCCCAGTCAAATCCTCAGTCAAACCCGCGGTAAACCCTCAGTCAAACCCGACTAAAACCCCTCGGTCAAACCCGCCTAAACCCCCCATGGGGGGGGGGGGGTTTACACGGACCAGATCACCCCCCCTAGCTGGTCCGCGTAAACCCCTCCATTCAATTAAAAATTTTAATTTTTAATCAAAAAAAGAGAAAAGAACAAGCCCGCCTAAATCCCCTCGGGGGGGTTTACGCGGACCAGCTCAGGCCCCCTAGCTAGTCCGCGTAAACCCCTATCCAAGGGGGGTTTACGTGGACCAGCTCAGGCCCCCTAGCTGGTCCACGTAAACCCCTTCCCCTGTCTCTCTCGCAGCCCGTAACCCAAGCACTATTCTCTTGGGTTTACGTGGACCAGCTCACCCCCCTTAGCTGGTCCGCGTAAACCCCCTGTGACCCTTCACCTTCCACTATAAAAGCCCCCCCTTTGGGATCCCAAATGCATGGATGAAGCACCAACCATCAAGCCTCAATGCAAGGAGCTCACTTCCGAACTACAAGGGCGCGCTAAGGAGATTTGTGTGTGTGTTTGCTAGGCTTACGCCGAGGGCATGTCGCATGATCATCCCTCATACGGCGTCTAGCCTAAACACCCACCTCCAGCCCCCTGTTGTGATGAACGTATGTCATCTCGATAATCATGCAAAACCCCAGATCTTTCTTGGTAAAAGCACTCTGCCTGGGTCTTGTCGTGATATTCGTGCACGACCCCGATGCCGCCTGATGAAAGTACTATGCTCGAGCCCTGTCTCGATATTCATGCACCCCTAGACGTTGTTCGACAGGGGCACCCTGCTCGGCCCTGCCTCGATGTTCGTGCATGACCTAGATGTCGCTTCATGAGAGCGCCATGTCTTGTTCCCCCGCCTCGATGATCGTGCACCACCTTGGCATCATCTCGATAAGTGTGCCCTCAGTGCCGTTACCTAGATAATGGGCATACTTTACAAGTCCTGGCGCAAGATGAAGTGTCAGGCCACTGTCGTCACACCGGGCCCAGAGCACGACCATCGAGGTGTCCCAACGCCTGCCTCCTTCAGTCATAACGGTGCCTCCAGCACCCGACTGCCAGTCACATCGGGCCCTGAGCACGACCATCGAGGTCTCCCGGCGCCTGCCTCCTCCTATCACAATGGTGCCCCCGGCACCCGACTGCCAGCTACTCTAGTCACATCGGGGCCCGCGGCACCCGACCGCTCAACAACTGCAGTCACAACAGTGCCCCCAGCACCCGATTTCCAACAACTCCAATCACAACGGTGCCCCCGGCACCCGATTGCCAACTACCCCAGTCACAACAGCACCCCCGGCACCCGACTGTAAACAACTCCAGTCACAACGGTGCCCCCGGCACCCGACTGCCAGCTACTCCAGTCACATCGGGGCCCGTGGCACCCGACTGCTCAACAACTCTAGTCACAACAGTGCCGCCGGCGCCCAACTACCCATCTACTTCAGTCACAACGGTGCCCCCGACACCCGACTGCCAACAACTCCAGTCACAATTATGCCCCCGGCACCCGACTGCCAACAACTCCAGTCACAACAGTGCCCCCGACACCCGACTGCCAACAACTCCAGTCACAACGGTGCCCCCGGTACCCGACTGCTAGCTACTCCAGTCACATCGGGGCCCGCGACACCCGACGACTCAACTTCCCCCGCATAATGGTGCATATGGCACCCCCACTACCCAGACCTCGACACTCTCTCATGTCGAGAATACATTGTGACACCCCCCGGGCGCCATCCTGCTGAGTCACAAGTCCTCTGACGGACGCCATGTACAAATGATGAAATACCCGCACAACAATGCAATGACCCGGGGACCGTCATAAATGACGGAATTGTCCCGTGGCTTGCAAGCAATTGTAATCGGGCTCTCATGCCCCCATATAAATGCCTTTCATGACATATAAGTCATGTAATCCGGTCAGGGAGCGGATTCCTCTCCTCGCTGGAACCCGTCTCTCTGCCCCCAATTATCCCTGTTGTGTTGTTGGTGCCCTGTCGCTGTTGCACAGACTAAACCCTCCAGACGTTACGGCTACCTAGTGTTGTGACTCCTTTGTGTTGATGATGTTGACAATTACTTTATTTCATTGGCAACACCTTGTTTTGATTGATTGGCAACTGTTTATGTTTTGATAAAATTGTTTTATCAGATTGTCTGTATGTTCTATGCATTTTCACAAGTCTACACACTGCACACACACACAAGTCTTAACACTCAGCATAGTCTATACATCGTGTTGTGTTTGTGTTGTGTTTGTGCATCGTTGAGAACGTAAGTCTATACATCCATGAATCATCACTCTCAACATAGTCTGGACAGAAGTGGGTCGACCCCCTTCTTAGATGCGTCGACTCACCCAGAACACAAGTCTGTACATCCTGTCCGTCTCACTCAGCGTCATGCATCATTCTTCAAAGTCCATACACTGCAGCTCACATAACTAGCAAGTCTATACATTGCATTGTGGTGTTCGTGTTCAAAGTCTGTACATTCACCAGATGAACTTTAAAGTCTATACATTGGAATCTTTACCTACGTTCAGTCTTGCAAGTCTGTACATTGGGCTTTCAGATAAAGTCTATACATCCCAGAACTGTGCAAGTCTGTACATTGCTGTTTTGCCAAAGTCTTTACATTGTGAACCTTCTAGTCTGTACAGACTTTTCTTCGCTCAAGTCTGTACATCGTCCAGTTATCTTTAGCAAGTCTACACATCGTGAAGTCTATACATTCAACTGCTTTGCTTTGCTCAAGTCTGTATAGTCTTTCTCTTGGCAAGTCTGTACATCGCTCATGATGTCTGAACAACGAGCAAGTATGTACATCAGACTAGTCTGCATCGGCTAAGTCCATACATCGTCCAGTGCATTACATGCATCATTCATGAAGTCTGTATATCGCACATCATTTAACTCTGCACATTGTGCATCATGTTAGTTGAAGTCTGTACATCGTGCATCTAGTGTTTCAAAGTCTATGCATTATTGCACGTTGTGTCTGTCTAAGTCTACACAATGCTCCTTCATGCATTGAAGTCTGCACATTGCTGCATGCTCATCAAGTCCATACACTGGCAAGTCTTTACATTGCCTTAGTCTATACATTGGCTGCTGAATGTTCTTCAAAGTCTGCACATGCCTTAGCTCTGCATATACAAAGTCTATACATTGCATAGCATTGTATTCACAAAGTCTATACATTGCATTCGCATTCACAAAGTCTACACATAGTGAAGTCTATACAATGCATTGCATCCTACAAAGTCTGTATAGGGTTTATACTTAAACTGATAATTCTAATTTGACTGTCTGACAGGGATTTTTTACTGAAATTGATGACTTGGCTCGTGATCCGAGAAGGACGAGGTGCTATGTTGGTGACACGTGGAAGCAGCCCATCCAGGATGCTGCCATGTGGATGAAATGTCCTCGGATCTGGCGAATTCTTTGGGCGAGAAATGTGGAAGCCACACGCCCCTATCCAATCTGCTGCTGGTATAAAAGAGAGTCTTCTTCTTCGGATGAAGGTTGATCGAACTGTGGTAAAGTATATACAGAGAGAGTAAAAGTCTGAAGCAGCAGAGAGCCACCGATCCACAGAGAGAAGAAAAATAGAGAAGAAGAAAAAGAGAGAAGAGAAGATTGAGAGAGATGTGTTGAGAGAGTGAGATTGAGAGAGTTTTGTTTGAGAGCATTTCTGATTGTATCTCAGACTCTTGGTTCAGATACCAGAGCTGAGCTTTGCTCATTCCGAGCTACATTCCCAGTTGGGTTTTCTATTTTCGTTTGCTTCTGTCTTTTATTTCTGAAATTGTTTCTTCAAGCTGTGAGTCAGCTGTTAGCAGAGGTGCTGCCTCTGGACGGGTAAGCTGTAAACCCCAGCGGTTGCAGTGGAGGTCTCCACTGGACAGGTGAAGCTGTAAACCTCAGCAGGCGAGACTTGTCTCGGACAGCAAGCTGTGTTGCTCAGCGATTAGTAGGCCAAGCTGTATTGCCCAACGGACGCAAGCTGTACTGCGCAGTAGTAAGCCATACTCAGTTGAGTGTGGGGTGGACGTAGGTCTCCTGACCGAACCACCTAAAAATCTTGTGTGCCTTGTGTTTGCTTGTTTGTCTATGAATTGTGTGCGATTGGATTTCCTGCTCATCTTCACAGTTTGATTCGCCTCTGCTCAAATCTAGTACTTGAGATAGTGATTCAGTAGATTTGCCTATATTCCGCTTTAGAGCCTTATAATGGTTTTAAATTAGGCAGTAGATCTATTCACCCCCCCTCTAGATCCACACTTCGTGGAGATAGACTACGTCCATCTAACATAACAGTTGGTATCATAGCCATACTCTTCTGCAGGGACTCATCGCCCGAAGAGGAAAGGCAAAGATGGATCCTCGAGGGATGATAGCTGAAGGACACTCAACTACAAAGCCCCCATTCTTCGATGGATCTAACTATGCATACTGGAAGAATCGTATGCAAGTATTTTTGAGGGCTAAGGATTACGAGATCTGGAAGGTAGTCAGCAAGTGACCTTATGAGCTGTCCCCTAATGAGGAAGTCTGGACCAAGGAGGAGATCAGGAGGTCTACAGTAAATTGGAGTGCAATAAACGCCATTCAATGCTCTCTGCACCCTACAGAATTCTCCCGCGTATCAGCCCGCAGTTCAGCTAAGTGGATGTGGGATGCACTGGAAGTCATTCATGAAGGGACTTCTCAAGTTAGAGAGACGAAGGCCAATTTCCTTGTGTCCGAATATGAAGCCTTCAAGATGAAGCCCAACGAGACCATCAAGGAGATGTATGCTCGATTGACAACCATTACTAATGGTCTTAGAGATCTCGGGAAGGCTCAGATAGAATATGATGTAGTGAGGAAGATATTGCGCTCCCTGACTCATGCTTGGCATACTAAAGCTACAGTGATGGAGGAGTCAAGGGATTTGTGAAATACGAGGGCTGATGAGCTAATTGGCTTGCTGATGGCATATGAGATTAATATGCCAAGGATAGAAGAAGCTGAGAGGAAGAAGAAGCCAATCGCTATGAAAGCTGGTGCCAGCAGATCCAGCAAGTCTAGCAGATCAAGCTTTAGTAGTTCATCATCCGAGGAGAGCCTGAATGAAGAAGATATAACTCGTACTGAGATGGCAATGATGACCAGAGAGTTCAGGCGGTTCCTCAGGAAAGGAGCATGACGATTCAGCCAAAAGGAGTACAGTGGCGGCCGAAGGGATAAAAGGTATAAACATAACCCTGAAAAGAAAATTGAATCTAATACTTGTTATCAATGCAGGAAGGCAGGCCATATGAAAGCTGACTGTCCAGAGAATCAGAAATACAAGGACAAGTCAAAGAAGAAGAACACAAAAGGGAGAGCTATGGTTAGCACCTGGAGTGATGAAGATGAAGGCTCCCTGAGCAATACTTCTGACAGTGAAGCCGAATCTGAGAAGCCCATTTGTCTTATGGTAACAAGCTCTGAAGACAGAGAGGAGGACTCAGATGAGGTAATCACTAGATTCGAAAATTTCACCATTGCTGATTGGGTAGATGCCTACCATGACATAGCTGATAGAGCTGATGATATTAGGAAGGAAAATAGGCATTTAAGAAGGAAGATTAACTCCATGCAAAATGATACAACTCTAACTGATAAAATTACATGTCTAGAATCCGAGAATAAAAATTTGAAACTCACATGTTCTGAATTAGATGAAATCAAGAATGAGTTAAAAGCCTCTAAAGAAGATAATGAGAGGTTACAAAAAGAAGCTAATGAATGGAAGCTGAAAATCCAGAAATATGAAAGTGAGATAAAAATTGTGAATGAAAAATATCAAGCTGTCCTAAGTGTGAATACAGAACTGAAAAAATCCATTGAAGACATTCAAAAGGATAATGAGGACAAGCTTAAAACCATTGAGAAAATGACCCAATGTACAGATAATCTAAATGCTTTGTTAGGGTCAAAGGTCAACTTTAGAAAAGAGGGCCTCGGATTTAATTCTAGTGCAACAAAAACCTTTGGAATGAAAACTATTTCATTTGTTGCACAAAAAGAAAAAGGACCTCTAATTAGCATGAATTCAAACATGTCAATGAACAAAACTGCTAATCTGAAAAAGCCCAGTGCTGAGGAGAAGGGCAAACAAAAACTGAGTGAGTCTAGTAGAGCTAGCACATCTATGCAAAATCCCAAAGCTCAGTCTCAGGTTAGGGGTCAACCTAAACAGTCTTATAAACCCCATGTTAAGGTCACCAAGTCTTCACCATCACCACCACCTCTGAAAAAGATCCAATACACACCTATGAATAGGTCAGCAGGGTCCAAGGCGCGGGGGAGGCAGAATGCTTTTAGAGCTCAACCCAAACATTTCTACCAACCTAGAGCTCAACCCAAACATTTCTACCAACCTAGAGCCCAGTCCCACTTCTTTGCACAGTCAACCTATCCCAATAGGTCAGGATGGACTAGGACTCAAGGAAGGTTTACAGGTCATGTACAACAGGCTACACAGTCCTATAAACCTTACACTAGGAATTGGGTTAATGGGTATGGCTCTTGGACACCTAGGAACCAATATTTCCACAGCCAGCCCAATGATCACTATGGCCAAAATTTCATGAATACACCTCGGCCAAGGCACTGGCAAAGAAATAATCAATCTGTAAATAATCATGCTAGTGTCAACAAGAAAAAGCAAAACAAAAAGAAATCTGGAAAATCCACTGAACAGAATTGTTTTAAACAAATGTGGATTCCGAAAAGTCTGCTTTCTTACTTTGCTTCTATTTCATCTGCTCTGGAGCCCAATCAGTCATGGGTTCCAAACCTCTCTACCTGATTTTGCATAAACTGAATAAGTATAGCATGGTTAGAGGACTTCCTGAAGTTTGCTTTAAGAAAGAAAATAAAATCTGTGATGCATGCACTCAATCAAAGTTAACTAGAAAGTCATTTAAATCTAGAACAGAAAATCTATCTTCTAAACCCTATGAGCTGATACACATGGACCTTTTTGGGCCAACCAGGTCTGTCAGCTTATCAGGGAGGAAGTATGGGTTTGTCATGGCAGATGACTTCTCTAGGTATACTTGGGTATATTTCTTATCACATAAAAGTGATGCATTCTCAGAATTTCAGGAGTTATGTCTTAAGAAAAACCAGAAAATTGAAAATATTTTGACTGATCATGGAGGTGAGTTTGAAAACTCACAGTTTGATGAATTCTACAGGTTAAATGGAATTAACCACAGGTTCTCCTCACCAAGGACACCTGAGCAGAATGGAGTTGTGGAGAGAAGGAACAGAACCCTAGTGGAGATGGGTCGTACACTCTTGGTTGAAGGTGGTCTACCAAGGAAGTTTTGGGCTGAAGCAGTAAATGCTGCCTGTTATGTAACTAACAGAGCCATGGTAAGACCTTCTACTCAGAAAACACCGTATGAGATCTTAAAGGGTAAGAAATCTTCTATTGCTCATTTCAATGTTTTTGGTTGTAAATGTTTCATTCATATAAATGATAAAAGAGACCTTGATAAATTTGAACATAAAGGTGAACCAGGAATTTTTCTTGGTTATTTTGAAAACACCCGAGCATATAGAGTGTACAATCTGAATTCCAAAACTGTTGAAGAATCTCCACACATAGTGTTTGATGAATCCTTATTAAAGACTAATGTTGGTCAATGTAGGAATGAAGACAATGGTGATATTTTGAAGGAAGGAAATCCTGCAGACAAATCCGAGGATGAGGAAGGAAATGAAGAGCTTAATGAAGAAGAGCCTACAGTTCAGGGGGAGGTAAATGAAACTCATGGTGATGAAATTGTCAACATTAGATATCTAAAAGATCATCCTGTAGATAATGTAATTTGCAATCTGCATGACCCCCCTAGGACTAGAGGTCACTTAAGAATTCAAAATGAATTGAATGCATATGCGTTTGTTTCAAATGTAGAACCCAAGTCCATTGACTGTGCTCTCAAAGATGTGCATTGGATTAATGCCATGCATGAGGAGCTCAATCAATTTGAGAGGAATAAGGTGTGGCATTTGGTTCCACCTCCTGATCATGAAACAGTCATAGGGACTAAATGGGTGTTCAGAAATAAAACTGATGAATCAGGGAATGTCATTAAAAATAAGGTCAGACTTGTAGCTCAGGGGTATAATCAGGAATTTAGAATAGACTTTGAAGAGTCTTTTGCCCCTGTAGCCAGGTTAAAAGCAATCAAAATATTATTGGCTTATGCATGTTCCCTAGGAATAAATCTTCAGCAGATGGATGTAAAATCTGCATTTCTGAATGGAGAAATCAGTGAGGATGTCTATGTGAGACAGCCTCCTGGATTTGAATGCTTAGATTTCCCTAATCATGTCTATAAACTTAAAAGGGCTCTCTATGGTTTAAAGCAAGCTCCTAGAGCTTGGTATGACAGGTTGAGCAAATTCCTCACTGAAAAGAACTTCACAAGAGGTGTAGTTGATCAAACATTTTTCACCAAGGTGAGTCATTCAGATATTCTTATAATTCAAATTTATGTGGATGACATTGTCTTTGGGTCAACCAACCCCAAATTGTGTGAGGAATTCTCTCAAATTATGACTAATGAGTTTGAAATGAGCTCAATGGATGAGCTAAAACTATTTCTTGGACTGCAGGTTACACAATCAAAGGATGGTACTTTCATCTCTCAGTCCAAGTACATAAGGGATCTATTGAAGAAGTAAAAAATGGACAACCTCAAAGAAATAGCTGCTCCAATGGGTACCTCAACCAGTTTGGATGAAGATCCTCAAGGTAAACCAGTGGACCAAAGGCTATATAGAGGTATGATCGGATCCCTTCTATATCTTACAGCATCTAGGCCTGACATTCAATTTTTAGTGTGTTTATGCTCTAGATTTCAGGCTAGTCCTAAAGAAACACATCTTAAGGCTGTGAAAAGGATTTTTAGGTATTTACTAGGCACCCAAGAGATAGGTCTATGGTATCCTGCTAAGTATGAGTTAGAACTTCTAGCCTACACTGATGCAGACTATGCTGGGTGTCGAGTAGATAGAAAAAGTACTAGTGGCTATTGTCAATTCCTTGGTGGCTGTCTAGTATCTTGGGCATCTAAGAAGCAACACACTGTAGCCTTGTCTACAGCTGAGGCTGAATATGTTGCAGCAGGTAATTGTGCTGCCCAAGTACTTTGGATCAAGCACCAACTAGATGATTATCATATAAAATTGGAATGTATTCCAATCTTGTGTGAGAATACTAGTGCTATATGCCTTGCTAAAAATCATGTTCATCATTCTAAGACTAAGCATATAGTGATAAAACACCATTTTCTTAGAGATGTTGTAAATAAAAAGGAAATTAAAATGAACTTCATTGAAACTGAAAAACAAATTATTGATATCTTTACTAAGCCTCTTGGGAATGAAAGATTTAAATTTCTTAGAAGAGAACTTGGCTTGTGTAAATTTTAGCATAATGAATAAATTCTCTGATGGCTTGAATAAAATATGTGAATGTTGAATGTAGCAACAGACTCATGATCATGTATGTCACTCATATTTTTTTTCACTCATGATCATCACTGTAGGATGTAAATGTAATCTACCCCGCCCCGAACTAAACAATATAAGCATGCATATAAACATGAAATTGCATGAAACGAAAAGGGGTGACAAGGAATAGAGAACTAACCGTGATCGCCACCAAGGACTTACAGCACCAAAATGATGAAGAAAGGATGAAGATGGCGCTGTGTAGCTTGGAAAATATGGAGGAAGACGCGGCCTAACGGGAAGCCGCTACAACGTGTGATCGCACTTGAAATGGGATGCGGGGAGCCGATGTGGGTGCACCTCCTCACTTCCTAGCCGGCTAGAAAGCAAGGGCCTCACGTTCTATCAATAGTCTCCTGCAAAACAATGCCACAAACATAAGAGAAAGTCCATTAGAAACATGTGTAGCATATGTCCCAAAATGATGAAGTAGCATGAAAGAAAGGGGGAGAACGCACCGGGGGAGGGTTTTTAACCCCTATGAGTGGGTGCAAAAGCAAGGTGGGAGTGTTGTGCATGCATAGGATTTGAAATCATGGAACTTGATGGAGAAATGGGGGAGAAAAATGTTGTGTAAAATGGAGAAAAATGCATGAACGTGTCGAAACAGTGTAAAAAAAACTAAGTGTAAAACTGTGACGATTTGTGAAAAGTAGAGGGAGAGAACTAAGCCTAGGTATGAAGAAAGAGAGCTCGGAGAGTTGAAAAATGAAGAAGATACTCTCCTCTTTAAGATGAGACCAATGGAGGACGAAGAGGATGCCGGATGACTCCGCCCCAAGCCGACGAAGGGCACCCCGTCGCATAGGTTCAAGAACCCGTGATGATTTGTAAAAAGTATGGGCAAAGTTAGGAGGGTAAACGAAGATGAAATCCAGCAAATAAGGTATCAAAATGAAGCCTATACTTCCCTCAATAGCCTGGGGTCGAAGGTTTGAGATGACGATTTGGCATGGCTTCACCCCAAGTCCAAGAAGAGCCCCCCCAGCGCGAGGTACGCACATGGGCTTTATAAAGAAAAACTGCCCAAGTCCCCAACTTTCCTCCACGAGTTTAAGAGATAGAGTCCACCAAATCTTGAGATCTATGGATCAATCTCGAGATAATAGATAGGAATAAACGGGACTCTTTTTGGTGGAAGGATATGGAAGATAGAGTCCATGGAAGGTGGCCCCAGAGCCTAATCTGGAAGAGTTTTTGTTGCACGAAAAGTAGAAAAACCTGATATTGCGACCAAGATTCATGGAGATATGGTCAACTAAAAATCATGCTCCATATACCAAATTCAAGATAATACAAAGGGGAAGACATAGCAACAAACGGGGCTCAATTTAGTAGAGTACTCTAGAAGATAGAGCCCTAACAAGGAGGCCCCATTGCACAGGTTTCGGCCTTAGAATCCGACGGCGAAGAAGATGGAGTTCAGGACTTTTTGGACTCTCTGGTAGATGGACGGTCGCACGATAGACCGTTTATTGCATTGGGCGGTATAGCAGTAGACCGTCTAGTCTTGGGGGCGGCCGGGGGACTTTTCGCACAAAAAAAATATAAACGGTCATCCACGGACCGTTTTTCAAGTTAGGCGGTTGTAAGAAGACCGTTTTATGACATTTTAAAAATAATAAAAATAAAATAAAAATTAAAAAATTAAAAAAAGTTACTGTTCATGGGCGGTCAACTTGTGACTGTTTTACTGTTGACGGTCACCTTGTGACCGTTCAACTCAAGGAACGGTCAACTGTTGACCGTTTAGCTGCCAGGCTCGTGCAACTTTAGAAATTGAAGAATATCTTGAAAATTATGGAAAATTAGAAAAAGTGGTAGAAGAAGAAATTGTAGATAACTGAACAATGAACAACTTTTATGAAGAATCCAAGATGAAAAAATAATCATAAGAGAGAGAAAATGGGGTGAGAACAGAGAAGAACACTAAGACTTGAAAACAGTGGAGAACTGGATAATGGCGTAGAAGAAAAAATGTAGGGCTTTGAAAGATGAACAACTTTTGTGAAGGACACATTTTGAAAAGAGGAAAGAAATGGGGTGAAAAAGGACCATTTTCAAGACTGCGCAGCGAAAGGGGGCTGAATGCTTGAGGGAAGCCGGCCTAAATGGGCCGTAAATTGACTTGGAAGGTCGACATGTGATAAGATACGCTCCTGGGCTCTAAGAAATAATGATCTCCAAGGCCCAAATAGAATGGAATAATGAAATGGACTCGAAATTCATCCAAGGAAGGCTCCAAAACAATGGGTAATTCGGGGCATCAAAATGAAGAATAAGAGAAATGACTCAACTTGCAGGCTAAAAACAGGTGTCAACAATCACTGCATATCATTTAGTCATGAATGTGTCTAAAACCACATGCATATCATTCATAATTTTTTATTGACATAGTTTTCATTGCATATCATTCATCCATGACCTATGTCGAAGCTCTATCTCATTTAATTCTTGCCATTCAGTTGCAAAACTGCATGCATATAGATAGGGGGAGTCTTGTCAGAAACTTAGGGTGAACTGTTGCGTCGGCGCTATCACGCTGTAGCGTTGACGCACTGGGGTATTTCAGTGAACCATTAACTCTGCCTTTTTTTAATTGCTGTGTCGACGCTGCTCTACTGTGGCGTTGACGCAGTGAACTAGATCTGTGAATGCCTCTGCTCCTTATTCTGATGAGTTGATGCTGCAATAGCGTGGAGTCGACGCACTGATATTATCTCAGTGTTTTATATTGTTGCCTCTTCAACTGATGCGTGGACGCCTTGAACTCCCAACGTCGACCCTGTTCATTCATCCTTTGACTCTGAATGATTGAGTCTGACAATATGGCAATCTGTTAGTCAGTTCTGATTCCTAAGCAATAGAAAACAAACTTCTTCTCTTATAAGAATTTTAATTGCTTATAGACTGACTTAATGGTTTGAATTTTATAATTTTTGGAGTTTAAAGATTGCAATCAGTACATAAGAAAGCTGAAAATTGATAAAGCTATCAACTCTTATCTTATTTCATGTCAGACAAAGTTAATCATATCTGAAATCTGAAAAACTCATCTGAAATCATGTTAGAGAAGCTAAGTATGTGTATTGTCCTTAATCAAATCATTCTGAAACATATAAAGGATAGCTAGGAAAGATATTGAAAAACATTGAAAATCCTTGAAAAATAATGTTGGCAGAGCAATGAATGGTAAATCACTGAGAAACTAAGTGATCCATCAAAGAAATGGACAATACTTAAGTCATGAGGTGTATCAGTTATCTCTGCATAAAATGATCAAAACAATAAGGTGGTTTCACTGAGTACCTGGGGGTAACTGGCGTCTGATAAACGTGTACCCTCACAAAAAGGTGTAAATCAGTTCTATTGAGTTTGATCATAGGCAGAATGGTCCATCATGTTTAGTATCTAGGGGTATTGGCGTCTGATAAACATATACCCTTACGCAAAAAGACAAATGGCACCTGAATGTCCTTAATGAACTAATATTGAAAATGCTATTCTTTCACAAGAAATTTCATGGATGTCAACTTGTTTAATTTCAATACATGACCTGGTAACTCTTAACATTTTTTTTGAGTCTATGAAAGTAAGATATTTTGAAACTGAATCTCTCATGAAAATGTGATTCTGGTTTATTGTTTTATCATGCACAGAAAACTTATCCATTGATTGTAGTGCATGAACTCAAAATTTTATTATCTTTAAACCATAATTCTATCTGAAAGTAGTTTCTAAATTCATATGACTGAAGACTCTGTGCTTTAGAATGCTTATTCCTGAACTACTTGTTCAGAATGCCAGTCAGATGATCTCTCTTGTTCCTTCCCTTGTAATCACTTTCCCTCCTCTTTGTTGATGGCAAAGGGGGAGAATATTGTCTGTCTGATGAATTCTGAATTCATTCCAGGGGGAGTGTATGAATCATGTTATGGCAAAGGGGGAGATCTTGTGAGCAGGAAGTTAGTCTTTATTTCGTAGCATGCATTCATAGCATCTGCATGACAATCTGAATAACAAATCATGTCTTTCATCAAAAATTCATCTGAATGACAGGTTGTTGCTCTTTTACATGATAGGGGGTTGCCATCATCAAAAAGGGGGAGATTGTTGTGACTCCTTTGTGTTGATGATATTGACAATTGCTTTATTTCATTGGCAACACCTTTTTTTGATTGATTGGCAACTGTTTATATTTTGATGAAATTGTTTTATCAGATTGTCTGTGTGTTCTATGCATTTTCACAAGTCTACACACTGCACACACACACAAGTCTTCACACTCAGCATAGTCTATACATCGTGTTGTGTTTGTGTTGTGTTTGTGCATCGTTGAGAATGTAAGTCTATACATCCATGCATCATCACTCTCAGCATAGTCTGGACAGAAGTGGGTCGACCCCCTTCTTAGATGCGTCGACTCACCCAGAACACAAGTCTGTACATCCTGTCGGTCTTACTCAGCGTCATGCATCATTCTTCAAAGTCCATACACTGCAGCTCACATAACTAGCAAGTCTATACATTGTATTGTGGTGTTTGTGTTCAAAGTCTGTACATTCACCAGATGAACTTTGAAGTCTATATATTGGAATCTTTACCTACGTTCAGTCTTGCAAGTCTGTACATTGGGCTTTCAGATAAAGTCTATACATCCCAGAACTGTGCAAGTCTGTACATTGCTATTTTGCCAAAGTCTTTACATTGTGAACCTTCTAGTCTGTACAGACTTTGCTTCGCTCAAGTCTATACATCGTCCAGTTATCTTTGGCAAGTCTACACATCATGAAGTCTATACATTCAACTGCTTTGCTTTGCTCAAGTCTGTACAGTCTTTCTCTTGGCAAGCCTGTACATCACTCATGATGTCTGAACAACGAGCAAGTATGTACATCGGACTAGTCTGCATCGGCTAAGTCCATACATCATCCAGTGCATTGCATGCATCATTCATGAAGTCTGTACATCGCACAGTATTCAAGTCTGCACATTGTGCATCATGTTAGTTGAAGTCTGTACATCATGCATCTAGTGTTTCAAAGTCTATGCATTGTTGCATGTTGTGTCTATCTAACTCAACACAATGCTCCTTCATGCATTGAAGTCTGCACATTGCTGCATGCTCATCAAGTCCATACACTGGCAAGTCTTTACATTGCCTTAGTCTATACATTGGCTGCTGAATGTTCTTCGAAGTCTGCACATGCCTTAGCTCTGCATATACAGAGTGTATACATTGCATAACATTGTATTCACAAAGTCTATACATTGCATTCGCATTCACAAAGTCTACACATAGTGAAGTCTATACAATGCATTGCATCCTACAAAGTCTGTACAGGGTTTATACTTAAACTGATAATTCTAATTCGACTGTCTGACAGGGATTCTTTATTGAGATTGATGACTTGGCTCGTGATCCGAGAAGGATGAGGTGCTATGTTGGTGACACATGGAAGCAGCCCATCCAGGATGCTGCCATGTGGATGAAATGTCCTCGGATCTGGCGAATTCTTTAGGCGGGAAATGTGGAAGCCACACGCCCCTATCCAATCTGCTGCTGGTATAAAAGAGAGTCTTCTTCTTCGGATGAAGGTTGATCGAACTGTGGCAAAGTATATACAGAGAGAGTAAAACTCTGAAGCAGCAGAGAGCCATCGATCCACAGAGAGAAGAAAAATAGAGAAGAAGAAAAAGAGAGAAGATAAGATTGAGAGAGATGTGTTGAGAGAGTGAGATTGAGAGAGTTTTATTTGAGAGCTTTTCTGGTTGTATCTCAGACTCTTGGTTCAGATACCAGATCTGAGCTTTGCTCATTCCGAGCTACATTCCCAGTTGGGTTTTCTATTTTTGTTTGCTTCTATCTTTTATTTCTGAAATTGTTTCTTCAAGCTGTGAGTCAGCTGTTAGCAGAGGTGCTACCTCTGGACGGGTAAACTGTAAACCCCAGCAGTTGCAGTGGAGGTCTCCACTGGATAGGTGAAGCTATAATCCTCAGCAGGCGAGACTTGTCTCGGACAGCAAGCTGTGTTGCTCAGCGGTTTGTAGGTCAAGCTGTATTGCCCAGCGGACGCAAGCTATACTGCGCAGTAGTAAGCCATACTCGGTTGAGTGTGGGGTGGACGTAGGTCTCCTGATCGAACCACCTAAAAATCTTGTGTGCCTTGTGTTTACTTGTTTGTCTATGAACTGTGTGCGATTGTATTTCCTACTCATCTTCACAGTTTGATTCGCCTATGTTCAAATCTAGTACTTGAGATAGTGATTCAGTAGATTTGCCTATATTCCGCTTTAGAGCCTTATACTGGTTTTAAATTAGGCAGTAGATCTATTCACCCCCCTCTAGATCCACACTTCATGGAGATAGACTGCGTCCATCTAACATAACACCGAGGTCCCTGACACTCTCTTTGGCAGAAGAAACAAAGGTATTCAGATTCAATCCGATGTAAAATAAACACCGGTTGCTTTTGGCTGGTGGGGAAAGACGTCCAGTACACGAATCCCTATAATTATATGTGCACTCGCACCCGTGGAACCCCTTCTATCCACGTGTCACTCGATCTCTCGAGCCATGTGCCACGTTCTGGCGACGCTTCCCCGGTCAATCCTCGGTTCCATAGGTGATTGTCGAGAAATCAACTGGCACACCCGCATTCCACCCAGCCATCCCTGTTCCAGTCTCCCAGAATGATGAACCATATGCCATCCCTTCCAGTGCATTCCTATCGTTCTCTCTGCCTTCTTCTCAATACCCCCGGAATCCCCGCGTGCCCAGTCAACCTAACTCGACCTTCCGTAAAAGGCGAGTGTACACCCCCGCCGCGAGGACAAAATGATAAGTGAATCCCCGCGGTCGTAAATAATGTCTTCATCTTTAATCATGAGCTGGTGATACCCTGATCTGAGATCGATCTTGGAAAAATATTCTACCCCTGAAAGCTGACAAAGAGTTCATCGATACGCGGCAACGGATACTTGTTCTTGATAGTAAGCTGATTCAGTCACCGGTAATCGATACATAACCTGAGAGATCCATCTTTCTTCTTGACAAATAGGACTGACGCACCCCAAGGGGATGTGCTAGGTCGTATGAATCCCGTGTCCAATAACTTCTAAAGTTGTTTCTTCAATTCCTTAAATTCTGTGGGGGACATCCTGTAGGGAGCTATTGAAACAGGTGCTGCTCCTGGAATGAGATCAATGGAGAAGTTTACTTCCCTTCTGGATGGTAAACCGAGTAAATCTGATGGAAATATATCAGGAAACTCATTGACGATAGGTATATCTTTTAAGGTAATTTCCTTGGATTCAGTGATAATTACGGAAGCAAGAAAGGCTTCACATCCTTGCGAGATAAGTTTGCAAGCATGAAGAGATGAAATAATGGCAGGGTGATTCCTATATTTGATACCAAGGAAAGAAAACCTTGGAAGACCTGGTTTTCGAAAGGATATAATCCTATTTCAACAATTTATGTAGGCATCATGATCTACAAGCCAATCCACACCTAATATAACATCGTAGCTCTCCATGTCAAGACATATAAGGTTTGCAGGGAGATTGTGACCTTCTACCCTTACTTCACTATCGGGGTAATAGTTTGTGAGTTTGGTTCCAAGGCCTAAAGGTGTAGTAATAGCAAGGTCCGAAGGTAAAGGAACTGATGAAACTGGCAAGGTCTTTGCAAAGGCGGTAGATATAAAGGAATGAGAAGCACTAGTATCGAATAGTACAAAAGCAAGATAAGAATAAATGTGAACAGCACCTTCCATAAGCCCATCATTTGGGGGCGCTTCTTCATCTAAAACAGCATTGAGACGAGCTTGTCTCTTACGTCCACTTCTAGAAGATAGCTCCTTCACAAGGGGGCAATCCGGCATGCGGTGCTCCCGACTGCCACAACGTAGACAAGCATCAAGGCATTTCCAGCATTCTTCGGCCGAATGACCAAACTTTTCACAAAAAGTACAGGCCGTAGCAACCTGCTTATCTTCTTCCTTGACCCTCTTATTTTTATGGGAACTACCACCGCTCCCATTCCTGGATCTCTTCTTGCCATCACGGGATTTGTAGGGTTCTGTGATGCTGAACTTGACTTTCTTATCACGCCGATCATACCTTCAGCTTGGTTCTTCGCCTTTTCTTTTTAATTTTTTTGACCTTCTCTAAGGTCCTTTCACATAGATATGCCCGTTGGACCATCTTCGCATAAGTACGGATATTTTGAGTCCCGAGCTGCTGAATAAAACCGGGTGTTAAACCATCCATGAACCGATTAGCCTTTAGTAAGTCGGTACTGACCAGATGAGGAGCATACGGCGCCAAC
The DNA here is from genome assembly GCA_022559845.1 of Amorphophallus konjac. NCBI lineage: Eukaryota > Viridiplantae > Streptophyta > Magnoliopsida > Alismatales > Araceae > Amorphophallus > Amorphophallus konjac. The sequence continues at coordinate 64,297,231 of CM040117.1, forward strand.
CTGGAAAACTAAAGTTCATACAATGCCACTAACAACATGCCCTGGTAGAGAGAAGCGAATTCCATAGCTTTCTGCTCCTTAACGTGCTCAGAGAAATATTTGGCACGGAATAGCGTAAGAAAACCTTCACATGTATGAGGCGCATCTGTTGGTAGTGCCGGAACCGACTTCCACCATGTACGTGCGTCTTTGTTTAGTTGAAAAGAGGCAAGACACACTTTCTCTTGGTCATCACATTGCATGACCTCAAATATACATTTCATCTCATCTATCCAGTTCTCAGCTTTGTCTGGATTAGAAGAACCATAGAATCGCGGCGGGTTTAGACTCTGAAAGTTACGATGCAAATCTCCAGCTCTTGCCCCTACGCCTGCTTGCGCCATAGTTTGTAGTGCTTGTGTAAGACCAGCAACGGTTTCTTGCATACCGTTCCAATCCACACGATGGGCCATTGTGAAAATAAGGTACATGAGAGAAATAACAATTAGTTAATTCTCATAAAATTAAAAAGATATTCATCTAAAGCTAATTTGCTATATCATCCCGAGCTCTACCCAATTCTCACGTAGGTGGGAAAATTTCACCCTTAATTCATAGGTTTGGGTCCTTAAACCTTGGACTTATCCTATGACATGTCTTTCTCCCTAAGTCCTTAGACTTAGGCTCTGATACTAACTTAACTGTCACGCCCCGAGATTATGCAGCGGAAACAATCAGGAACGTAGATAGTCGGCATGGTAAGCCTCTTACAAGCAAGAATAATCAAAGCGCAATAACAATCACACAAGTAATTACACAATAGTGGAATCAAACTCTCATCTTTATTTTCATATCATATAATCATAATTCAAGTACATAACACTCCACTCTCTCTCTAGACTCAATAAAGACAAAATTACATATAAGACTCAATCTAGACATATTTCGACATTCTAAGTCTTCACTCGATTCCACGTTTCCTTTAATCGCTCTCAGACCCATCACTGGAATGACCTGAATCCGAATTTGACCCACTGGTACTTCCTAAAAAGATTGGAAAATAGGTAATGAGCACACTTGCCCAGTAGGTATCTTCGCATCAACATGATAGGAAATGTTAAAGTAATTAATATCTTTAGCTCTAAAGAAAAAGATAAATCATGCAAATACGATAAAAACATGCGATTAAAACTTCAAGTAACAAAGTATAATCAAGCTTGAGATATGATAAATCAAGAATATATCAAGAATGTTACTTTGGCCTTTTCATGAACAAGAATGTAACGAAAATGTACTAGTCAAGTCATGTAACAAGCAAGAATGTACTCTTCACTTAGTAACAAGTACTTCGTGAATTCACGTAGATTTTCATGATTTCCGTGATTGCCGTGATTGTCGTGGATATTTTCACTTATTTATAAAGAAAGTACTCCCAGCGCAATGCGACGCCAGTAGCATCATACCCCATGGTTTATATAGTATGTTTCCGACAATCAGCCGAGGGGACTAGCATAGAGCCCTTGAACACAATCAGTGCTCGAACTGTATCTTCAAGTATAAATCAAGCTACTTCCACGTATATAATAAATAATGTGCCCAAGATTGCACAATTTCAACTATAGTTTCATGATAAAATAACCAAAAATAAGAATACTTCTATTGAGAATAAGAGTTCAATAAACACATTGATAACTTGGTTATGCCGTGGAAATAAATCGGCAGCATAACGATACATTTCTTAACTTTCACAATTTATTTAGATATTTTTGGAATAATGTGACAGGCTCGAGATAATCAATTGGACTATCTAGGATCATAGGAATATTAACCCTTGAGTAAAACCTCGGGTTAACTGAACTAAGGAAAATAGCGGTCGTTTACTAGGCCCTTTCTTGAAGAAAGCAGTCTAGTTCTGGACCGTTAAGTACAAGTGTAGCGACCCGGATTCCGGATACCCGGTGTACCCGATAGGACTACCGAACGTGATACCGCTTGGAACCCGCGAGGCCTCCCAAGAGCGGGAAAGCTCCGAAGGGAAAAAGGCATGTGTAGAGTACATTGAAGCCACAGAGATATAACTGAAGTAATTAAATTTCATTAGATCGGTTTGCTAAAGTAGCAGAAATAAAATTACTTTTTAATTAACAGTTTCAATTTAACAATTATCCACAAGAGTCAAGTCCAAAGCTAAAGATAGCAAGTCTAGTACAGTACAGTCGACAGAAAGGAAAGACGTACCGAGAAGTCGGGGGAGACCCGACGCAGGTACCAGATGGCCACAACGACACGCAACGAGCAAGCGCTCCAGGAACCACGCGGAAGCAGAACGAACGACGTCACCCCACCTGAAAAGCAGAGGTGAGCCTCGTGTCACTAGCTCAGTAGGGATCACGCGGATCCCCACTGAAAAACTCGCAGTAACACGGAACACAAAACAACAGGTGGAACAGCAGGTGTAGCAAAGCGGGAAAACTACACTACAAAGCTGTAAAGCTACTCTAGAAGCCGTAGAGAACAGACGGGTTGTAGGAGTAGGGAACAAGCAAGGAAGGGGAAGAACCCGCGCCAGACAAGCGGCGGCCGAACTAACCTCGGCACCCCAAACTACTCCAAGCAGCGATAGAAGGGCGACTCTGATCTAACAAAGTCATAAGTTACCGATCTACCGACCCAACACCAAGTCTAAGATAAAGACCTGCAAGAACAGACAAAAGGTCTAGAAAAGACCCACACAGACGACCGACAGACTCGACAACACGCACGATCAGAACATCGTGCACACTGCCCCACGCACGACTAGAACATCATGCATGTGACAGGACACTGACCTCGGGTGCAGCCACGGAAAGGCCAACCTGGAAAGGTCACGACGCGCAAGAAACGCGAAGAGCAGTGGAGAGCCACGCGTCACAGACGGGCGCACCTCCCCACCAGAGCAACAGCCAGCTGCGTCCACAGACGTCTTATGCTGCGCCACAGGTGTCTCGCCTACAATACCGCCGAAGCCACGGTAGAGTCGCAGACACCCGCACAGAACCAAATAGCATCCAGTAACCAGTCAGGGTCACGCCCGTCGACGCATGTCCTCAGCCCCTGACCACGTGTGCACACACTAGCTCTAGCCTAAGCCATGTACTCCAGCTAGTTTTCTCCCTCGGTAGGACGCTACTGTTGGCTGGGAGCCCACGGAACTAGCTTACAAACCGTTCCTCGGGAACACCCCTCCGCCATCACCAGGCGGGTCGGCACTCAAAGGCTTAGGGCAAAAACAATCGGAGGCGTACAAAACACAAAACTCCAAAACACAAGTGCTAGAGTACTGACAGGGGGGCATGCAGTCGCACGTACTACAAAGCACCACTGGCAGTATGGCAACTACCAACAGACTCAGGACTAGGCAACTAGACCTACCACGTAACGATCCTGAGTCGAACGACTCAAGGGCAAGATCATCACAGACAGCAGGAAAAGCCGCCAATCGGTCTAATCCTAAGCCATGAGAAACAACGCTCCGCAGAAAATGACTCACGGAGACCTGAGGGGACACCGGAGACCCTCAGCACACCTGGACACACGGACCGAGGTAAGGCAACACCTCGAGGCATCCAGAACCAGTGTCTCGGACTGGACAGAACCGCCAAGACACCCACACGTGGTCACCTATCAACCACTGGGTCACCCCGGGTTGACCGGAACCAGACAAAGACGCACACAAGAGTAGGATAGAGAATCCTACCCCAAGCAGGAAGACTCCTGGCCACCATACAACGTAGTCTTAGCCCTCATAGAACATCAGGAGACATCCACGGGACAGCGGGCAGACCACAGGGACAAGCCAAGACAAGCAGAAACCAAAACAACGGAAATCGGAGCAGAAGGACTGTAACGCACCACCCCTAGACTGTTACGCGAACGTGATGGTCTGGCGCTAGCCGTTACATTCCAACCATGACGGTCTAAAGAAGACGCGTCACAACCACGTGACGGTCACAGGGGGAGCCGTCACACACACCGCCCTAACCAATATCTAAAACGCACAAGGCACGTAACGGCCTACAGCAGGCGCGTTACACCGCTCTGATGCGCCCGACCCGAGCCGTCAGGGCCAACAAACCTCAACTCAAAATGACACCTGAACCACGTAACACGCTAGACCAGGCGCGTTACACAGCCTAACGCCGCAAGGCAGACGCGTCAGGGCCAACAGGCTCAAGTCAAAAAAACCACTGACCTACAGGCACGTAACAGTCCATCACGGACGCGTTACAGACACCTAACGCATGGGGGTGCGGCCGTTAAATCCAACGACATAGCCACCCACACTCAGCCAAACAGCATGTAACGGCCTGGGGCAGGCGCGTTACAACGTTGTGACGCACGGGGACACCACCGTTACACTAACCGACTCAACGGGTCAAAGCTGGTCAAACGGAACGTAACGGCCTAGCTCGAGCGCATTACACACACCTGATGCACTAGGGCAGGTGCGTCAGGGGAACCGACTTAACCAAACTACTAAACGACAAAACAGGCGTAACACGTAGCACCGGACGCGTCAGGAGGCTGTGACGCGCCACCCCTGGGCCGTCACACACCCAAAACCACTAAAAGCATAAAAATGCCCAAACGCTATGACGGTCTATCGTGGGGCCGTCAGGGATTGTGACGGTCCCTGGAACGACCGCCACACCAGTCACGGCGGGAAAACATAGGGTTGGCCAAAACGGCCCGTTCCACGCCCCATTCACACCGAAGCGCAGGGGAAACAACCCTCGACGATGAAAAACTACATTAGAAGGCTAAAAAGCCCACATGCAAGCATTAAAACGAGAGATCGGGGCGATTCCAATGAATCGACCCTAAACGAGCCACCGAGGTTCCCAGACTCCTACCGGCCTCGAATGACCACCGATCAACACGAAACTAGCATGGATGGGATCCAGACATCCCAGCGGTCAGTTAGACACTAACCACACCGCGAAAGGTTGCCATTTTCCGGCGAACCCTGAAAACCCCAAAAACCATGATTTTCACAAAATCAGCCCGATCTTCCCCGATCGAGCACCAAATCATGCACGGAAACAGAGGAAACGTGCAGAATAAGGTGGCGGTCCATCTCCCTACCTGCACCGAAGAAACCGTGCCCCGAAGGGACTAAACCGCGCCAAAACCACGTCGCGAGCTCAAACACCGGCTTTGAATCCACCGTTCGGGATCGCGCCAGAACCACTCCATCCTCGCCCTATCACGCACCCAGTCAGCTCCACAGCATCCCCAACACTCGCTCCTAGGTCCTACGTCTGCAGCCAGAGCCGAGGAAGCTCGAGAGGAGAGAAAACGGGAGAGAGAGACGGTGGCGGCGAAATGAGAAGGGAGGAGAGAGGAAAGAAAAGAAATAGGAAAAGAAATTTGGAATTTTCCTAATTTCTGAAAAATTCAATTTCTGGCCCTATCTCCGAAAAATACGCAAAAATAGTCAAAACGACCGGCTCGATGAGTACATCGTCGCTGCAGCATCCACGAGTCGAGGAACTGACAAGTAAACTCACCGTAGGGTTCCGTAACTAGTACGAGAGAAAAACCCATACGGATCGTAAAACTCAACTCGGAAGCCACAAAAGCGAACCGAAACTCACCGGAACAACCCCGAAAGATCCAATAATGATCTACCAAGGATCCAGGGCATTACATCCTCCCCACCTTTAAGAAATTTTATCCTCGAAATTTAAGTACTAGCAAAGGAGAAGCAGGGAAGAACAACCCAACTGCACAACCACGGAAACAACACCAATCTCGAGAAGCACAGCTCAGAGGAACATTGTCAGACCACAATCACGAGCACATGCTCTGGATCGAGCATGGCACAACTGGACACAAGTCCGACACCTCTGAAATAAGGCAACGTCGCTCACGTCCCGCAGGGAAAGAGACACGACTGCCACAACCACAATTACCGAAGAAATGAAACAACAAACACGGCGAGTATCAGCTCAAACAAGGTGGCACAATCCTCACAGATGACAGCTCGACCACATCATCGGCTCCAGTGCCAAAGGCAATAGGGAACACCTGGCAAACAGGACACCAACGACAACATTGGACCACAAACACAATCAAGTTAGTCCTTACTCAAATATTACATCTGATCGAGTCGCAAGCTAACTCTAGGGAAGAAGAGTATAGCAAGCTAACCGACAAGACTTGGTCCACACAGAGACACAAAATCATAGAGAAACAGCACTCATAGAAACAACACAGCAGTAGCACCTGTAGGATTCTGGCTCCGCACAACACACAGGGCCACGGAACACTACTATAAGCAGGGTCACAACAAGGCACAATAACAGCTGAGCACACGACCACAAGGGATGGGTCACGCATCATACTGCTCACCAAGGAAAGACCCACGACAACGAGAAACGACAACAACCTCGGGGAACGCAACTCAAGGACTACTAACACGCCTCGAGAGCACAACACCCAAGAGAAGAAAATGCAGAGTAGAGGGTACTCAATCAGTAGGAATGCCGACAAATTCCCCAATACTCGCAAATGCCAATGCCAACAGCAGAAAATCACCAGCAACAGCACGGCAACAACAACGTCAAGGCACAGGAAGCCAAGACGAAGTCACATTGAGAAGAAGCAAATCTCTCAACTAGTGAGTAGCCAACTCACAAGCTTCTGCCGCGCACTCAACAACGCACACAGGCATCAGAACAACCTCGGTAGTCGCATCTCAGCACACACCAGGTGCCATCGCAACCAATGAAGATCGCAAATAACACGCCACAAGTACCGATCCAGTGAACAACCGATCACCAGGAGCCCAAGTGCAACAGAGAAGAGTACCAGCTTCAGCACAAAGCACAAGGAAAAGCGTTAATCTCAGCTTACCTTCACGTCTTGAGAACGATAAATGAGCCTTCACAATACATCGGCCGCTGGACACGGCACGACAAATACAGTACACAACAGCTCTTAACACCCTTATGGAGTTTAAAGCCAAGCAACCGTATAGCAAAGAGCATATCCGGCTCAAAATAAACCTATCCCCACTTGAGTAGACACAGGAAATGCTGCATCCCTACGGTTTTGATGATGTCTCACACTTTAAATCAATCTATTTCTATCTCTAGATCAATTCATGCTTCATCACTTAGGACAGTGCAGTTCATGTGGTTGTCATATAGACATGCATTACTTGATCAAGTCTATACACTGCCAGCATACACGTTCAAAGTCTCTGCATTGAAGTCTGTACAATGGCCATGTCTGTACAGAGTCTTTTGCATTCCTTCGTATCAAGTCTAGACAGTGTGCATTCCTTCATATGAAGTCTATACACTGCATTGTCAAGTCTAAACATCGGTTTCCAAGTCTGTACATCGCCTTCAAGCTTTCCAAGTATGTACAGCCCAAGTCTGAACATCCACCGTCTCATGTAGTGTCTCATCCAAAGTCTATACATTGCATCATGTCTAAAGTTCATACATTGTCTCAGCGTCTCATGCTTCATCTACACTATCTAGCACACCCACTACATATAGGAAAAGTCTACACATTGGTAGAGTCTATACATCGGCATGGTGCTCGCTAAGTCAATTCATCGCTCAAAGTCTGTACAGCCCAAGACTGTACATCCATCGTCTCAGTCAGCGTCTCATTCAAGTCTATACATCACAGAGTCTGTACAGAGTTTGCACAAGTCTGCATGCTTCAAAGTCTATACATCGTGGCCTTCGAATCTTCAAAGTCTGTACATCCTTCATTGGCCAAGTCTACACATCGCCGTGTTCACTTGTTTCAAGTTTGCACATTGGTTCAGACTTTCCAAGTCTGTAAATCGCCTTCAAGCTTTCCAAAGTCTATACACTCGCTTGTGTCATCAAGTCTATACACTCGTGAGTGTTTCATCAAGTCTATACACTCGCTTGGTTCATCAAGTCTATACACTCGCTCGTTTCTCCAAGTCTATACATCGGCGCACTGTTCATGCATCAGTTCTCCAAGTCTATACATCGGCGCACTGTTCATGCATCGGTTAAGTCTATACACTGGCTATGGCTTGTTCATGCATCTTACCCACGCAAGTCTGTACATTGAGGTTGCTTGAAGGGCTTCAAGTCTACACACTCTCACATTGTACACACTTGCTTAACTGCTGCTTCCAAAGTCTACACATTCGATTGCTTCATGCTTTACACAGAAGTCTACACATTCGATTGCTTCATGCTTTACACAGAAGTCTACACATTCGATTGCTTCATGCTTTACACAGAAGTCTACACATTCCACTCTATTATGTTAATGCATCATTCTGCAAGTCTGTACACTCAGGTCGCTTGAAGGGCTTCAAGTCTACACACTCTCACATTGTACACACTTGCTTAATTGCTGCTTCTAAAGTCTATACACGCTGTGCTAAAATCCTGAACTAACTAGTTACATTTCTTTTGTCTCTGCCTGCATATGAGTCAGGTTGATGATTGGACACGTGATCCGAGGATGATGCTTGGCACGTGATCCGAGGATGCTCTGGAAAAGGAGGGAACGAGCCCCACTCATGTGAAATCCTGGAATTCATGTCAGATGCCATATAAAAGGAAGTCTTCTGCGAACAGGAGGAGTGAACTGGAGGAAAAAGATGAGCAGAAGAATACCTGAGCAGAAGAAGAAAAGAGAGAGCCTCCACGTTCTAGAGAGAAGACAGAGATAAATGCTTTGAGAGAATTGTTCTGAGAGAAAAGTTTGAGTGAGAGAGAAGTGTTTAATTTGCTTTTTCGAAAGCTACATTGTTTTGGTTTTCAGAAACGATTGTCTTCACCGATTATCTTGTTTTCTGTTTCTTTCTTCATATTTCTGATTCCGAATTGTTACCCTCCAGTGTTTGGAGGAAGGGAGAGCTACTCCGATTTCCCTCTGGGCTGCAGAGGAAGAGAGATCTGTGATCTCTGGTTTTGCCAGTGACGGGTTGTCACTAGTAGGTTCCCTCCGGGTTGGAGGAAGGGAGATCCATCTCCGGTTCTGGTCTTGCGGGTAGCAGGTCCAGGTGTCAAGCTCTGTGGGTAGCAGAGTTTGGGTCGAGGGATTTGTTTCCCTTGGTTGGTCAAGCTGTGTGGCAGCATTTTGTTTGCAGACTGAGTCTACTATTTCTAGCCGTGGCTAGTGGAAGCCTCACTCTAGTTGGAGTGAGGGGTGGATGTAGATTGTGGACTACAATCGAACCACCTTAAAAATTATTGTCTCCTCTGTGGTTTGCTGTTATCGTTTGTGGTCTCCATCTGCTTGGCATTTTGTTTGACTGTGGACAGCTCTTTCAATCGCTCTTACTTATTCTGTCTTGGTTATTGACTGCATTAGCAATACTCTTTGTGCTGTTTCTGAAGGGTTGAAAACTGTAGAACTAATTTTCCGCTGAAGTTTTTAAAATCGGGAGTGATCTATTCATCCCCCCTTCTATATCACTCTTCGCTACGCATAACATTTGGTATCAGAGAAGGTTTGCATCATGTGGGCAAATGGTCAGGGAAATGCTAATGGTCCTCGAAGTTTCATGCTTGAAGGTCAATCCATTAGTCGACCTCCATACTTTGATGGTAATAATTATCTCTTTTTGAAAAATAGGATGGAGGTGTTCATCAGGGCACAGAGTCACAAGCTGTGGAGGGTAATCACTACTGGGCCGTATGATCTGCCACCGAACGAGGACGCGTGGACAGATGAGCATGTCAAGCTATCCTCACTCAACTGGACGGCGCTGAACATCATCCAGTGTGCTGTTCACCCAGATGAATACGCCCGCATATCTGCCTACAAGACTGCCAAGCGAATGTGGGATGAGCTGCAACTAATCTACGAAGGTATAGCTCAAGTGAAAGCCTCGAAGGTAAATCTCTACACCTCTAAGTATGAATTGTTTAAGATGAATGCAGAGGAGAATATTACTGAAATGTATGCCAGGTTGTCCTTGATCACGAACACTCTTAAGGGGCTAGGGAAAGAGCTAGCTGAGGCAGATATAGTCAGGAAGATTCTTAGATCTCTATCCCCAACATGGCACACTAAGGCCATCGTGATAGAGGAGTGAAAGGATCTGACGACTTTGACAGTAAATGAACTCATAGGATCCCTCATGACCTATGACATGAATTTCAAAGGAGGTGGTGAAGGAAGTGACAGGACGGGCAAGAATGTAGCTCTCAAGGCATCCCGCAACAAGGATAGTAGTAGCAGCAGCAGCAGCAGCAGCGGTGAGTCTGATGGTTTTTATGATCTCGACAAGGAGGAGTAGGCAATGCTCAGTAGACAGTTCAGAAAATTTTTAAAGTCTAAGGGGAAGACCTTTAGGAAGAAGAAGCCATACTCCTTCAGTAAGAATGTTGAATATAGCAATGATAAGAAATGAAATACTAAAAGAGTGACTTGTTTTCATTGCAACAAACAGGGACACATGAAAGGGGACTGCCCAGATCTCCAGAAGAAGGGTCCCTACCTTCAGAAGAAGAGCTCAAAGGTGTAGAAAAAGAAGAAGCCACAAGCAATGGTCTACACATGGAGCGATGAGGAAAAAGATCCGGAAAGCACTTCCTCGGAGGAATATGAAGAAGGAATTTGCCTAATGGCAAATAGCGAAGAGGAGGTAACAAATGTTTTTGAAAAATTTTCTATTGATGACTGGGAAGATGCCTATGCTGGATTATTAGATAAGTTCAAGTCACTTAGTAAAGAGCATAGGGTTCTGAAAAGAAAATTCAAAACCACTGTTGAAGAACAAACCCAAATCTGTGTAGAAAATCAGAAACTAAAAGAAGAATTGGAAGAAGTAACTTCTCTAAGAAAAGAAAATGAAAAGCTCAAGGGAGAAAACCAGGATAGTCAAAACCAGCTCAATGAACTCAAAATCAAAATTGAAGAAAGCCTGAATGAAAGTAGAGTGAACTCAGAAAAATATGAAGCTATTAAGAAAGTCAATGCTGAACTTCTAAAAAACTCTGAGTCTCTTCAAAAAGAGTTGGAAGACAAACAGAAAGTTTTGGAAAAATTTGTCCAAGGAAAAACTAGTCTGGATGCTATACTAGGGACTAGGGTTAACTTCAATAAGGAGGGTCTAGGCTATGACCCAACTAAAAAGAGACCCTTACAATTCAAAACCATTACCTTTTGCCCAGAGAAGGGAAAAGAGAAGCTGGACACACCATCCAGCTCAAATAGCAGTCAAGGAGCTCAATGTCAGAAGGAAAGTTCTAAAAACAGTGCTGGTCAACCATTTAAAATGAGAATGAAATTTGTGAAGAACTTCACTAAGCCCACTCATCAGAACATAAATGGTAGATGGACCAAGCAAGTGGATCAGAAGAAAGCTCGAATTACTACAATCAGATGGGTCCAAACAGGACCTATTGGAGAAATAACTATCATCTTCAAAAATCTGTTAATCAACAAGTTTACAGGAGATATCCTAGGAATGAGAAGCCTAATGAATGGAATAGAGCTTACTTCTCCAGACCAGCTGGACTTAACCCCGGCTATAATTTCAATAAACCAGAAGTAAAGGTGCCAGAGAAAACCATGTTGAAGCAAATCTGGATTCCTAAACATTTTATCAGAGATTTGAACAATGTCTTTGGACCCAACTCATCTTGGGTTCCAAATCACTTTGCTTGATTTTGTTTGTGTAGGTCGGCCTGGCGGCTGAAGACAACAAGTGGTACCTCGACAGTGGCTGCTCCAGGCACATGACAGGAGACCGATCCAAGTTCAGCAAGATAGACATGAAGGTAGGGGGTCTGTTCAAGTTTGGAGGAAAGAACAGAGGTAAGATAATTGGAGTTGGCATAGTAGGTAAGTCTTCCACAAACTCCATTGAAAAAGTTCTACTTATGGAAGATCTTCAACACAACCTGATCAGCATTAGTCAGTTATGTGACAAGGGTCACAGGGTTGTGTTTGATGATAATTCATGCAAAATCTTTGAAATAAATTCTGATGTGGTTAAATTTGTAGCCAACAAGATTAATAATGTCTACATGGTAGACTTAGATGCAGAATCTGAATCAAATTTTTATTTATCTGCTAATTCTGAAAATGATACTTTTGAATGGCTTAGACGTCTAGGTCATGCTAGCTTCTATACCTTAAATAAATTGGTCAAGCATGATTTAGTTAGAGACATGCCTAGAATTAAATTCAATTCTATTTCAAAATCATGTGATGCCTGTGCTCTAGGCAAACAGACCAAGAATTTCTTCAAGCTAAGATCTGAGCCATTGTCCACTTGACCAATGGAACTTCTCCATATGGACCTCTTTGGTCCTACTAGAACTCAGAGTCTTAATGGGAATAGGTTTGGCTATGTGATTATTGATGACCATTCTAGATATTCATGGATATTTTTCTTAGCTAATAAAAGCGATGCTTTTCAAAAGTTTAATCAGTTTTTCAATAAGGTCAAATAAGAAGGAAAACACAAAATTTGCTCTATTCAATCTGACCATGGATGTGAGTTTGAAAACTCTATGTTTTCTGATCTTTGTGAAAGAGAGGGACTAACACACAGGTTTTCTTCTCCCAGGACACCTGAACAGAATGGAATTGTGGAGAGAAGAAATAGAACTATTGTGGAGATGGCCCGAACCATGCTGATTGAAAGTCAATTACCAAAGAGGTTTTGGGTAGAGGCGGCCAATACAGGAACTTACATAATCAACATGGCCATGGTAAGACCTATTCACAAGAAAACACCCTATGAGCTACTAAAAGGTAAGAAACCAAACTTGTTTCATTTCAGAATTTTTGGAGCTAAATGCTTTATTCATAACAATGACAAGAAAGATTTAGATAAGTTTGAAGATAAAAGCTCCCCTGGAATATTTTTAGGATACTCTGAAGTGTCTAGGGCATATAGGGTCTTTAACAAAACAGACCAGAAAGTTGAAGAGTCTCCACACATCATTTTTAGTGAAAAGAAAGGTGTTTCTAACATTGAAAATTTTGACAGAGATTCCAATCACGATGGGGAATTCCTAGAAGACCAAGAAGAAGAAAAGACTCAGCCGAGTGGAACATCAAATCCTCCCAACCAGGAAGGGCCAAGAGAAACATGTGAGTCTTCAGTAAATGTTAGATTTCTTAAAGATCATCCGATAGATAATGTCATAGGCAATCCTGAAGATCCTCTTCGGACTAGGTCTCATTTTAGGAATGTGAATAATGAAGACTTAATTGCTTTAGTCTCACAAATTGAACCCAAATCAGTAGAAGAGGCCTTGGCTGATCAAGCTTGGGTCAATGCTATGTGTGAGGAATTAGGCCAGTTCGAAAGAAATAATGTCTGGGAGCTTGTTCCAAGACCAGATAATGTTAATATCATAGGAACTAAGTGGGTGTTCAAAAATAAAATGAATGAAGATGGAATCATATCTAGGAATAAGGCCAGACTAGTAGCCAAGGGCTATTGTCAGAAATTTGGTGTGGATTTCGATGAATCCTATGCACCTGTTGCTAGGATGGAAGCAATAAGAATGTTGCTTGCTTTTACATGTTCAAAGAATATAAAACTCCAACAAATGGATGTTAAAAGTGTCTTTTTAAATGGAGTCATTAAGGAAGAGGTTTTTGTTGAACAACCCCCTGGATTTCAATTCTCTCCTCAACCTAACCAAGTTTTCAGGTTAAACAAAGCCTTGTATGGTCTAAAGCAGGCTCCTCGAGCATGGTATGAAAGATTGACTGAATTTCTGATCAGCAAGGGCTACAAAAGAGGTAAAGTTGATCAAACCTTATTTACCAAGGGTAAAAATAAAGATCTCATCATAGTTCAGGTATATGTAGATGACATTGTGTTTGGATCAACTAAGTATGAACTATGTGATGAATTCTCTAAAATGATGTCTGTTGAATTTGAGATGAGTTTGGTCGGTGAACTAAAGTACTTTCTTGGCTTGCAGGTACAACAATCAGAGGATGGATGCTTCATCAACCAGACCAAATACACAATGGAGCTATTCAAGAGGTTTGGTATGAATAACCTGAAGCACATTACAACACCCATGGGTACCAATACCTCACTGGATGCAGATGAGACAGGTAAAGAGGTAGATGCCAAGCTCTATCGAGGTATGATTGGATCTCTTCTTTACTTGACAGCCTCTAGACCTGATATACAGTTCAGTGTATGTATGTGTGCAAGGTATTAGTCTAGACCCACTAAATTACATTTAGCTGCAGTGAAAAGAATTTTCAGATATTTGTCAGCCACATACTCTCTTGGACTTTGGTTTCCTGCATCACACACACTTGATTTAGTTGCATACACAGATGCTGATTATGCAGGGTGTAAACTAGACAGGAAAAGCACTAGTGGTCACTGTGAATTTTTAGGTGGGTGTTTATTGTCTTGGGGTTCCAAGAAACAACATTCTGTGGCCCTCTCCACTGCAGAAGCTGAATATGTGGCTGTAGGGAGTTGTGGTACACAAGTCATTTGGATTAAACACCAGCTTCAGGACTACCAAGTAGACCTGGGGTGCACACCTATCTATTGTGATAATACCAGTGCCATTAATCTTGCCAAGAATCCTGTTTTGCATTCACGCACCAAACACATAGAAATAAGGCATCATTTCATAACAGATGAGGTTTCTAAGAACAATTTTGAACTGATTCATATAGGCACTGAAAATCAGATTGCTGACATCTTCACTAAACCTCTGGATAAAGAAAAATTCACTACACTGAGAAGAGAATTAGGCTTATTCAAGTTGTCTTAATTGTGAAGTCTGTTCATTTTGTGAGGGGGAGTTCTGTATGTCTGATGGTTAGCTTTCAGTAATGCTATGATTAAGGGGGAGCTGGTTGAGCTATAAGAGGGAGAGTTCTTTGACAGATTCAAAAAGATTGACCAGATGTGTGTCTTTGCTGGTTCTCATGACTGATCTAGTATGGTTCTCTCATATAGTAGAATCTCACTCATCTCTTAAGTCTATAAGTCTGTGATACTAAAATCCAGCTAGAATCTTTCCTCTGGTAGTTTTTCAGAGATCTGGATTAATTGTATAAAGTATATCTTCCTACATTGTCAAGTGATTTTGGTTCAGTCAAAACCTGTATGTCTTAATATCTGACCCAAACAACTTGAAATCTAGACTTCAAGATTCACTTCAAGAAATAGTCCTTTTGGTATTGTTTTCAATCATTCCATCTGCTCAACACAAGGGATAAACTGAATTAACAAAGGTCCTGATTTGTTCACTGAGAAACTGGGAGCTTCATCAATGAAATGAAGTTTTCTCCTATGTCATGAGGTGTCAAATGCTTAACAAAAATTGAAAAGTCATGACATTAATATTCTGACCTTCACAGAGCAATATTGGCTTGCTGGTGAGTAACTAGGGACTCTGGCCTCTAATCAAGGTGTTTCCTCATGTCAAAAGCCACAGTTACTAACTCTGTTCCTTTAAAAAAAAAGAAGGAGGTAATGAGGTACTCACACTGAGTAACTGGGGATTCAGGCCTCTAACCAAGGTGTCTCCCTAATGTCAAAAGAGTGAATTACCAACTTACTCATTGGTCTTCTTGAAAATCATCTCAAAAATCCCTTGTAGTTATGCACTAATGGATTGCTTGTCCTCAATACCTTGAGAACACCTTCTCTGACCTTGTCTCTTGTTGTCTTCTGGGATAGTTGCTTGTTCAGCTAAATCATGCCATACTTGTTAACTCCTGCTCTAAATCATACACTATGTATGCTGATAAAGTTTTCTATCATTCTATTTCTCTATTGTTTACTGGAGTTCAAGAATCTTCACTTGAGTTTAGCACCTCACTTATTCTCTTAAGATTTGCTCGTGTCTTTCTGCTCTAAGATGTTACTGTACTTCTTCCTCATGTCTCCAGCACTTTCATATATTCTTCATTTCCTTTTGCTGATGTCAAAGGGGGAGAGAGGTTTTGCAATATCAGTAGATCATGAGTTGTGGGGTTGCAATATCAGTAGATCATGAGTTGTGGGGGAGAATAGTTTGCTGTCATGAGCTGTGGGGGAGAATAGCTTATCATGGAAATTGTTGAGAGTGAGTTGTGGGGGAGTGGTTTTGGAGAAAGTAGTGTCTCAGCAGTAGTATTTAATTTGGCTCTGCATGCATTTGCTTTGAATTTGCCTTGATTGTTAAAGCTGCTGTTAATTTCTTGTGAAGCCTTGATATTGCTTGATTCATAGTGTTGCCATCATCAAAAAAGGGGAGATTGTTGCATCCCTACGGTTTTGATGGTGTCTCACACTTTAAATCAATCTGTTTCTATCTCTAGATCAATTCATGCTTCATCACTTAGGACAGTGCAGTTCATGTGGTTGTCATATAGACATGCATTACTTGATCAAGTCTATACTCTGCCAGCATACATGTTCAAAGTCTCTGCATTGAAGTCTGTACAATGGCCATGTCTGTACAGAGTCTTTTGCATTCCTTCGTATCAAGTCTAGACAATGTGCATTCCTTCATATGAAGTCTATACACTACATTGTCAAGTCTACACATCGGTTTCCAAGCCTGTACATCACCTTCAAGCTTTCCAAGTCTGTACAGCCCAAGTCTGAACATCCACACTCTCATGTAGTGTCTCATTCAAAGTCTATACATTGCATCATGTCTAAAGTTCATACATTGCCTCAGCGTCTCATGCTTCGTCTACACTGTCTAGCACACACACTGCATATAGGCAAACTCTGCACATTGCTAGAGTCTATACATCGGCCTGGCGCTCGCTAAGTCAATTCATCGCTCAAAGTCTGTACAGCCCAAGTCTGTACATCCATCGTCTCACTCAGCGTCTCATTCAAGTCTATACATCGCAGAGTCTGTACAGAGTTTGCACAAGGCTGCATGCTTCAAAGTCTATACATCGTGGCCTTCGAATCTTCAAAGTCTGTACATCCTTCATTGGCCAAGTCTACACATCGCCGTGTTCACTTATTTCAAGTCTGCACATTGGTTCAGACTTTCCAAGTCTGTACATCGCCTTCAAGCTTTCCAAAGTCTATACACTGGCTTGTGTCATCAAGTCTATACACTCGTGAGTGTTTCATCAAGTCTAGACACTCGCTCGGTTCATCAAGTCTATACACTCGCTCGTTTCTCCAAGTCTATACATCGGCGCACTGTTCATGCATAAGTTCTCCAAGTCTATACATCGGCGCACTGTTCATGCATCGGTTAAGTCTATACACTGGCTATGGCCTGTTCATGCATCTTACCCACGCAAGTCTGTACATTGAGGTCGCTTGAAGGGTTTAAAGTCTACACACTCTCACATTGTACACACTTGCTTAACTGCTTCTTCCAAAGTCTACACATTCGATTGCTTCATGCTTTACACAGAAGTCTACACACTCCACTCTATTATGTTAATGCATCATTCTGCAAGTCTGTACACTGAGGTCGCTTGAAGGGCTTCAAGTCTACACACTCTCACACTGTACACACTTGCTTAATTGCTGCTTCTAAAGTCTATACACGCTGTGCTAGAAGCCTGAACTAACTAGTTACATTTCTTTTGTCTCTGCCTGCAGATGAGTCAGGTTGATGATTGGACACGTGATCCGAGGATGATGCTTGGCACGTGATCCGAGGATGCTCTGGAAAAGGAGGGAACGAGCCCCACTCGTGTGAAGTCCTGGAATTTAGGTCAGATGCCATATAAAAGGAAGTCTTTTGCGAACGGGAGGAGTGAACTGGAGGAAAAAGCTGAGCCGAAGAATACCTGAGCAGAAGAAGAAAAGAGAGAGCCTCCACGTTCTAGAGAGAAGACAGAGAGAAATGCTTTGAGAGAATTGTTCTGAGAGAAAAGTCCGAGTGAGAGAGAAGTGTCTAATTTGCTTCTTCGGAAGCTACATTGTTTTGGTTTTTAGAAATGATTGTCTTCACCGATTATCTTGTTTTCTGTTTCTTTCTTCATATTTTTGATTCCTAATTGTTACCCTCCAGTGTTTGGAGGAAGGGAGAGCTACTCCGGTTTCCCGTCTAGGCTGCAGAGGAAGAGAGATCTGTGATCTCTCGTTTTACCAGTGACGGGTTGTCACTAGCAGGTTCCCTCCGGGTTGGAGGAAGGGAGATCCATCTCTGGTTCTGGTCTTGCGGGTAGCAGGTCTAGGTGTCAAGCTCTGTGGGTAGCAGAGTTTGGGTCGAGGCATTTGTTTCCCTTGGTTGGTCAAGCTGTGTGGCAGCATTTTGTTCGCAGACTGAGTCTACTGTTTCTAGCCGTGGCTTGTAGAAGCCTCACTCTAGTTGGAGTGAGGGGTGGATGTAGATTGTGGACTACAATCGAACAACCTTAAAAATTATTGTCTCCTCTGTGGTTTGCGGTTATCGTTTGTGGTCTCCATCTGCTTGGCATTTTGTTTGACTATGGACAGCTCTTTCAATCGCTATTACTTATTCTATCTTGGTTATTGACTGCATTAACAATACTCTTTGTGCTGTTTCTGAAGGGTTGAAAACCGTAGAACTAATTTTCCACTAAAGTTTTTAAAATCGGGAGTGATCTATTCATCCCCCCCCTTCTATATCACTCTTCGCTGCGCATAACAGGAAAAAGGCATCACCAAGACAGCAATTCTAAGGCAAACCTCGAAAAGATTCCACCAGACGGGATGAGAAGCAATATAACTCAACCACAAAAGCTCGCCAGGAAAGGGAAATCCTAGCTTGCCTGAGCAACTTCTCAACCACGGAATCAAATTGAGCACTTCAACAGGAGCGAGACACATCAGGAGCTGAACAAACTCAAGACGGGACGACCAAAACAATGTGAGAATGTGTACGGTCATCAGACCAAGGCTAAAGGTCAACAACAACCTGAACAACGTACGGAGAAAAACCTCGAACAACGTACTACAAATTCAAGCCTTCCAGCGAACACTGCCAAGTACAACTTGATCGAAACAAGCACAACGATGAAAAAGAAACACCTCGTCACATCCTGACGAGAGCAGGACCATCTCATATAGTGCTAGAGCAGCACGCACAAGACAACATACGACGAAAACAACGCAATAAATCATCGCAACACCAAAGCCAGCTGAAGACTGTACTGGACTTTCACGACTCTAGATACTGTATATCTCAGATTCCCATGTACTTCACACAACAACGCTCTGATAGCTCAGAAAAGAACTCCGAACATCTCAGAACACTGCTCTGATACCATTCTGTAGCGACCCAGATTCCGGATACCCGGTGTACCCGGTAGGACTACCGAATACACGTGATACCGCTTGGAACCTGCGAGGCCTCCCACGAGCGGGAAAGCTCCGAAGGGAAAAAGGCATGTGTAGAGTACATTGAAGCCACAGAGATATAACTGAAGCAATTAAATTTCATTAGATCGGTTTGCTAAAGTAGCAGAAATAAAATTACTTTTTAATTAACAGTTTCAATTTAACAATTATCCACCAGAGTCAAGTCCAAAGCTAAAGACAGCAAGTCTAGTACAGTACAGTCGATAGAAAGGAAAGACGTACCAAGAAGTCGGGGGAGACCCGACGCAGGTACCAGCTGGCCACAACGACACGCAACGAGCAAGCACTCCAGGAACCACGCGGAAGCAAAACGAACGACGTCACCCCACCTGAAAAGCAGGGGTGAGCCTCGTGTCACTGGCTCAGTAGGGGTCACGCGGATCCCCACTGAAAAACTCGCAGTAACACGGAACACAAAACAACAGGTGGAACAGCAGGTGTAGCAAAGCGGGAAAACTACACTACAAAGCTGTAATGCTACTCTAGAAGCCGTAGAGAACAGACGGGGAGTAGGAGTAGGGAACAAGCAAGGAAGGGAAAGAACCCGTGCCAGAGAAGCGGCGGCCAAACTAACCTCGGCACCCCAAACTACTCCAAGCAGTGACAGAAGGGCGACTCTGATCTAACAAAGTCAGAAGTTACCGATCTACCAACCCAACACCAGGTCTAAGACAAAGACCTGCAAGAACAGACAAAAGGTCTAGAAAAGACCCACACAGACGACCGAGAGACTCGACAACACGCACGATCAGAACATCATGCACACTGCCCCACGCACGACCAGAACATCATGCATGTGACAGGACACTAACCTCGGGTGCAGCCATAGAAAGGCCAACTCGGAAAGGTCACGACGCGCAAGAAACGCGAAGAGCAGTGGAGAGCCACGCGTCACAGACGGACGCAGCTCCCCACCAAAGCAATGGCCAGCTTCATCCACAGACGTCTTATGCTGCGCCACAGGTGTCTCGCCTACAATACCACCAAAGCCACGGTAGAGTCGCAGACACCCGCACAGAACCAAACAACATCAAGTAACCAGTCAGGGTCACGCCCATCGACGCATGTCCTCAGCCCCTGACCACGTGTGCACACACTGGCTCTAGCCTAAGCCAGGTACTCCAGCTAGTTTTCTCCCTCAGTAGGACGCTACCGTTGGTTGGGAGCCCACGGAACTAGCTTACAAACCGTGCCTCGGGAACACCCCTCCGCTATCACCAGGCGGGTTGGCACTCAAACGCCTAGGGCAAAAACAATCGGAGGCGTACAAAACACAAAACTCGAAACACAAGTGCTAGAGTACTGACAGGCGGGCACGCTGTCGCACGTACTACAAAGCACCACTGGCAGTATGGTAACTGCAAACAGACTCAGGACTAGGCAACTAATCCTACCACATAACGATCCTGAGTCGAACGACTCAAGGGCAAGATCGTCACAGACAGCGGGACAAGCTGCCAATCGGTCTAATCCCAAGCCACGAGAAACAACGCTCTGCAGAAAATGACTCACGGAGACCTGAGGGGACACCGGAGACCCTCAACACACCTGGACACACAGATCGAGGTAAGGCAACACCTCGAGGCAGCCAGAACCAGTGTATCAGACTGGACAGAACCGCCAAGACACCCACACAAGGTTACCTATCAACCACTAGGTCACCCCGGGTTGACCAGAACCAGACAAAGACGCACACAAGAGTAGGATAGAGAATCCTACCCCAAGCAAGAAGACTCCTGGCCACCATACAACGTAGTCTTAACCCTCATAGAACGTCAAGAGGCATCCACGGGACAGCGGGCAGACCACAGGGACAAGCCAAGACAAGCAGAAACCAAAACGATGGAAATCAGAGCGGAAGGATTGTAACGCACCACCCCTAGACCGTTACGCGAACGTGACGGTCTGGCGCTTGCCGTTACATTCCAACCATGATGGTCTAAAGCAGACGCGTCACAACCACGTGACGGTCATAGGGGGAGCCGTCACACGCACCGCCCTAACCAATATCTAAAACGCATAAGGCACGTAACGGCCTACACCAGGCGCGTTACACCGCTCTGACGCGCCCGACCCGGGCCATCAGGGCCAACAAACCTCAACTCAAAACGACACCTGAACCACGTAACGTGCTAGACCAGGCGCGTTAGACAGCCTAACGCCACAAGGCAGACGCGTCAGGGCCAACAGGCTCAAGTCAAGAAAACCACTAGCCGACAGGCACGTAACGGTCCATCACGGATGCGTTACAGACACCCAACGCATGGGGGCGCGACCGTTAAATCCAACGACACAGCCACCCACACTCAGCCAAACAGTATGTAACGGCCTGGGGAGGCGCGTTACAACGCTGTGATGCACGGGGACACCACCGTTACACTAACCGACTCAATGGGTCAAAGTTGGTCAAACGGAACGTAACGGCCTAGCTCGAGCGCGTTACACACACCTGACGCACTAGGGCAGGCGCGTCATGGGAACCGACTTAACCAAACTACTAAACGTCAAAACAGGCGTAACGCGTCGCACCGGACACGTCAGGAGGCTGTGACGCGCCGCCCCTGGGCCGTCACACTCCCAAAACCACTAAAAGCATAAAAACGCCCAGACGCTGTGACGATCTATCGTGGGGCCGTCAAGGACTGTGACGGTCCCTGGAACGACCGCCACACCAGTCACGGCGGGAAAATAGAGGGTTGGCTAAAACGGCCCGTTCCACGCCCCATTCACGCCGAAGCGTAGGGGAAACAACCCTCGATGATGAAAAACTACATTAGAATGCTAAAAAGCCCACATGCAAGCATTAAAACGAGAGATCGGGGCGATTCCAACGAATCGACCCTAAACGAGCCACTGAGATTCCCGGACTCCTACCGGCCTTGAATGACCACCGATCAACACAAAACTAGCATGGATGGGATCCAGACATCCCAGCGGTCAGTTAGACACTAACCATACCGCGAATGGTTGCCATTTTCCGGCGAACCCTGAAAACCCCAAAAATCACGGTTTTCACAAAACCGGCTCGATCTTCCCCGATCGAGCACCAAATCATGTACGGAAACAGAGGAAACGTGCAGAACAAGGTGGCGGTCCATCTCCCTACCTCAACCGAAGAAATCGTGCCCCGAAGGGACTAAACCGCACCGAAAACCATGCCACGAGCTCAAACATCGGCTTTGAATCGACCATTCGGGATCGCGCCAGAACCACTCCATCCTCGCCCTATCGCGCACCCAGTCAGCTCCACAGCATCCCCAACACTCGCTCCTAGGTCCTCCGTCTACAGCCGGAGCCGAGGAAGCTCGAGAGGAGATAAAATGGGAGAGAGAGACGGCGGCGGCGAAATGAGAAGGGAGGAGAGAGGAAAGAAAAGAAATAGGAAAAGAAATTAAGAATTTTCCTAATTTTTGAAAAATCCGATTTCTGGCCCTATCTCCAAAAAATATGCAAAAATAGTCAAAACGACCGGCTCGAAGAGTACATCGTCGCTGCAGCATCCACGAGTTGAGGAACTGACAAGTAAACTCACCGTAGGGTTCCGTAACTAGTACGAATGAAAAACCCACACGGATCGTAAAACTCAACTCGGAAGCCACAAAAGCGAACCGAAACTCACCGGAATAACCCCGAAAGATCCAATAAAGATCTACCAAGGATCCAGGGCATTACAACAAGACTGTTCGATATTTGAAAATAGATTATCTGGAGTCTTTAGTGGTCAATAAAAGAACTGTCAAGGATCCGTTAGCGGTCTAGCTAAGGCCCGCTAGCAGACGCTGGCGGTCAACCATAAGGCCGCTAGGTTTCTAGAAATATAGAACGACGGTGTAAGTGTTTTCTAGACAATGGAATTTAATGGTACAACCAACTCGGCGTCCTAGTGGGAATCCCAGGCTCGTGGAGAATTATGGAGGCCTTGAAACAAGATTTCCTAGTCCGTTGGAAGGAATATCCAAAGGAGAGGTTATCAAGTCCAAGATTGTGTTCCTAAAGTGCATAGGTGTAACTAATGGTCATATACCGGGATATATGCCATGTACTTATAGAAATTGACTCTGAGATAAGAAGAGAATGTCTACTGTGATAAACCAATGTTCAATCTCATCAATGTAGCATTTAAACCATAATTTAATACAATATTATATGGTTTTTGGGCATGAAATTATCATATGCTTAAAATAATCCAAAGTACCATAAAGAACATGAAATCACTATTATGAGCCAGTAATTAAAACTCAGAGTAGTGAAATAACATTAAAACATGTTGGTATATAGTTAACTAGGCTTATTTATAAGCTAGACGGACTGCTCTTGATTCTGTCTCAGGTTGACAGAAATCGGAACGCTGGCGGTCTATAATAGAGCCGTTACAGAAAGTTGGCGGTTTATCGTAAGGCCACCAGAGGGACTTTAACAGTCTATTTTTGGTCCGTTAGAGGTTTCATAAAAATCGCGTTTCAAGGTGACTAGCGGTTTATCGTAGGGCCGCTACAGAAGATTGGCGGTCAAAGATTAGGCCGCTAGAGCACGTCTGACAGTAAATTAAATAAGATGAAACTAATGTTTAAAATGCATCATGTCTGGAAATCAACATGTATAAACTTCCCTATCATGATAGAACGAAGAATAGGCTATAATATGCATGGGTTTTCTATGAATTAACAAGGGAATTTCTCTTAACTTAATTAGGGCTAAGAATATGCATGGATGTATACTAGATGCATAAAACATGAAATTCTTGATGCATAGTTCATGAAATCTAGTGAAATAAGAGGGCTTTTAATCCTAGAATGATGTTTCAGCCATTCATGAGATGACCTACCTCTGGAAACTCCTCTAGACTTTGAATCTCGAATTGGAAGTCAACCCTAGTTCTGCACTTCTTGTGATAAAGCAGTAACTTCACGCCTCTCTAACATCCGATTCTCTTGACCTAAGGACGTGAATATTGGAAGGTAAAAAGAAGATATAAAGGAGAACAAAAAGTTCTAAAAGCACTAATGCTAAATACCTCGTTCTGGGTTCCTAATTCTTAGATCTTCACCAGACTTTTGCTCAGTTTCCTGGGTCGCGAATATGGAACCAGCAACTTTGCAGGCTTCTATCTCCTTGTGTGCTGGATCTCCTAGCATGAAATTTTGAGGCAAGTTAGTCCTTAGTATTAGGAATAAAAATCTCAAAAGAACCTACCTGAAATAATACCTCCTTACCTTAGTTCCACGCGAGCCAAACGTAAGGGTCGCGCAAGTGAAATCTATGGTCTATTTATAGGCTTTTGCTAGGGTTTGAGGATTAAGTCAATTCTAGAGTCCCTAGTTGGTACTATCCCGACTTCTGAGAGTCCTTAAGATGTTTACTAGTCCTCCCACCTCGGTCTCTAAGAGATAAAACACAAAAAACCTAATCTTTTTGCTCTTTCTTCAACTCACGGAACTGACAGTAATTAGCGGTCTAAGACTGGTCCGCCAATAAGGATGAAGTTTGTCCCTTAGCAGTTTTACGATAGACTGCCATTATGTTTGGGCGTCGAATTTGAATTTAATTCAAACTCCTTTATTCTCTTATCCACTTAATTATCTAAATAACAAGTATTCATCCTTATATTCCGTGAATAAGCTAATTAAACTTCTAGAATATGGGCCAAACGTCATGGGCTTGGTCCTTAAGACCTTTGGGCTTTATTTAAATAGGCTAGGTTAATTGGTTATCATACTTGGGCCTTAATTATGATTTATTTACCCCAGAAATTCATTTATTAATCCATTTTGGTCTTTAAAAATTCTTATAAATTCCTAGAAAATTGTTAAATACTTCCGAAATATTCTATAAAATTTTTGGGGCATTACAACCTACCTCTGATCTGGGCTTTAGACTTCAAATTTTAGGCTGGAACTTGACCCTAGTTCTGCTTGTCCTGAACTGAACCAACAACTTCGTGGCCTTCTAACTTCTGATCCTCTTCACCTATGACCACGAAATTTTGAGGGTAAGAAGATGGTACTAAAAGAAATAATTAACTCTAAAGAACCCTATATATTACCTCGTTTAGGGCTTCTAACTTGCTGATCAATCTGGCCCGATCGCACAGGTTCCTGAGTTGCTTGTACCAAACCAGCAACTTTGGATGCCTCTAACTCCTCGTGAGATTGATCTCCTAGAACGAAATTTTGAGGGTAGTTAGACCTTAGTATTATAAACAAATTCTTCCAAAGAACCTACCTCAAATTCATCCTCCTTACCTTAGTCCCACGCGTGCCAAACGTAAGGGTCGCACATGTGCAATCTTAGGTCTATTTATAGGGTTAGTTAGGGTTTTGAGGATTAGAACGAACTTAGAGTCCAAATTAGGTTTTCAATTCGATCCTCTAGCATTATAGACTCTTCTAACTAAGAGATAGCATCGATCTTAGGTGATTAGGATGTCAAAGTTCCCATCTTTTTATGCCTTCTTTCATTCACGGAATCTGCAGCTAGTAGCGGTCTAGTATCAGACCGTTTCCATCCTTAAGCGGTTGCCCGATAGACCGTTTTTGGCTTTGGGCGCCGAATTTGATTGAACTCAAACTCTTCTTATTATTTATCCGTTTATTTATCCATTTAAGGAGTAATTATCCCCCTAAATTTCGTAAGTTCACTAATTTAAGTTTCTAGAATGTTGGCCAAACCTTATGGGCTAGGTTTTAGGTCCTTTGAGTGTGTTTAAATGGGCTCAGTCAATTGGTCTTAGTTAAAAAGCCAAGTTAATTAATAAATATTGGGCCTTTATATTTGGTTTTGAATTAACCAAAATTCTTTTAATGGTCCATTTATCTCTAGAAAATCTTAGAAAATCTAGATAAATTCTAAAAAATTCTAAAATATCATATACAAAATTTTGGGGTATTACACCCTCCCCCACTTAAGAAAATTTGGTCCCCAAATTCTAATACATAGGCTTTAAGGGAGAGTGTGCTTACATTCAAATAGTTTGGAAAATCTCTTGTGCATGGCTTCTTCTGTTTCCCATGTTGCTTCATGTGGGCAAGTTTTGGTCCACTGGACTTTGACCTTGGGAATAACTTTATTCCAAAGTTGACATACTTCTTGTTTAATTATTTTGATTGGCTTTAGCTCATATGTCAAATCCTTTTGGATCTCCAGATTATCATAAGTGATCACGTGGAACGGATCGTAGACATATTTCTTTAACATAGAGACATGGAATACATCATGAACTCTTGCCAATTAAGGAGGCAAAGCTAGTCGATATGTCACCTCTCACACTCTTTCAAGAATTTCAAAAGGGCCAATGAATCTTGGTGTAAGCTTGCCTTTGATGCCGAACCTTCGAATACCTCGACCCGGAGAAACCTTGAGAAACACATGATCTCCCACTTGGAATTCCAGGTCACGCCTTCGATTATCAGCATATGATTTTTGTCTATCTTGGAACATCTTGAGTCTTTCTCGAATTAACTTAACTTTCTCAGTAGTATCCCTTATCAATTTTGGACCTAAAAGTTGTCTTTCCCCAACTTCACTCCAGCAGATAGGTGAGCGACAGCTTCTCCCATATAGTGCCTCAAATGGCGCCATTTGAATGCTAGCTTGATAACTATTATTGTAGGCAAATTTCACTAGAAGTAAATGGTCGTGCCAGCTTCCACCAAAGTCTATAACACATGCTCTTAGCATATCTTCCACCACTTTATTGGTTCTTTCAGTTTGTCCATCAGTTTGTGGATGAAACGTAGTGCTAAAATTCAATCGGGTCTCCAAAGAATGTTGCAGACCTTTCCAGAATTGTGAAGTAAATTGAGGGTCTCAATCGAGATAATAGTGACAGGGAAACCATGTAACTTAACAATCTCCTTCATATATAAAGTAGCCAAGATGTCTACAGACCATTAGCTTGTAATAGGTAGAAAATGAGCTGATTTTGTTAAATGGTCTATGATCACCTATATTCCATCATGTCCACCTCTTGATTTAGGCAGTCCCATGATAAAGTCCATCCCTATACTCTCTCATTTCCATTCTGAAATTTCCAAGGGATGTAGTTTTCCAGTAGGTCTTTGATGTTCTGCCTTAATCTATTGACAAGTGAGGCAATGTGACACATAGTCCGCTACTTCCCTTTTCATATTGGGCCACCAATAATTCCTTTTAAGGTCTTGATACATCTTGGTAGCACCAGGGTGAATGTCGTACTTAGATTTATGAGCTTCAT
Organism: Amorphophallus konjac; assembly: GCA_022559845.1. Lineage (NCBI taxonomy): Eukaryota > Viridiplantae > Streptophyta > Magnoliopsida > Alismatales > Araceae > Amorphophallus > Amorphophallus konjac. The sequence continues at coordinate 64,324,719 of CM040117.1, forward strand.
CTAAGATCAATTTCTTAGTATCCACATGATCCGATATACAAACTCGTCCCTTGAATAACAATCTTCCATCATTTGCAATAGAGAAATCTGGCCATTGCTCCATATTGGCTTTGATCTCCAATAACACAGGGTCATTATCTTGGAGTTTGACTAGATCTTCTATTAATGTGGGTTGTGTCCGGATATTGGCTATAAATCAATCCTCATTCTTCTTCATATTAATATCTAAATTCAACTGAGCAAATTTAGAAATAAGATTGGTCATATCTTTCATGAGACTTGATAGCTTTCCCATCGATTTCCTACTGAGCGCATCGGCAATAGCATTCGCCTTCCCATGATGATATTGTATGGCAAAATCAAAGTCCTTAAGGTACTCTAACCATCGCCTTTGCCTCATATTTAGCTCTTTTTGAGAAAATAGATATTTCATGCTTTTATGGTCCGAATAGACCGTGAATTTCTCTCCATAAAGGTAGTGACGTCAAATTTTAAGGCAAATATAACAGCAGCCAGTTCCAGATCATGAACAGGGTAATTTTCCTCATGCCACTTTAACTGTCTTGAAGCATAGCAAATCACCCTGCCATTTTGCATGAGTACACAACCTAGACCAACGCCAGATGCATCGGTATAAACTTAAAAACTACCACCTTCTATGGGCAATGCCAATATAAGTGCCGTGGTGAGAAGCTCTTTAAGGGCTAATAAATTTTCTTCACATTCCTTTGTCCACTCGAAATGATTCTATTTCCTAGTGAGTCTTGTTAAAGGATCGGTGATTTTGCAGAAATCCTTAATAAATCACCTATAATAACCAGCCAGGCCAATGAAACTTTGAACTTCAGATACGGTGTTCGGTCGGCTCCAGTTCTTAACCGTTTCAACTTTAGAAGGATCTACTGTAATGCCTTCTTTAGAAATAATATGGCCAAGGAAAGAGACTTCCTTAAGCCAAAATTCACATTTGTTTAACTTAGCATAAAGTTGGTGTTCCCGCAAAGTTTGCAAGACAACCCTTAGATATTCCTCGTGTTCCTCCTTTGTGTTTAAGTAGATGAGAATATCATCAATGAATACGAACACAAATTGGTCAAGATAAGGTCGAAACACATTATTCATCAATTGCATGAATGCAGCAGGTGCATTAGTTAAACCGAACGGCATATCCACAAATTCATAATGTCCATATCGGCTTCGGAAATCAGTCTTATGAATGTCTTCATCCTTGATCGTCTGTTGATGATAGCCTGACCTGAGGTCGATCTTGGAGAAGTACTTCGCGCCAGAAAGTTGGTCAAACAACTCATCAATACGCGGTAGTGGATATTTATTTTTGATGGTTATTTGATTCAACGGTCGATAGTCAATGCATAATCTGAGGGAACCGTCCTTCTTCTTGACAAATAAGACTGGCGCACCCCAAGGGGATGTGCTAGGTCAAATGAAGCCTTTTCTAGCAGCTCCTGTAGTAGCCTCTTTAGTTCCTTCAGTTCTGTGGGTGACATCCTGTAAGGGGCTATTAACACCGGTGCTGCTCTAGGTGTGAGTTCAATGATGAAGTTAACCTCCCTTTCGTGCGGTAAGCCAGGTAACTCGGAAGGGAAAATATCAGGAAATTCGCTAACTATGGAGATTTCTTCTATCTGAATTTCCTTAGACTCGGTAACTACCACAGAGGCAAGGATAGCTTCACATCCTTGCTAGATGAGTTTGCAAGCGTGAAGAGATGAAATAAGAGAGGGATGCTTCCGGTATTTGATGCCAAGAAAGGAAAATCGTGGAAGACCTGGTTTTCGAAAGGAAATTATCCTACTGCGAGAATTTATATAGGCGTCATGGTCTACAAGCCAATCAACTCCAAATATGTCATCGTAGCCTTCCATATCAGGGCATACGAGGTTTGCGGGAAGATTATGTCCTTCTACAGTGACTTCACTATTGGGGAAATAGGTTTTCAATTCCGTTCCCGACCCTAAAGGAGTGACTATGGTTAAATCCGATGGTAAGGGAATAGGTGAAATAGGCAATGTTTTTGCAAAGGAACTTGCAATAAAGGAATGAGCAGCACCTGTATCAAATAACATAAAAGTAGGATGGGAATGAATATGAATTGTACCTTCAATGAGCTCCCCTTCTTTGGTTGGTTCATCCTCCAATAGGGCATTCAATCTAGCCTGCCGCTTCCGTCCACCATTGCTCCTTGTGGATGTTTTCTCTTTCATCAGAGGACAGTCAGGCATGCGGTGCTCCCGACTTCCACATCTTAAGCATGCGCCCAAACGTTTCCAACATTCTTCGGCCGCATGACCGAATTTATCACAGAACAAGCAAGCCGCCATGACTTGCTTATCTTCTTCTTTAGCCTTCTTGTTCCGACGATCATCCTTGCCGTCCCCATTTCGGGATCTCTTCTTGTTATCCCGAGAGTTATAAGTGATGCTGGATTTTTCTTATTTCTTACCTCGCCGATTAGACTTTCGGCTCGGCTCCTCCACTTTGCCCTTGAGTTTATCGACCTTCTCCAAGGTCCATTCACATAAGTGTGCCCGTTGGACCATCTCTGCATATGTCCGAATGTTTTGTGGGCCAAGTTGCTGAATAAAGATGGGTCTTAGCCCGTCCATAAAGCGATTTGCTTTCAAAAGATCAGTGCTTACTAGATGTTGAGCATATGGTGCTAAACGAGAAAATTGTAATTCGTATTCTGCTACCATCACCATGCCTTGACGTAGCGACGCAAATTCTGTCGCCTTTCTCTCCATGACATGCTCGGAGAAGTATTTGGCTCGGAAGAGAGTGAGGAACCCCTCCCAAGTGTGCGGAGCAGTTGGAGGTGGTGCCGGAACAGACTTCCACCAAGTATGGGCGTCTTTGTTAAGCTGGAATGTAGCAAGATGAACTTTTTCCTGACCGGTGCATTGCATAACGTCAAATATCCAGTTCATCTCCTCGATCCAATTCTCTGCTTCATCTGGATTGGAAGAGCCATTAACTCATGGAGGATTTAAACTCCAAAAATTGCTGTGCAAGCTACCCGTGCCAGCCCTTGCACCAGCTTGGGCCACGGTCTGTAGGGCTTGGGTAAGACCCGCAATAGTTTGCTACATCTCGTCCCACTTCACGCGATGACCCATTGAGAATTCAAGGTACCTGAAAAAAAAATGATCCCTTAGTTATTTTCCTTAATCACGAAGATTTACCCTAAGATAATTTCTATATAACTACCTCACCCCGGTTTCTACCCAATTTCTCTCATGGGTTGGGAATTTTATTTCCTTGTTTCATAGGCATGGTCCTAAATCCTTGGACTTATCCTATGACACGTCATCTTTTCCTAGGACTTCTAGGCCTAGGCTCCGATACCACTCTAACTGTCACGCCCTGAGCTTTAATACAGCGGAAGGAATATCGGAACGTGAACAGCCGGCATGGTAAGCCTCTCGCAAGCAAGAAATCAGAGCGCAAGACAATTACATAGAAGTAATTGCACAAGTAATCTTTTTCTCAAATTTCTTACTTTATTTCATGACCATAGTCAATTTACATAAGATCACTTCTTGACAACTATCATCACTACGACTTCAAGAAAAATCCAAAATTACAATATGACTAGACTAGACACTTTGATCATCTAAGGCTTCTCTCATCTTGAAAACCTTCATTCACTCTCGGACCCGCTGCTAGCATAATCCGAATCCGATTCATTAGTACTTCCTGAAAATAGATAAGAAAATAGGTATGAGCACACATGCCCAGTAGGTATCTTCGCATCAACATGAAGGAAAGATTTAAATGATTAATGTCTTAGCTCTAGAATTAAGATAAAAATAAGAATGCGATAAACAAGCGATATAACCCAAGATAACCAAGAATATAGAATCATGAAATAACTGAGCAAGTATAGACCATGAACAAGCAAGATTAATCATGTAGATGTAAATTTGGCTTTCATGAACAAGAATGTACGAGCATGTAACTAGAAAGTACTTTACAGAACCTTATAAAGGCTATGTACTAGAAAGTCATTAATAAGCGAGCCTTGTGAATTTCACTCATTTATAAGAGAAAGTACTCCCAACGTAATGCGACGGCAGTATCATCGTACCCCATGGTTTATAGCACGTTTCCGACCATCGGTCGTGGGGGCTAGCATGGTTCCCTTGGACACAATCTGTGCCCGGTCTTGCATATTCAAGTTATAAATCCAGCTACTTTTATGAGATATAACAATAATTTTGGCCAATAATTCAATTCCAAATAATAAGTTTCATGATCACGTAACCAAGGTATAGAACGTACCAAAATTGATATGAGGTATCACAGAAGAATTAAAAGAATATTATACTATGGCAGCATAACAGTATTTTCATTAAGTTTCATATCTTAACATTAACTTGTTAAACATATGTTGAGACTCCAGACAATCCTAAGACCATCTAGGAACTCAAGAAAACCAACCCAGAGGTCAAACCTCATGTTAGACAAGTTCAGAAACAAAGCGGTCATTTACTGGACCGTTTCATGTAGAAAGCGGTCAGAGTCTAGACTGTTTCATAAATAGAGTCGACGCATGAAAAAGAAGTGTCAACACAGGAAACCTTTCTGGAGCTTTGCGGTCTAGTGAATGGCCGCTTGGTGCTGTTTAGCGGCCGTCCATTGGGCCGCTAGGGTCCAGAGTACATAAAACACCGGTAAAGTGCTTCTAGGCAATTGGGCTTTAAGGGTACAACCAGCTTGGCGTCCTAGTGGGAATCCCAGGCTCGTGGAGTCTTACGGAGGCCTTGAAACATAATCCTCTAGTCCGATAGAAGGAATATCCGGCGGAGAGGTTCATAAGTCCAAGAAAGTGTGCCTATAAGTGCAAAGTGTAACTAATGGTCACATACAGGGGTATATGCCATGTACTTTAGAAAATGACTCATAGATGAGAAAGGATCGTGATAAAACAGCGATCAAGTTAAAACTAGACAAGTCATGAACCATGTGAAATTTAATGTAATTATAAGAGTATATGGTTTTGGCATGAATTTAACATAAGTTTAAAATAATTTCCATCCATATGTGAAACCTGTAACCTACTAGAATAACCCGCCAATACAACCAAATTTACAAATGTAGCACTTAAAATAGGAATAAAACATAATTATCTAGGCTTATCATAAGATAAATAAGGCTACTCTACATTATGTTTCGAGTTAACATAATTACATGACTTAAAAAATGCAAATGGTCATGTGAGGACCGTTTTATCGGGCCTAGCGGTCTATCGCAGGGCTGCTAGTAATTTCAGGCGGTCTTCAAGAACACAGTTTCTTCCTGTTTACAGTAAATAGTAATAAAATTGAAATATGGCTACTCTAAAGTAAATTGATGCATAGAAAACGACGTAAAACATGTACTAAAACATGCCAAAAGAAAGTTGGGCCAAGAATATGCATAGGGGAATGTAAATTAAGTGAGAGTTACATTCTTTCCATCAAAAGGTTAGACTTATGCATGAAAAATGAACTAGTTAATAAAACATAAAATATTCCACGTGCAATGCATGAAATCGATTGGAAATTGAGGGCTTTTATTATTAAGATCATGTTTAAGCCATTCATGAGATAACCTACCTCTGATTTGGGCTTTAGATTTCAAATTTGGGGCTGGAACTTGACCGTAGTTCTGCTTGTCCTGAACTGAACTGGCAACTTCGTGGCCTTCTAACTTCTGATCATCTTCACCTATGACCACGAAATTTGGAGGGTAAGAAGATGGTACTAAAAGGAATAAATAACTCTAAAGAACACTTATATCATTACCTCGTTTAGGGATTCTAACTTGCTGATCAATCTGGCCCGGTCGAACAGGTTCCTGAGTTGCTTGTACCGAACTAGTAACTTTGGAAGCCTCTAACTCCTCGTGGGCTTGATCTCCTAGAACGAAATTTTGAGGGTAATTAGACCTTAGTATTATAAACAAATTCTTCTAAAGAACCTATCTCGAATTCATCCTCCTTACCTTAGTCCTACGCGCGCCAAACGTAAGGGTCGCGCATGTGCAATCTTAGGTCTATTTATAGGGTTACTAGAGTTTTGAGGATTAGAAAGAACTTAGAGTCCAAATTAGATTTTCAATTCGATCCTCTAGCATTATAGACTCTTCTAACTAAGAGATAGCATCGATCTTAGGTGATTAGGATGCCAAAGTTCCCATCTTTTTATGCCTTCTTTCATTCACAGAATTTGCAGCTAGTAGCGATCTAGTATTAGACCGTTTTCATCCTTAAGCGGTCGCCCGATAGACCGTTTTTGGCTTTGGGTGCCGAATTTGATTGAATTCAAACTCTTCCTATTATTTATCCATTTATTTATCCATTTAAGGAGTAATTATCCCCCTAAATTCCATAAATACACTAATTTAAGTTTCTAGAATGTGGGCCAAACCTTATGGGCTTGGTTTTAGGTCCTTTGGGTTTATTTAAATAGGCTCAGTCAATTGGTCTTAGTTAAAAAGCTAAGTTAATTAATAAATATTGGGCCTTATTATTTGGTTTTGAATCAACCCAAATTCTTTTAGTGGTCTATTTATCTCTAGAAAATCTTAGAAAATCTAAATAAATTCTAGAAAATTTTAAAATATCATATACAAAATTTTGGGGTATTACAAGTAAAGTGGTAAAAACGGGTCGATCCCACGAGGAAGAAATATTTTCAATTATGATCAAGTTAAAAAATTCTTATATTTGGAAGATCCGAATTTTGAGTGAGATTAAACTAATGAAAAGGAAAAATTGCATGAAAATAAGAATATGAGAGGGTTAAAGAAGAGAAATTAGAATGAGATAGAAAAGAAGAATATAATTTCTAAAATATGAATTTTATTACTAAAAAGGTGGCAAGTACAACTCTAGGAAAATAAAAATTACAACTTGGAAATAAAAGGACAAGGGAAGAAATAAGAGCCAAGATGATGAAGAGTAGCCACGTTGTCTCCACCGTGTCTAGCCTTAGAAGTTCACCCCGCTTTAGAAGTAGACGCCGCCGAGAGGACCAAAGGAAGAAGATCCGCCTTGGGATGTTGGAAGAATTATGGAAGAGGGAGATAGAAGAATAGAGGAAGAAAACTTTAAAACTTCAAGTGAAAACCTGTGTGTGCGTGATAAGTGTGTAATTTTACATGTTAATTAATGACACACACTTTTTATGAGCTTTAATATTAGTAAATACGCACTTATCACACTTAATCATGATTTCATATCAAAATGTCAAGTTTAATAGAATTAATTACATTTTGAGCAATAAATATGTTATTTTGCAAGTACTCGATCGACACGAAGAAAACGGCCAGGAATTTATCAAATTTTACAACAAACAATGGGCCAAATATCATTAAGCATGAAAATAAAATAAATAAAATAATAAATAATAAATAATAAATAATAAAAAATAATAAATAAACAAACAAAACATTAACACCTGTATATAGATATTATGATATATATATTCATATAATCTATACATAATATATATATACTCCTCATATCTTTATATATTCATATATTATATGCAGTATATATATATATATATATATTATAATGCAGTATATATCTATGTATAAACTCATTTTGAGTTTCATGATTCATGCGTCCATTAAAAGTAATTCTCGAATAGAAATGACTGGATAAGGATGATGGGAAATTGATTTAATATAGCTATGGAAAACTGATCTAAGAATCTCTTTAAAGTTCATGTGTACTTTAGGAAAATAAAAATCACTTTGCACGCTAATGAAACAAGTAGGACAAGCCTTCTGCTATTTTGGGTAGATTGTCTGATATTTAACACTTCTTGAAAAAAGAGAGATCTTTTATAAGCTTTCTGCCAAGTTATCTATGAAAATTAGTGCAAAAGGATAATTACAAAAAAAATGAGAAAAGAAAACACCATGAAAAATGTCTCTAATCTGAGTAACTAGGCCTACTTCACTTAAAACGTGTTGAGGTTCGCATCAAAAGGAAAAGGGAACCTTGATTTGTGAAATCGAGCATGCTTCTCCTAAGGCAAGAGTCTAGGTTCGCGTTAAACAGTGAAGGGTAGTGCAGCATCATGTGTGTAGAAAAATAAAAAGATCCCTAAGGGATGAAATAATAAGGCAGGCAAAAAGCTAGTATTCTTAATGCTCTGATTAAGAAGTGCAGGGTTGAAAGGCACTTGTTCGAAATAGCAAATGGGAGATGCAATTGTCTTCACTGTGGACTTAGCATTTCACATTCACAAGTGCTACTGAATTTTGATTAGAATTCTTGATCATGTATCTTAATTTCCTACATAATGCTAGTATGTGTTAATGATTCTGAATTCCTAATCATTAGTTGATTCTATGAAGGAAGAACTTAATATGAAGGTACGAACTTTATTAACTCTTGTTGGTCCTAAAATTTTAAATTATTTGCATTGCTCAGGGACTAGTAATGAGTAAGTTGGGGGGTGTGATAAGTGTGTAATTTTACATGTTAATTAATGACACAAACACTTTTTATGAGCTTTAATATTAGTAAATATGCACTTATCACACTTAATCATGATTTCATATCAAAATGTCAAGTTTAATAGAATTAATTACATTTTGAGCAATAAATATGTTATTTTACAGGTACTCGATCGACATGAAGAAAACAGCCAGGAATTTATCAAATTTTACAATAAACAATGGGCCAAATATCATTAAGCATGAAAAGAAAAGGAAATACAAATAAATAAAAAATAAAAAATAAATAAATAAATAAATAAACAAAACATTAACACCCATATATAGATATTATGATATATATGTTCATATAATCTATACATAATACATATATATACTCCTCATATCTTTTTATATTCATATATTATATGTAGTATATATATCTATATACATTATATATATATATATATATATATTATAATGCAGTATATATCTATGTATATATTATAATGCATGTAGTATATATTCATATAAACAATGGGCCGCTGGCTTCTGCATACAGTTTGGTCAGCATAAATAATGGTTTTGGCTTCTGCATACCTACGTGGAAGCTGGCCCTCATCTATATATTATAATGCATGCAGAAGCTTGCAAACACATAGAGCGACTGGAGGCTTCAACGTGAAGACGCCAAGGCTTCATGTGGTGGTGGAGGCTCCACTTCATGGAGGCGGCGTTGGCAACGGGGTCCATAATGCCAAAGTGGCTGGAGGCTTCAACATAGAGGAGGGCCATGCATGTCGGCTTAAGTCAGCCAAGGCGGGTGTCTCATGTAGTCAAAGTACCAGGCCGTTCACACGCGGGGCAGGCAGCGGCGAATGGCACGGTCGACGAGGACGTGGCCTACCAAAGACTCATTAAACGCGGCTTCACATCAGCGGCCGCAGAGACTTTGGTTTACACGGGCAGAGAGAGAAATAGAGAGAAATAGGGGTGATCATTATTCAGGTTCAACCCAAAAACCAAACCGAATCGATAGATGTGGTTCGGTTTGGTTTGGGTTGAAATTTAAAATTTTTCGATTTGAGTTCAAACCGAATCGTATTAAAAATTTTGGTTTGGTTTCGTTTCGAAGTTCAAGAAATCGAACAAAATCAAACCGAACCGAATAACCCGAATTTAAGAATATTTTTGTCAAATTAATATAAATGTATATGTAACTATAAATTCCAATTCAAAAAGTTCAATTCCCGCCATCTTAACAAGGTTTCCGACTTTATGAAAGAGGTTTCAAATCACCTTCTATTTTAATATAACTGAAGTTCTTAATTTTTTATATAAAAATATTATAGAACTTGTCCTTACAAGTTACAACTGTTTATGTTATTTTTTTAATATTTACTTTATTTGGTAGAAGTTCTTTTACCCTACCTTTCTCTACTGTTGTTTGAATCCAATCTAATTTCTAAAAGAAGAGATAAATATGGTTCAAACCGAACCAAACCGAATTAATTCGGTTTGGTTTGGTTTGGTTTCAAACTAGTTTGGTTTGGTTTGGTTTGGTTTGGGTTGAAGCCTTAATTCTGTTCGATTTGGTTTGAGAAAAATTCTCTTCAAATCAAACCAAACCAAACCGTGCTCACCCCTAGAGAAGCACATGGCTAGTTAAGGCCTATATAAGGAGGGTACTAGGTGTGTTTAGGGGTGGTAGTGTTTTAGAATATATTTCTGAGTTCTGTTGTTGTTGTTAGTTTCTTTGAAAGTTTTGTTTGAGTTTTGAGAGTTGTGGGTGAGAGTTGCTTCAGAATGTATTTGAGTTCTTTTTGTTGTTGCTAGTTCTTTTAAGAGTTTAAGTTCTATTTTGCATTGGAGAAGAAGCAAGGAGAGAGAGGCAGAAGGCCCCCTTCAGGCAACATTTTCTTTCATTGTTATTGTTCTTTTGAATTTCTTGTGTTCACTATTTAATCTTGTCTTTTAAATTGAGTAAAATTAGAATTGTTCTTCTTGTTCATTTCTTTAGTTCATCCGTTTATATTTATTTTTCTGGTTCAAAGTTTGGTGTTTCATTTCACTTGCCTCATTAAAATTTAAGCCTGAGTTTTCATCGTTCCTTCATTTTGTTTAATTAATTTCTCAATTTCAATATCAAAGTTTCAACTCGATTTTCAATCTAAAAAATCCAAGGTTTTCAACTCTCAAATCTAAACTTCCCTGTGGATTTGACTCGGTCTCATCACTTAACTATTCTATTTAATTTGTGGGCCAGATATTTAAATTTGGTAGCAGGGCGTATTAACGACATGCGTTTTCCCGCCATCAGTGCGTGAGAGTGTGTTGCAGAGACAATAGAGAGAGGGTTCGGTGGAGAGAATGAAAACATAGTAAAAATGAAATAAAAATAGAGGGTAAGAAGAAGAAGAAATAACTTTAAAACTAGAGAGATTTAGAAGAAGTGGTAGAAGAGAAAGTTAGATATCTAGATGAGGCGAAGATGATTTTTGAAGAACGTAGAGAGAGAAAACGTAGGGAAGAGGGTGAAAAATGAGGAAGAATAGAGGTGATTTGCACTGATGAATAGTAAAAATGCAAGATTGAGATTTAGAAAACTTGAAATATCTTGACAATGGGAGAGAATTAAAGGAAGATGAAGAAGAAGAAATTGTAGAGAACTTAAAAAAGAAGAACTTTGAAGAAGAAAGTAAATTGAAAAGACGAGCAGAAGAGCATGACAATAAGGCTAAAAGGCTAACTCCTCCCCACGGTGCTCTCGGGTAGCTTATATAGGCACAGGGAAGCTTCACGAACGTGACTTTCCAGATCAGCACAAAATCTGATTTTACAGCATCAAGGGTTGATCAAAGTAGAGATCTTGCCATGGATAGACTCTCCCTCCCTCAAACAATGAGAGATATGCTTGAAATTTGAAAGATAACCATGATCGGGGGCATGCCGTTTCTGTTTCAAACTCTCGCGAAAATGGCGACTGGGGTGGTAGGCGCTCATTAAAATAGTGTCTGGTCAAGCAATCGTCCATTCTTTATTTCCTCTTTTTGACATTTTCTTTTTTCCATAAATCCAGGAAATGACGACCTTTCTGACACTCACTAATTCTTTTTTTCATTTTTCTTTGATTTTTCGTATAAATGAATGAGCGGCTACTTGGACGGTCGCATATTCTTTTCCAAATAAATTGCATGTACTTCAACGGTCGATATTTCCTTTTATTTTATAGCTTTTCTTCATTTTTTTTATTTTCATCAAATGAAATAGCGCCCATGTGTGCAGTCGCTCATTCTTCTTTTTCTTTTTCTTTTTCTTTTCGAAAATAAATGAGCGCCCGTTTGATCAGTCGCTAATTCTTATTTTCCATAAAAATCTTCAAAAATGGCATCTGACCATACAGTCGCTATTTCTTGAAATTTTAAAATTTTAAATAATGACATATTTCATCCCAAAAATAATTGTGCAAATTCTTGAATATTTCTCACATGGTTATTTTGGCTAAAAAGATGATAAAATGCGTGCAAACTCAAATTAATGGTGAGAATAAAATTAACTGTTCATGTTGCACAACTTTATTCATTTAATGCTAAAAAATGATAAATGTCATGCAAAATATGATATGAAATATCGCGCACTTATCACACCCCCAACTTACTCATTGCTAGTCCCTTAACAATGTAAATAAATTAAAATTTAGGACTATCAAGAGTTTGCAAAGTTTATACTTTCATATCTAGATCTTCCTTTACAGAATCAACGAAAGATTAGGAATCCGAGAACATTAATACACATACTAGCATTATATAGGAAATTAAAAGTACATGATCAAGAATTCAAATCAAAGTCCACTGGCACTTGTGCATGTGTAACTACCAAATCCACAACATAGACAATTGCATCCCTCATTTGCTATTCCGAACAAGTGCCATTCAACCCTACACCTCTTATATCAGAGCATTAAACACAATAGCTTTTTATCTGCCTTATTTATTTGTCCCTGTTGGTCCCCGGGTAGGCGAGTAGACAAGAAGGGGGGGTTGAATTGTCTCCCACGATAGATGATAAATTTAAAAACTAACACAACAGAATTAACAAGTTTAATGAGATTGAAGAAATTAAACTAAGCAAGGTAAACAAGCTCTCTCAATCTCGCCGCACTCACTCAAACATTCAAGCAATTTAAACGATTAGACACACAATGAAATCTAGGCAATTGTAATTAGCTCATGCAATTCGGATTCGCTCTTGCTCACCGATCACACATGCATAGAATTAAACCACAAATTAGCAAACCACAAAGCACACCACAAGGCTCAAGGATTTTTAAGGTGGTTTGGGACCACGACATGCTCCCTACATCCACCTCTTACCAAACCGATAAGGTTTCACTCGGGGATAAATCACCAACACAGAGGCGACGCTCCAAACACACGTAGGACGACGCCTGCACACACATGGGGACGTGCCCCAACACACACACACTCGGAGACAAAGTCTCTAACACGATCTAATGATCGGATCACAAACACACACACACACACTGTAACAACTGCAGCACAATAAACACACATGATTGCACACCGGCCCACACACAAATTTCTCCATGTTCAGAAAATCAAAAACAAATATTCATGATATGCTCAAACTGAATAGAACTCATGAAAAACACCACAAACAAACAGATAAACTATGTAGATCATATCCCCCTTGATTTACAAAGCTAATGGAAGTCGCTTCTTCTTGATGCGTAGTTGGACGGTGACGATTTTGACGTCCTCTCAATCTTCTCTTCAAGACGCTCCCTTTTCTCTTCTTCGACGATCTCCAAAAACACCTTGGAGTAGATCAACTCCTCTAGGCTTCTTCTCCTTTTCTTCTTCCTCCTTTTCCTTGGCCTACAAGATAGAAAGAATGAGCATTAGCGATTTTCCTTATCAAATTTGTAGGTCACATATGTGTATATATAGAAGATATGAAAAGACACATATAACCCTTCTAGAACCCTCCAAAAAGACCCTTATATGACTCCTAAGAACCTAGGGGCAAAAGGGTAAAGGTTGGTGCACAAATGGATTGGGTTTAGATGGGTTTCAGATCCTCATTTTTGGGTTTACGCCGTAAACGGTCGACCGGAACTTTGGGTTGGTTGACCTAACTTTTACAGAGCTAAAATTGGTCAGCTCTGGGAAGTTAGATCGACCTAATTACCCAGTTCGGTCGACCAAACTCTGCTGCTATACAATATATGCAAAGTTCAGTCTACAAGATGATGAAACCCCTTTGCCCAAATGTTCAACCTTCATGAATTACATAAGTGAGATTTAAACTCAATCACCCCAAGTTAATATATGTGAAAAACACACTCATGAAAACCTCATTGAGTACATATGGATGACATGCATTAAAGCCCTTGAAAACATAAGTCTTACACCTAAAAAACAAGAGGTTATGACTATGAAATTATACATAATGAAACAGTGTCATAGCCAAACTCTACCAATATTCATGTGAGCATTCAACAACTATGTATCAAGGATTATGAGAACACATATCAAGCATATTCTACCACGATTCATAAAAGCCCTTCCATTTGCATTCTATGCCACAATGACCACAATAAGCATATGCATGAACATGTAAGTGAGTAAAGGCTAGCATAAGGAATTTTATGTAAAAGACTTAACCAAAACTCACTATCATGACCTTTGACACCTCTTGAAAAATATGCATGGGATGCATTCATGAACAATACAAAAGACCTATTGAAACTTCATTCCATAACGGCCATTCTCCACAATCATGACAAAGTTGGAATCATCATGTATCTAGGCAATAGAACCATTATCATACCAACTTCCACTTAGTTATGCATCATGATCTTGAACAAATGACTAGCCTCAAAAGTCTGAAATAAAAATATGCATGAAACACATTATGCACATTGACTAGAATTTCCAAAACCGAATGCCCATGAATCCATATAATGAGTATGTATCATTAAAGTCACATTCATCAAATTTCAAGTTAATAGGTTGACGATATTTCAAGCCCAAAAACCTTATGAGGAAAATGCATGAAAATGCACAACCAAGAATTTGAAAAGCTATTTGATAAAATGCATGAATCATGAAAGGAGTCAACGCAATGCAATGAGTGAGTCAACTCTCCTTTAGAAGATGAACTTCATTGATGCAGTCCATTGAGTTCCAAGCATGAACCATAGATTTGATCCTGCAAACCAAGATATTCAAAGCATGAGTTCCTTAATCCCCAAGGATTCATATGACTTTCAAGTGTGAACCTTTAAGCCATCTTTTAACTCATCAATCAAGATACAAACATGTTGCTCAATGAAACACATACACACACACAAGCATAATCATTTTGATATCATTGAAACAATACACCAATATCAACTAGGGAATGCAACAATCTCCCCCTTTTTGATGATGACAAAACGATGTGTGTGAAAGAACAGTTTTGCAAACATCTTTATGAAAGACCAAGCATTGAGCATTGAGCATTAACATTATCATTGAGCAAATACACCAATTCTCTCCCAAAACAACTCTGTCTCATTTAGCATAAACCATGAAGCATTCATAAAGCATTGAGCACACACAACCAACATTCTCCCCCCTTTTGTCATCTACAAAAAGACTGGGGGTTATTTGACATGATACGAACATTTTAGGCCTGAAGATATGATACCAATTCAGATACCAATTGTTGCTAATTAATGGTTCAAAGATATGAAATTTCACTTCATGAGAGTTGGCCCCTAATATATGATACCAATTCATGTTCAAACTTTTGGAAGATGTGTGCAATATGAAGTGTGCAAGATGATATCATGTATGAACTATATGCATGCTGAAAATGCCAAATATCTAAAAATGCACACCATGAGTTTCATTTTTCAAATGGAAATAATCTGCACTATGTGAATGCTAAGAATGCAAGAATGTAGCATTGCACATTGTGATTTCTATCCTTCAAATGCAAAGTTTATGCTCAGATTTAGACCAAAGGGGAATGCATGAACATGCAAGTACACAAGCATAATCATCATGTAGACAAATATTACTTATAGTAAATCCCCCTAAGTGAGGCACGGGTTAACAATAGAGCAAGTGATTCATTTTCAAAATGTAAAACATGAAGCATATCTAAAAGAGTTTTGCATACACAACTAGAAGTACTTCATAAACCATGAATGTAGGCAAATTCATAGTATACATTCATTACAAATATACCCATATGTGAAATGTGATGCATGAGCAATGAACTTTAAAATATATGGATATTCAGATTTTCTAAAGAACACTAGAAGGTAATCTCATCTCTACACTTTTACTTTAGATTCTCGACTTTCGGTAGCTTCGCACAACCCCAATTTTGTTTCTTTTAAAGGACTTCACCATTCGGCGTGAGTTTTCTCATATGTCTCAATGGGGATTCCCGGCTACTAGGATTCATCATGCATGTAAATTTTTGCTTTACCTTTTGACGCGAGTTTCTTCATTTATTTCAGTGGGCATTCCCAACTACTCGGTTCCACATTCCACTTATTAAATTTTGTGGTGTAATGACCTGGATCCGTGGTAGGTCATGTTGGATCTTTGTTGGATCTTTTGGATTGGTTTCGTTGAGTTTCGGTTCGCTTGTGACTTCCGAGTTGAGTTTGACGAGCCGTGTGGGTTTTTCTCACGTACTAGTTACGGAACCCTACGGTGAGTTTGTTTATCAATTCTCGAGCTCGTGGATGCTACAGCAACGATGTACTCTTCGAGCCGATCGTTTCGCCTATTTTTACGTATTTTCCTGAATTTGTGCATTTTCGGCGCATTTTCAGAATTTCCAGAAATTAGGAAAAATTCCTAATTTCTTTTCTTTTATTTCTTTTCCTCTCTCTCTCTCCTCACTCTCGCGATTTCACTCTCTCTCTCCCGTTCTCTCTCGTTCTCTCCCCCTTTCGGCTCCGGCTGCAGACGGAGGCGTGCGTGGGCGAGGTGGCGACGAGGTGGAGCTGTCGAGGTGCGCGATGGGGCGAGGATCGGATCGATTCTAGCGTGATCCCGAACGGTGGATTCAAAGCCGGTGAAATCGGTTCACGAGTGGTTTTTGGCGTGGTGTGCTCCCTTCGGGGCACAGTTTCTTCGGTGGAGGTAGGGTGACTGATCCTTACCTCATCCTCTCCGTTTTCCCTGCCATTGCACGGCGTTCGGCTAGGAAACGGTCGAGTTTAGGCTTGTTTTGCCTAAACCGTGATTTTCGTGGTTTTTAGGGTCGACCGGTAAACGGCGACCGTTTGCGGCGTAGTTAGTTTCTAACTGACCGCAGGGATGTTAGGATCTCGTCCACGTTGATTTCGTGTGGTTTGGTGTTCATTCGAGGCCGGTAGAAGCCCGGGAACCTCGGTGACCCACTTTGGGTGGATTTGATGAAATCGCCCGGATCGTGCATTTTTGAGCTTGCATGTGGGGTCTTTTGTGCCCTGATGTTGTTATTTGTCGTTGTGGTGTGTTTCCCCTGCGTTTCGGTGTGAATGGGGCGTGGAACGGGCCGATTTGGCCGTTCCTCTGTTTTCCCGCCGTATGGGAAGTAGCGGTCCTTCCAGTGGCCGTTACTTGCTTCTGACGGTCCTACGATAGGCCGTTACTTCGACTGAGTTTTTTTTTGAGCTTTTTGGCTTCTGGGTAAGCGACAACCCTGGAGTGGCGCGTCGTTCCCGTGTAACGCGCCAGTGCCTGCGCGCTACTTCGCCTTCATCATTTTGTGTTGGGGTTGAGTCAGTTGGTCTAACGCGCTTGACCCAGCGCGTTAGTTGGGAATTAACGCGCCCTGCCCTGGCCGTTATTTTCCGTTTGACTGACTTTGACTGTTGAAGCGGTTCCCCTGACGGATGGGTTCCCATCCGTTATTTTGAGTGTAACGTGCCTGCCCCTGGCCGTTACATTCTGTTTTGGCTGAGCTTGGGTGGCTATGCACTTTGGAAGTAACGGATGAGCCCCTGTGCGTCGTTGTTGAATAACGCGCCTGCTCCTGGCCGTTGTTTTCTGTTTTACGCTGGGTTGAGGGTGGCTGTGCCGTTGATAGTAACGCGCAGGCCCCTGCGCGTCGTTTGGTTGTGACGCCTCTCCCCTGCCGCGTTGTTTGTGTGTAACGCAGCTAGCGTTGCGCGTTACTTCGCTTTGGTTTGGGTGGCTGTGCACGTTGTGAATAACGCGCCTACCCCCGTGCGTCGTTTGCTTGTAACACGCTTTGGCCCGTGCGTCACATTGATGTAACGCGCTCGGTGCCTGCTGTTACATTCATCATGTTTTGATATTGGTTAGGGCGGTGTGAGCGACGGCCCGTTGCCCGTCCGTCTTTTGGTGAGTAACGGCCCTGATCTAGACCGTCGTTTGCTTGTAGCGGTCTAGGGGTGGCGCGTTACATGCCTTGTGCTCCGTTTTCCGTGTTTTGGCTTTGGCTTATCTTGGCTTATCCTTGTGGTCTGCCCGTTATCCCGTGGATGTCTCTCGACGTCCTATGAGGGTTAAGACTACGTTGTAAGGTAGCCAGGAGTCTTCTTACTTGAGGTGGGATTCTCCATCCTACTTTTTGTAAGCTGCTGTTTTGGTTCTGGTTGACCCGGTGTGACCCAGGGGTTGACTAGTAGCCTTGTGTGCGGGTGTCTTGGTGGCTTTGTCCAGCCCGAGACACTGGTTCTGGATGCCTCGAGGTGGTGTTCTACCTCGGTTTACGTGTCCAACTATGCTGAGGGTTTCTGTTGTTCCCTCAGGTCTCCGTGTGTCGCTTTATGCGGAGCATTGTTTTGTTGGCTTAGGATTAGACCGATTGGCGGCTTGTTCCGCTGTTGTGACGATCTTGCCTTTGAGTCATCCGACTCAGGGATCGTTACGTCGTAGGTCTAGTTGCCTGGTCCTGAGTCTATTGGCGGTTGTTTGACTGCCTTGGTGCTTGGTTGTGCACGAGACAGGGCTTTTCTTAGCTGTCTGTGCAGTAGCACCTGTGTTTCAGAGTTCGTGCCTTGTGAGCCTCCCCTGGTTGTAGCCCTAGGCTTTTACGGACCCACCGGGAGTGGTGGAGGGGTGTTTCCTGTGGCGTTTGGTACGTACGGTTTTTAAGCTAGTTCCGTAGGCCCCGGCCAACGGTAGCGTCCTACCGAGGGGAATACTAGCTAGAGGCCTGACCTAGGTAGAGGTCGGTGTGTGGACACGTGGTCAGGGACTGGGGACTTGCGCTGACGGGCGTGGCCCTGACTAGTTACTCGCAGTGGTGTTGTAGTCTTGTGCTGTGGTGCCGTGTTTCCTTGGAGCTGCTGTTCCTTGGACCTGGTTCTTGGTGTGTCTTGTCCTTGAGTGACCTGACACTTGTGGCGCAGTGTAAGCCGTCAGTGGACGCATCTGGCTGTTCTGCTGGGAGGAGGGTGCTCCTGTAACTTGGTGCTGTGACTCTCGCGTTCTCTCGCGCGTTGTGACCTTTGCGAGTTGCCCGCTCGTGGCTGTACTCGAGGTCAGTGTCCTATTGGTTGCATGACGTTTTAGTCATGTGTGGGGCTGTGTGCACGACGTTTCCGGTCATGTACGTGTTTGTGTGGCGTCTGTCTGGGTCTTGTCTAGACCTTGTTTGTTTGGGCTGGCTGGCAGGCTGGTGTACCCTTCTGTGTGAGTTTAGGGTCAACCGTCTGTTGCCTTTTTGAGTAGCTTAGGGTGCCGAGTCCTTCTCGGTGGCCGTGTTTCGTGTTTTACGGCCTAGCTCTTCTTTGTTGTTGAGCTCCCCTTGCTCTTTGCCTGTTCCCCACTCCTGCTGTCCCTGTTCTGTTTACAGCTTTGTAGTGTAGCTTTTACTGCTTTGCTACACTAGTTGTTTAGTTGCTTACCGTTGCACTGTGCATTTTCCAGTGGAGATCCGCGTGACCCCTACTGGGTTTCTATTGAGACTCACCCCTGCTTTTCAGGTGAGCGGCGCCCGTCGTCTCCCGGTGCTTCGTGAGCTGTTTCGGAGACCGTGTCTAGCTGCCAGCTGTAGTCAAGCCGCCTCTTTGAGGTTTTTATGGTACCTTTGCCGGGGTATGCCCCGTGTAGTTGTACTCTCTTTGGACTAGTGCTCTTGTTATCTGGACTAGTATATGTATATCACTCTGGTTATTTTGAATTGCTTCCGCACTTGTGTTAATTTTGTTACTTAATTGTAATCCGCGCGTTCCAAATTGCAATTCGTTATGCATACCCTCAGCTTACCCCCACTAACCCTTCAGGGGCCTCATCAGCCTCTTGGGTGGCTTCCCTAGTTCTTGGTATCGGTGTATCGATGTTATCGGTATGTCGGTATCCTGAACTCTGGGTCGTTACAGTTGGTATCAGAGCATTAGTTGAGGATTGTATAAGGAATTGGAATTTGTGCTTGTCCAGAGCTAGTCCTTGGTGTCGTCTTTTGCTGGCGTAGGTGTTGCGATGTTTATCACGGTGCTTTTTGTGTGTGGTCTTGTGCGTGCTTGGTTGGCACTGTACGAGATGGTTTTGCTCTTGTCTGGTTGTGACGAGGTGCTTCGTTCGGTTTAAGTGTTGGTCTCGATCGTGTTGCGCTTGGCAGTGTTTGTCGGTTGGCATGAACATGCAGTGCACTGTTCGAGCTATTTTCTGTATTTTGCTCAGGTGGCTTATGACTTTTAGCGTTAGTGCGATGGCCATGCACGTTCTTACGTTGCTTTGGTTGTCCTGACTTTTGTCTGTTTAGCTCCTGATGTGATTCGCTTCTGTTGAAATGTTCGATTAGATCCTGTATTGGAGAAGTTGCTCAAGCGAGCCTAGGATTTTTTCCTTCCTGGTGAGCTTTTTGTGGTTGAGCTTCTTGCTTCTCGTCCCTTCTGGTGGAATCTTTTCGAATTTTGCCTTGGAATTGCTGCCTTAGTGATGCCTTTGTATTGTGTCTGCTTAAGTGTGGATATCTTTATTTTGAGCCCGATCTGCTCCTTATGGTACGGTTGCTTGGCTTTCGACTCCATGATGGTGTTAAGAGCTGTTGTGCACCGTGTTGTTGTGCTATATTCGTTAGCCGACGTGTTGTGAAGGCTCATTTATCGTTTCAGGACGTTAAGGTAAGCTGAGACTGATGCTTTTCCTTGTGCGTTGTACTGAAGCTGGTGCTCTTCTTCTGTTGCACTTAGGCTCCTTGTAATCGGTTGTTCGCGAGATCAGTACTCGTGGCGTGTTAATTGCGATTTTTGTTGATTGCGATGACGCCTGGTGTGTGCTGAGATGCGATTTCTGATGTTGTTCTGTTGCCTGTGCGCGTTGTTGAGAGTGCAGCTACTTTGTGTGGGTTGGCTACCCGCTTGTCGAGAGGTTTGTTCTTTCTCGATGTGACTTTGTCTTGGCTCTTGTGCCTTGACTTTGTCTGTTGCCGTGCCTGTGTTTGTGGTTTTCCGTTGTTGGCATCGGCATGTTGCGAGTGTTGGGGAATTTGTCGATGATCCTTGCTAGTTGAGTACCCTTGCTCTGTATTTCTTTCTTGGGTGTTGTGCTCTCGAGGCATGTTTGTAGTCCTTAAGGTGTGTTCCCCGAGATTGTTGTTGTTGTTTCTTGTTGTTGTGGGTCTTCTCTTGGTGAGCAGCCTGGTGCGTGACCTGTCTCTTGTGGCTGTGCGTTCAGCTGTTCGTATGCCTTGATGTGACCTTGCTTGCGGTGGTGTTCCTTGGCCCTGTGTGTTGTGCGGAGCCGGAATCCTGCAGGTGTTGCCGTTGTGTTGTTTTGGCGCTGTTTCTTTATGATTTTGTGTCCTTGCCTTGGACCATTGTCTTGTCAGTTAGCTTGCAGTACTCCCTTTGCTTGGGTAGAGTTAGTTTGCGACTCGACCCGATGTAATGTCTGGGTGGATGCTGACTTGATGGTGCCTGTGGTTCAGTGGTGTTGTTGTCGTTGGTGTCCTATGTGCCAGGTGTTTCCTGTTACCTTTGGCACTGGAGCCGATGATGTTGCGAGCTGTCAGCTGTGAGGACTGTGTCTCCTGATGTAAGCTGCCGCTTGCTGTGTGTTATTGTGTTGTTCGGTGTTGGTTCTCGGTTGTTGTGGTAGTCGTGTCTCCTGTCCGGTGAGACGTAAGCGACGTTGCTTGTTCGGAGGTGTCAGTTGTGTTCACTTTGGTGCTATGCTCGTGCTGTGGACTTGTTGTCTTGGAAGCTAGAGCGTGTACCTATAATTGTGATCTGACGGTAGTCCTCTGAGCTGTGTTTCTCGAGATTTGTGTCGTTGGGTTGTTCTTCCCTGCTTCTCCTTTGTTAGTCCTTAATTTCGAGGGTGAAATTTCTTGAAGGAGGGGAGGATGTAATGACCTGGATCCGTGGTAGGTCCTGTTGGATCTTTGTTGGATCTTTTGGATTGGTTTCGTTGAGTTTCGGTTCGCTTTTGTGGCTTCCGAGTTGAGTTTGACGAGCCGTGTGGGTTTTTCTCACGTACTAGTTACGGAACCCTACGGTGAGTTTGTTTGTCAATTCTCGAGCTCGTGGATGCTACAGCAACGATGTACTCTTCGAGCCGGTCGTTTCACCTATTTTTGCGTATTTTTCTGAATTTGTGCATTTTCGGCGCATTTTCGAAATTTCTGAAAATTAGGAAAAAATCCTAATTTCTTTTCTTTTATTTCTTTTCCTCTCTCTCTCCTCACTCTCGCGATTTCACCCTCTCTCTCCCGTTCTCTCTCGTTCTCTCCCCCTTTCGGCTCCGGCTGCAGATGGAGGCGTGCGTGGGCGAGGTGGCGACGAGGTGGAGCTGTCGAGGTGCGCGATGGGGCGAGGATCGGATCGATTCTGGCGTGATCCCGAACGGTGGATTCAAAGCCGGTGAAATCGGTTCACGAGTGGTTTTTGGCGTGGTGTGCTCCCTTCGGGGCACGGTTTCTTCGGTGGAGGTAGGGTGACTGATCCTTACTTTGTCCTCTCTGTTTTCCCTGCCATTGCACGGCGTTCGGCTAGGAAACGGTCGAGTTTGGGCTTGTTTTGCCTAAACCGTGATTTTCGTGGTTTTTAGGGTCGGCCGGTAAACGGCGACCGTTTGCGGCGTAGTTAGTTTCTAACTGACCGCAGGGATGTTAGGATCTCGTCCACGTTGATTTCGTGTGGTTTGGTGTTCATTCGAGGCCGATAGAAGCCTGGGAACCTCGGTGACCCACTTTGGGTGGATTTGATGAAATCGCCCGGATCGTGCATTTTTGAGCTTGCATGTGGGGTCTTTTGTGCCCTGATGTTGTTATTTGTCGTTGTGGTGTGTTTCCCCTGCGTTTCGGTGTGAATGGGGCGTGGAATGGGCCGATTTGGCCGTTCCTCTGTTTTCCTGCCGTATGGGAAGTAGCGGTCCTTCCACTGGCCGTTACTTGCTTCTGATGGTCCTACACTAGGCCGTTACTTCGACTGAGTTTTTTTTTGAGCTTTTTGGCTTCTGGGTAAGCGATGGCCCTGGAGTGGCGCGTCGTTCCCGTGTAACGCGCCAGTGCCTGCGCGCTACTTCGCCTTCGTCATTTTGTGTTGGGGTTGAGTCAGTTGGTCTAACGCGCTTGGCCCAGCGCGTTAGTTGGGAATTAACGCGCCCTGCCCTGGCCGTTATTTTTCGTTTGACTGACTTTGACTGTTGAAGCGGTTCCCCTGACGGATGGGTTCCCATCCGTTATTTTGAGTGTAACGTGCCTGCCCCTGGCCGTTACATTCTGTTTTGGCTGAGCTTGGGTGGCTATGCCCGTTGGAAGTAACGGATGAGCCCATGTGCGTCGTTGTTGAATAACGCGCCTGCTCCTGGCCGTTGTTTTCTGTTTTACGCTGGGTTGAGGGTGGCTGTGCCGTTGATAGTAACGCGCAGTCCCCTGCGCGTCATTTGGTTGTGACACCTCTCCCCTGCCGCGTTGTTTGTGTGTAACGCGCCTAGCGTTGCGTGTTACTTCGCTTTGGTTTGGGTGGCTGTGCACGTTGTGAATAACGCGCCTGCCCCCGTGCGTCGTTTGCTTGTAACGCGCTTTGGCCCGTGCGTCACATTGATGTAACGCCCGCCGTTACATTCTTCGTGTTTTGATAGTTGGTTAGGGCGGTGTGAGCGACGGCCCGTTGCCCGTCCGTCTTTTGGTGAGTAACGGCCCTGATCTAGACCGTCGTTTGCTTGTAGCGGTCTAGGGGTGGCGCGTTACATGCCTTGTGCTCCGTTTTCCATGTTTTGGCTTTGGCTTGTCTTGGCTTATCCTTGTGGTCTGCCCGTTATCCCGTGGATGTCTCTCGACATCCTATGAGGGTTAAGACTACGTTGTAAGGTAGCCATGAGTCTTCTTACTTGAGGTGGGATTCTCCATCCTACTTTTTGTAAGCTGCTGTTTTGGTTCTGGTTGACCCGGTGTGACCCAGGGGTTGACTAGTAGCCTTGTGTGCGGGTGTCTTGGTGGCTTTGTCCGGCCCGAGAAACTGGTTCAGGATGCCTCGAGGTATTATTCTACCTCGGTTTGCGTGTCCAACTATGCTGAGGGTTTCTGTTGTTCCCTCAGGTCTCCGTGTGTCGCTTTATGCGGAGCATTGTTTTTTTGGCTTAGGATTAGACCGATTGGCGGCTTGTTCCGCTGTTGTGACGATCTTGCCTTTGAGTCATCCGACTCAGGGATCGTTACGTCGTACGTCTAGTTGCCTGGTCCTGAGTCTGTTGGCGGTTGTTTGACTGCCTTGGTGCTTGGTTGTGCACGAGACAGGGCTTTTCTTAGCTGTCTGTGCAGTAGCACCTGTGTTTCAGAGTTCGTGCCTTGTGAGCCTCCCCTGGTTGTAGCCCTAGGCTTTTGCCGACCCACCGGGAGTGGTAGAGGGGTGTTTCCTGTGGCGTTTGGTACGTACGGTTTTTAAGCTAGTTCCGTAGGCCCCGGCCAACGGTAGCGTCCTACCGAGGGGAATACTAGCTAGAGGCCTGACCTAGGTAGAGGTCGGTGTGTGCACACGTGGTCAGGGACTGGGGACTTGCGCCGACGGGCGTGGCCCTGACTAGTTACTCGCAGTGGTGTTGTAGTCTTGTGCTGTGGTGCCGTGTTTCCTTGGAGCTGCTGTTCCTTGGACCTGGTTCTTGGTGTGTCTTGTCCTTGAGTGACCTGACACTTGTGGCGCTGTGTAAGCCGTCAGTGGACGTATCTGGCTGTTCTGCTGGGAGGAGGGTGCTCCTGTCACTTGGTGCTGTGACTCTCGCGTTCTCTCGCGCGTTGTGACCTTTGCGAGTTGCCCGCTCGTGGCTGTACTCGAGGTCAGTGTCCTATTGGTTGCATGACATTTTAGTCATGTGTGGGGCTGTGTGCACGATGTTTCCGGTTGTGTACGTGTTTGTGTGGCGTCTGTCTGGGTCTTGTCTAGACCTTGTTTGTTTGGGCTGGCTGGCAGGCTGGTGTACCCTTCTGTGTGAGTTTAGGGTCAACCGTCTGTTGCCTTTTTGAGTAGCTTAGGGTGCCGAGTCCTTCTCGGTGGCCGTGTTTCGTGTTTTACGGCCTCGCTCTTCTTTGTTGTTGAGCTCCCCTTGCTCTTTGCCTGTTCCCCACTTCTGCTGTCCCTGTTCTGTTTACAGCTTTGTAGTGTAGCTTTTACTGCTTTGCTACACTAGTTGTTTAGTTGCTTACCGTTGCACTGTGCGTTTTCCAGTGGGGATCCGCGTGACCCCTACTGGGTTTCTATTGAGACTCACCCCTGCTTTTCAGGTGAGCGGCGCCCGTCGTCTCCCGGTGCTTCGTGAGCTATTTCGGAGACCGTGTCTAGCTGCCAGCTGTAGTCGAGCCGCCTCTTTGAGGTTTTTGTGGTACCTTTGCCGGGGTATGCCCCGTGTAGTTGTACTCTCTTTGGACTAGTGCTCTTGTTATCTGGACTAGTATATGTATATCACTCTGGTTATTTTGAATTGCTTCCGCACTTGTGTTAATTTTGTTACTTAATTGTAATCCGCGCGTTCCAAATTACAATTCGTTATGCATACCCTCAGCTTACCCCCACTAACCCTTCAGGGGCCTCATCAGCCTCTTGGGTGGCTTCCCCAGTTCTTGGTATCGGTGTATCGATGTTATCGGTATGTCGGTATCCTGAACTCTGGGTCGTTACATGTGGGGTAGGTAATTTTTTCCTCACGATTACTCTTTAATGTCCATGTAGAGATTCAAGTTCCTATTAAAGTGTTGGAAAGAATTTCTCAAATCCTTATCAAATAAAGTCATTAAATTCATTAGGTGCAAAAGTGTGGGAGTAATGTTTTGTTTTGCATGTATAAAATGAATTTGACAAGACACAACTATGACTCCCCCTAAATGTATGCACGGTCGAAAATGAATCCTCCCCCTTAGTGTATGACATGAATCACATATGAACAAAATTACTGCAATGTTATTTAGGAAGGAGGTGAGGCCTTAGAACAGTCAAGAAAAGGTTTCATAGGCTAAATACAATCAAACATACATGGATTTAGGAACCATTCATACAAGCATTCATGAGTTAAGATATGCATAAGACTCATATTCACAATGATATGCAGAGTCTATGAATGATATGCAAAAATGCCAAGGTAATCTTGTTATGTATGTTTTCAATTTATGTGTATGGACTTGAACATTTAAGAAAGCATGAATCTAATAAATGCATGAGATGGATTTTCAATGAATCTAATACAAAACCATGAGCCTTTTATTTCAGATTTCTTAATGATGAACCATTTTCTTTAGAACCCAAAAGTCCAACCATGATCATTCAAAAATATTTTTAGATTAGATATGAGCTTCAGTTTGAAAATGATATGACTTCTGTGTTTGAACATGCAAAATACAGTTTGGATGCACATGATCAAGTTTCCAACAATTTCAAACAGAGTTTAAGCAAGATAAGTGTTTGAACATCTATTATCAAGATGAAGATTTTTGAACATGTCAAACAACTTATCACCAATTCAAGGAAAACACACAAAGTCATTGAGTTTTAAACTGAGCCAAGGTCAACATTCAATACCAATTGTTACATTAATGATCAAGCAATTCCACAGTTCAGAAATTTTACCTTCTTTAAATAAGAAAGATTTTTAGATTCAATTTGAAAGCACATGCAAATCAAAGGCAAATTGATTTCATTCAAAAACATGACTCCTCATAAGCCAACCAAATTGAAATTTCAGAATTTTGGTACAAGGTGGAGGTCTTGATCCGGAGATCCATCTCACACATAGTAATAGTTTCCTGGAAGGCTTAATCTGCCATTTCACATATCACCATTTGATATACCAGATATTCATTCAATGAAAGCATGTATGGCTTGTGAAGAGATCAGAATATGAAATGAGAAGCATAGCAGAATCATAAGTAAAAACTTCAAAACTACCAAGTTTGATAATAAAAGAAGCAAAGTTGGGGTTTTACCATTCGAATGTGCCTTGTTCCTTTTTATTGGAACCCCTTTCATTCTTTATTTACCTCAAGACACACTTTTATCAAAACCAACTCATTCAACACATTTAGGCATCCAAGTCTTTTTGGGTCCCCGTGAATTTTTAGTATTACCACCAAAAGACTTCTTCCACATTTTCATTGCTTCCATGTCATCATTCTTCATGATCCTGCAATCCTCAATGACTTGTCCATGGTTTCCACAATAAAAATAATGAGGAGGTGCAGTTTTAGCAAATGACTTCCTTTTGGGAGCAAAAGCATTTTCAAAAGTATTCTATCTCCTATTTCCAAAAGATCTAGGTCTAACAAAATTAAACCTAGCATTCATTCTAGAAGCATGAAAATCATCATTTTTTAAAAATCAACAATCTTTCATAACATGACTGTATTTCCCACAATGAAAATAACAAGTAGATGTGGGTCTACGAAATAATTTTTCATTGTTTGCATGAGTTTTTGAAAAGAGGTTTCCCTTATAAGATGAAGACCTTTGAGCATGCAAAGCATGGTTGTCATTGATTTTTCTTTGAAAATTAAACTTAGCATTCATGACATGAAGTTCATCTTTTTACTTTACAAAATAATTTTTTATCACATGGCCAAGTTTATGACAATATAAGCACGAAATATTTTTTTGTCTTTTAAAAGAAGATTTATCTTCACATGCACGTTGGTCATCCTTTTTCATGATATTACAATCATCTATGACATGACCAATTTTATTACAATAAAAGTAAGAAATATTTCTTTTTCTCTTGAAAGCATGTTTATCTTTGTATGCATTTTCATCATCCATTTTCATGACAACACAATCATTCATTTCATGGTCAAACATACCACAATAGAAGCATTAAACATTCAATTTCAATTTTCGAGATCTATTTGGCATGGTTGGTTTTGTGTTAACATTTTTCTTCTTCTCAAAGTCATTTTTAGAAATTTTCTTTTGAGAAGTGGGAGGAGGAGTTTTGGAAGTGCTAGCAATGTCGGAGGCATGAACAAATGAAGTTTTCAATTTATTTTCAAAAGACTTTTTGTTCATAGGGGAATATCCAATGCCTTCTTTTTAAAAATTTATTTTCACATCAAGTATTTTATCCAAAGTTTCTTTTCCTTTAACAAATCTAGACAAGTCATTTTTTAACGTTTGCACCCCTTCACATGCACACACTTTATCATTCAACAAATAATTCACAGATTTGAAATTTTTATTTTCTTCCATGACTTTCTTGTTTTCATCATTTATGGCATGCAGTTTTTCAGTTAATTTTTCAAGAACTTTCTCAGTTTCAGCAAATTTTAAAATCTTAACATGCAATTATTTTTTTTCAGATTTCAATAATGAATTTTCTTTTTTAATTCTATCAAGACTTTTCAAGCTACCTTCAAGGAAAGAAATTTGAAATAGCATGACACCATTTTTCTTTTTAAGTTCCTCATTCTCATTCATGAGGCTCTTGCTATCAATTTCAGAATCAAGAAGTTTTTCAAATATTTTATCATCATCAGATAAAGATGCTAGCTTACTTCTCAAACATTCTTCACTTTTCTCAAGCATGGAAATTTTAGACAACAAAAGTTCATTTTGCTCACGCAACTCATCACATTCCTTTTCACATGCCACAGAGGTATTAGATTTTTCTAATATTCTCAATCTCTTCATT
The DNA here is from genome assembly GCA_022559845.1 of Amorphophallus konjac. Taxonomy (NCBI): domain Eukaryota; kingdom Viridiplantae; phylum Streptophyta; class Magnoliopsida; order Alismatales; family Araceae; genus Amorphophallus; species Amorphophallus konjac. Next base: position 64,353,266 of record CM040117.1, read on the forward strand.
CAAGCAAGAAATCTCATCCAAAAATAATTCAACTTTGGATTCTAGATATTCATTTTGTTCTTCTCGATTTTTCACTTTTGATTCCAACATTTTGCAATTTTCACAAGAAGGGTTAGTATGTACATTTTCACATGAAGTAGAAGAATGCACAACATCTTCAATTTTCTTTCTCAATTTCTTATTTTCAGGTTTGACCTTTTTATATCTACCTAACAGTTCCTCATAAAGGTCCATTAACTCTTCAAAGGAAATTTCCTCACCTTCCGAGTCTAGCTTAGAACTTTCCTTGCTTGTTGTATTGTGCTTGTCGGCCATCAAGTGGTCAGAGTCCTTTCCTTTATAGTTCTCAATCAAGCATTTCAATATTTCCCTGGCCGTACTGCAGGAAGAAACAAGTGAAAATTTGTCAAGATCAATTGAACTTCTAAAAATCTTAGAATTATCTTTATATCTCTTCACATGCTCGACAGTCCACATAGACTCACCACTAGGCATTCCATATGAATCATGCTTAATCAAATCCAAAAGTTTGGGATCAATGATTTTAACATAATGACTCATGTGCCTAAGCCATTCATTGACATTTGAACCATTAAAACGAGGAGGAGGAGACAATACACTATCAGACATGATGCTCAACAAAACTCGCCGAGGGATCACTCTAAAGGTCGTTAGACCTAAGAAAATAGAGCCGTGGCTCCGATTCCAATTGTTGGTCCCCGGGTAGGCGAGTAGACAAGAAGGGGGGGTTGAATTGCCCCCCACGATAGATGGTAAATTTAAAAACTAACGCAACAGAGATAACAAGTTTAATGAGATTGAAGAAATTAAGCTAAACAAGGTGAACAAGCTCTCTCAATCTTGCCGCACTCACTCGAACATTCAAGCAATTTAAACGATTAGACACACGATGAAATCTAGGCAATTGTAATTAGCTCATGCAATTAGGATTCGCCCTTGATCACCGATCACACATGCATAGATTTAAACCACAAATTAGCAAACCACAAAGTACACCACAAGGCTCAAGAACTTTTAAGATGGTTCGGGACCACGACGGGCTCCCTACGTCCACCCCTTACCAAATCGGTAAGGCTTCACTAGGGGATAAATCCCAAACATGGAGGTAACGTTCCAAACACATGCAGAACGATGCCTGCACACACATGGGGATGCACCCCAACACACACACACACACACACACACACACACACACACACACACACACACACACACACACACACACACACACACACACGGAGATGAAGTCTCCAACACGATTCGATGACCGAATCACACACACACACACGCACGCTACAATAACCATAGCACAATAAACACACACGATCGCACATCGGCGATCAAACCACACACAAATTTCTCCAAGTTCAGAAAATCAAAAACAAATATTCAAGATATGCTCAAACTGAATAGTGTTAGTCTTTGAGGACTAAGTGCAATCATGCACACACGGATTCAGAGGGGGGGTGAATGAGTCCCCATTAAAAATTCTGCCCAATTTGAACTCTAAATTGTAAATTATGCGGAATTAAAATTGAATGGCTTAGTTAACAGAAAGACTCACTCAATAACAGATCGATGGCCTAAAGATCAGCTAGGTGACTAATGTGCTATTAGTACACACACAGTTGGATACCAAACTGATCAAGAGGCTTCAACATATATGCAATTGAACGCGGTCCTATCCAAGCATCTAGCAGTGAAACACGAGAACAAGCAAACCACAGTGCAAGGAAGATTTTTAGGTGGTTAGGTACTCAGACCTACATCCACCCCACACTCAGATCTGAGTGTGGATTCCGCTGATACACAGCTTAAACCGCTAGGCCTCACAGCTTGCCTACAACTGCTGAGCATCACAGCTTGCTCCACTGGGCATTACAGCTTAAGCCACCGCTGGTTCACAGCTTCAAACCGCTGGGCCTTATAGCTTCGCCTCCGCTGATTCACAGCTTCCAAAATGGAAAGTAAAAATAGAAAACTGGAAAAATAAAAATCAACAACTGAAAGCTGGACTTAAAGCACAATAATATAGCTCGCTAGGAGCAGTGTGGCTTGGATCTGATCCAGAGGCCACAGATCTTCTTCAATCTTGTTGCTACAACTGTCTTCTACTTCTCTCACGATCTCTCTGCTTTGTTCTCTTCTCTTCTGAACTCTCCTCTCCTTTTATTCTCTCGAGCTTCTCTTGCTCTTCTTTTACACTGGAGAGTTGTCCGCATTTGATCGCAGGAGTGGCCTTCTTATAGGGCTGTAGGCAGGGTTTCCATGAGCTTACGCGTTCGGCATGTGAAGGACTCGTCCCAGCCTTTTCAAGAAAAGCCACGTGCCAAGTGTAGATTGGGGCGTTGATCCACGTGGCAGAATGTCAGAAATATTCTCCCCTTGGATAACGTGCCAATCATTGGTTCTGTTATCCTCCACGGACTCATGCTTCAGGCGTGACTAAAAGTTCAGGTGACGGAGAGGCTGTTGTCTGCCTTTAGCATTGGAGGTGCTTGAGCATATGCCACATTGAAAGAAATACCTTAGCCTGTTAAAGTAAAATGCAAACATGGTTAGACCTTATATACGTAGCACAGACAATGTGCACTGACTTTATATAGGCCCAAGTTAAAACGTGCACAGATCTGAGTAAACATATATGCAAAAGACACAAAGTGCACAGACCTATATGCACAATGCAAAAGGAATGCACCAACCTTGTAGATGAGCATGCAATAAAAGATGCACAGACCTTATGTGCATTATGCATAGACCCTAACAAACTCATACCAAATGTGCACCGATGCTAACAAGGCTAACACCAAATGTGCACCGACGTAGTTCTGCCTAATGACTGATGTGCACAGACCTTATAAACCACGTACAATGACATGCACAGACCTTGTATGCCTTCTACAGTGACTTGCACAGACGTTGTATGCGCTAAAGACAAAACAGGCACTGACCTTGTATCATACAAGGCAAATGTGCACTGACCTATATATATATGCACACCGGTAACTAGCACCGACCTAGTATCTAGCACCGACCCTGACATATGCTAGCACATACCTTTTTGTGCGTACGGCCCTAACTGGCATAGACCTTGTTGTGCAAACAACACTGACTAACGTAGACTTACAGAGTGAAACAAATGCACTCACTCAAACTTGAAAAAACATGAATGCTGACATAGTACTTATGTGAAAAATGATTATTTGGCCAAATCATAATCTGATGCAAGAGTTGACTGTGCATTGACCAACAGTTAACAACATATTATATTCAAGCACATATAAGTATTCAAGCACATATAATCACATATGAACTGTATCAACACATCATATGAACCCTTAGCATATTCATGCACAAATGAACCATGAATTATGATTTACACTACACACATGATTCATAGTATGTCATTATCAAAACTAGGGTTCCAACATTCTCCCCCTTTTTGATTATGACAATACTATGAGTCATGTGTACTTATTCACACAACTCAATTACTCCAAGCATTCTGTCAAGAGTTGAGACCAATTTTTGGCAACCATTTCATATCAAACAAGCATTTCACAAGAGCTCTATTACTCCAAGCATTCAGTCCAGAGCTGATACGAATTTTTGACAACCATTTCATATCAAACAAGCATTTCACAAGCATTTCATTCAAACAGGTTCCAGTCAGCATCTTCTAAACATCTTCCCAGACAAAGCATATGACTCATACCAATTTTTCCCCCTTTGTCATTATCAAAAAGAATCATGAAAAAGATATGATCTCAATCAATCTCTTCCCTGTTTCTCTAGTAGCATTTCAGACACAAACACATGCTTATTTTCCATCTCCCCAAACACAAGCATATTCCAATTAAACATGTGCTCCCACTAGATGCAAGAGGCAACGTAGGTAGACACATGCAACATATGCAACATATGACTCACATAACCTTCCCCTTTGACTTCATTCTCTCCCTTTGATGGATAGTAATTGACTTTCAACAGGAAAAATAGATAAGGGATCTGTCGAGAGAGAGTATAGGAGGGTAATCGAAACACAGATTCAGAGAGACAGTTCAGTGATTGAACAAAAGATGACAGTGACATCGATCAGTAAATTGAGCAGATTTAGCAGTGAATTTTTCAAAGATGCTGAGATGAAGATTTTTTCAATGAGATACCAATTTCATAAATCAATATTTATAATTCAGATTCTTCCATTATAGGGGCTTATGAATTGGTTTTGATTGATAATCATGGATTAAGAATGATGTAGACAAAGTCTTTAATAAGATTCAATACTCATATCTGAGACAATTCTTTAATAAAAATGAACAACTTGTTCATATAACATTTTAGTTCAACCTACTTCCATCTTACTCAGTTTAATTTCATGACTACTTTAAGAGTGATATAAGGTAGTATTGAGATTAAACATTCATGAAAACATCTGAAATTTGATTTTTCTTGCATAAATTTTCTGATGCACATATATATATATTGAATTTTCTTTTTGAGCATCATTTTGTTTTTCATTGAACAATTTTGATTTAAGCAACACCTTTTTACATGAGGCACAACACGTCTTAGGTGAAATGACCCAGTTACTCAGTGTGATAACCATATTGCTTCTCTATCTAGAGAACAGAGGTGGCATTAAAAGTATCTTTGGCATGAGGAGGCACCTTGGTTAGAGGCCAGAATCCCCAATTACTCAATACCATTATGCCATTGCTCTGCCATATTTTCACAATATTTTCAATGATTTTTAAGTAGAGTTAGCTATGGTCCTTCATGACATAGTCCTTTGGACAGGTTTCTCAGTGACCACAATCATTGCTCTGTCCACAATATCTATTTTAAGACAGTTTAAGACAAAGCAAATGTTTAAGAACAATACTTACACTATGCATCTCAACCAAAGTACATCAAGATTTCAACTTTTCAGATTTCAGGAAGTCTTAGACAAATTTACATGAAACAGACAGTTAAGGTTTATTAAAAATTGAATCAAATACTTTCAAAATTCCTTAAGTTCAAACTCAAGAGTACATTAGACTTAAGCCAATTCAAATCAACAAATATTCTTAAACCTGCATAATAAAAGATTCTTCATTAAGAGTGATTTCAGATTTATGAAACAGTACACATGCTAAAGTTTTCTTCAATACTCAGTTCAGTTGCTTTCAGATCAGCAGCAAGTAGTAAAAGTATGAACACGTATGTATAAAGAGTGATGAATTTAAAACTCATGCTCGTTACAAGGTTTATCAAGATAAACCAATCAGAATTTCAATACGCACAGTTATCCAAGTGTGTTGACTGGTATTTCATGAGAGGTAGGAACTCTGAAGATGAAAATGAACAGGAGTTCCAGATTCAGAGCTTAGATAACAGTCAGTTTGAGATCAATAAACTAGGATCGATAATGAAGGTGAGTCACTATCATACAGATATGACAAGATGAATCAAATGAATGGACAGGAAGAATTCAGATAATGTACCATTGAAGTATTTCAATGCTCCCCCTTTCTATATGCAGAGAATCACCGATAAGAAGAATTCAGATAATGATACCACTGATGTATTTCAATGCTCCCTCTGTCTATATTCAGAGAATCACCTCTTTTTGATTTTTCTAAGATAAATGCAATGCAACTATATGCATGCATATGCAATGTCTTCACTAAAAGCAATGCATGGACACGAATGGCATAAACATGATGCAGAGACAGACAAACTCCCCCTGACCATATGCAATCAATGCAATGAAGACTAAACATATGATTTTTTAATTCATGCTCATGATCATTCTGATTGCTTTATATGCAATATGACCCATGGTACCAGGCGGAGGACCACCTCACACATGGTGAGAACTTCCAGATAGATTGCATCTGCCCTTTAGTAACTTACCATTTTATATACCATAATGGTCATGCATGTTAATGTAATGTCAAGATAGTCCTATCAGATTTTCAAGGAATAGAATGCAAATTCGGACAATCATCAAAACACAAATCATGTGAAATTCATAGATTTTCAGAGAATTCTAATTAGAGGATGTCTATCAAGAGAGTTGAGTGCAAAGCATAAACTTCAGATGTGTAAAATTCAGAGAAATCAAATTTGACAATGCAGACGATGAATGAATATGCAAAAATAAGTTTAACATGCTATGCAATGATCAAAGATAGAAAGGCTTGAATGATAGAAATTGAGCAGAATTGACATGACAGACCTGGTAAATGCAGAGTTGGGGTTTTCATTCTTTGAGTGTCTTGGTTTATTACCCCTAAAATATTCTTCAACCCAAGGCACACCTGCAAAACATAATTTATTTTGCATAAACAGGTACCCAAGACATCTTGGGTCCTGAAATAATAGTGACACCTTTAGCAGGTGTTCTCAACAGTTTTTCAGCTTGTTCATCATCAAACGACAGGAGATGCCAGTTATACATAGAATGCCGTAACTGTCCATAGTAATGGCATGATCCAACAGTTTTAAAATTATTTTTATGCTCATTACTGTGATCATCAAATCTATTAGCAGAGTGAAAATTCTGTTTACTAAAACCAGCCAGCAAACAATCAACAGCTCTGTTGCCTGGCTTTCCACATTCAAAGCATGAAGAGTTTTTCTTTTTATCAATCAAGTTATTTCTAGCAGGAACATAGAGAGCAAGGAATTTTACAGATTTAGAATTCAATCTATTTCCCTGAGCATGCCAACAATCCTTGACTGTATGACTATGCTTTCCACATTCAAAGCACCTAATGTGCTTTCCCTTAGAACCAAAATTATTTCTTTCAAAAACATTTTTGTTGACAGGGAAATTAACAAATCCAGAATGAAATTTCTTTCCCTGATTATGCCAACATTGAGTAGCAATGTGGCCCAATTTGCCGCAGTGGAACCATTGAATGCTCTTTTTATGATTTGCATGATTTTTAGCATGAACATTCCTATCATGCAATTTTCTAGCATTGAGGTCATCCTGTTCCATTAATTTGCATTCATGCATGAGATGACCTACTCTATGACAGTAAAAGTATTTAATTGTCTTGTTTTGAACACGAGAAGGTTTCTTCATATTAGAATTCCCAGCATGAATTCTATCAGGTTTCAATTCATCCTTCTTCATGATATTACAACCACTCATCTCATGACCAAATTTACCACAATAAAAACACTTAACATTCTTTCTTTTATCAGAAAATATCTTGGTCTGAGATCTTTTAGCATGCAATTTATTTTTCTTCTTTTATGAATTTTTATTCTATTTTTGAGTTTTCTGAATAGTAACTAGATTTAAATTTTTCTGTACACCGAACTGAAAAACCAATGGAGTTTTGATGCTGGTTTGTTCTGAGCTACTTACAAGTGATGTATGAAGTTTGTTTCCAAAGCTCTTCTTATTTACTGGATCATACCACATCCCCTCTTTCTGAAAATTCACTTTCATCCCCAGCAGCTTATCCAAATTATCTTGCCCTTCAACAAATGTAGATAAAGAATTCTTTAGGTCCTTTATCTCATCTTCCAAGGATGCAATATGTAATTCATAGCCAACAATTTTTTGTTCATTGCAATTCACACGCTCATTTAGCAGTTTGTTTACAATTTTATAGTTCTCAACTTCTTGTTCCAAATTGTGCAGTTTTTCAGACTCTTTTATACTGACAGATTTTCCTTTTTCTATGGTTAAGAGTTTTTCAAAATAGCAGAGTTGAGATTTTTGAGTCTCTCATTTTCTAATTTTACTTGTTCAACCTATTCACTATTGTTATCAGATTTGGAATTCAACCCTTCACTCAGCCTTTCCTCTCTCTGTTCAGTTTCCAATTTTTCTTCCAACAAATTTTTGTTCTCTTCCCTCAAGGATGCGATTAAGTTTTGATGCCATTCTAAGTCAAAATGAAGTGACTCATTTAATTCATTCACAAAAGAACATTTATCACATGTAGATGTGTTTGAGCACTTATTTTTATTCTCAGATTCTTTCAATTGTTCTCTAACGCTGTCAATCTCAGTCCTCAGACTTTCATTAACTTCTTTCACGGATGAGCTTTCATTGCATGAAGACGTAGCAGAGCATTTTGTTTTCTAAAGTTCTACAATTTTTACCTTAGCGGCTTCAAGCTTTCTAGAGATTAAGTCATTTTCATGCTCAAAATTTACGAGATTCTTTTCAACCTTTTCAATTTGTTTTTTAAGAATTTCATTTTCAGATTTCATGTGATTTAGTTCTGAGTTGTCATATTCATGCTCTTCCAATAGTTTCTTATGCATACTAAATTCAGACAAGCATTCTTCATAAGAACTTTTCAGTTTCACACAGTTTTCACAGGAAGTTTTCGATTTATTAAGTTCTGAGTTAATGCTTTTAAGATTTTCTAGTTGTTTCTTAAGACAATTATTTTTCGATAGCAGATCTTCAAGGTCAACATTTTCCAAGCAGACACTCATGCTAGCATCCAGTTTCTTCTTCAATTTTTTATTTTCAGACTTTAATTTTCTATACCTATCAGTAAGCTCTTCATGCATGCTCACTAATTCATCAAACGAAATCTCTTTAGATCCGGAGCTTACATGAGACGCTATCTCACTCATTTGATCACTACTGTGATCACTATGGTTGGCCATCAAACATTGATCCTCTTGCTTCTCATGAGCAGATATGACTCTGTCCATGATCTCTTTTTCAGATGTGCATCCTGCAATACAGAAAAATATATCAGTATCTATTGAAGCCTTCAAGATATTGAGAACTGTGATATTATCACAGTTCTTCAGTCTGTCCTCACTAGACCAATTGGTCTTATCGAGAGATAATTCATGTGGCCCTTTAGATACAAGATTCCAAAGATTTGGATCAATGGAATTCATGTAAGTGCATAGGCCGCCAAGCCATGTGCTGAAGTTGGAACCATCAAAAACAACAGGAGATGCCATTGAATAACAACTGAATAGGTTCAGATCTAAAGACTGGAAAACAAACTATGAAAAAATGCACCACACTAAAACAGTAAAGCACGAAATCTAATTAGCAGGTTCCTATGCTGATCGTTGGATCTGGAAGTCAGAGACCTGCTCTGATACCAATTGTTAGTCTTTGAGGACTAAGTGCAATGGTGCACACACGGATTCAGAGGGGGGGTGAATGAATCCCCATTAAAAATTCTGCCCAATTTGAACTCTAATTAGTAAATTATGCGGAATTAAAACTGAATGGCTTAGTTAACAGAAAGACTCACTCAATAATAGATCAATGGCCTAAAGATCAGCTAGGTGACTAATGTGCAGTTAGTACACACACAGCTGGATACCAAACTGATCAAGAGGCTTCAACATATATGCAATTGAACGTGGTCCTATCCAAGCATCTAGCAGGAGGAACCCGACCTCACTACTGAGAATCGAAAGAACAAGGATAACCAAATAAGAAAGGGAAAAATAGAACACGAAATGAAAATAACTTCAGCAAACAGAACGCTGAAAAATGAAATGCACAATGTGGCTCTCAACGGAGCTGACTGGCCTGGATCTGATCCACGGTCCAGTAGACAGATCTTCAGGTAAGCTTCTCTTCCTCTTCTCTTCTCTCTCACTTTCTTTTTCTCTTAACCCTCACGAGCTCTCTAACTCTCTCTTTCTCTTCTTTTCCTTCTGCTCTTCTTCTCTTTCTTTTCTTCTGGATCGAACTCTCTGAACTTCTGCCTTTTTTTTTTCTATTCCCTTTCGATCAACCTTCATCTGTGGACGGAGGCTTCAATATATAGCAGCAGCAGCAGGTGGGTAAGGTGCAGAATGTGTGTGCCTCCCACACTTCATCAAGAACCTTCTTGCAACGTGCCTTTATAGCATTGGTTCCTTTGGTATCGGATCACGTGCAGCCCAGACACCGGTGAATGTTCTTCCTCGGACTTGCAAGGAGATAAAAACCAATAACACTGAGGGCCACAAGAACTAAAACTGCATGAGGTATGTGATAACAATACGAGATGCACTTTACTGAGAACGACACGAGATACACAAGATTACTACAGTACGAACTAAAGAGAGAATGACACGAGGTCAGATTAAAACAGCACGAGGTAAAAAGAGACGACACGAGATACATAATAATAAAGCTAACACTACAAAGAAAACGACACGAAGTCAGAAGAGAACAGCACGAAGTGAGAAGGAAGTCTCACAGAGTAAAAAGGTAGACAAACACGCGATCAGAGGGAACCTGGACGAAGATAGAAAGAAACGACACGAGGACATAAACACAAGAAAACACGAAGACACGAATACAAAAACAACACGACATAACAAACAGCAAGGAGAACGGCACGAGGTGAAACGACACGAGGCGAAGTGAAGACTTTGCGTTCAACAGGATGTATAGACTTGGAACGGCAAAGTCTGTATAGACTTGAGGGTTCACAACGTATATACTTTGGCAAGACAATGGCTGTACATACTTGAAGTGAAGACCAATGTATAGACTTCAAAGTTCAGCTGCCAATGAATAGACTTGGAAAGCTTGAAAGCCAATGTACAGACTTGGAAGCTTAAACCAATGTATGGACTTAGCTTCGAACATGCAACAGTGCATTGTATGGACTTTGAATACTGATGCATGACGCTAAGCCAATGTGTAGACTTTGGCTTGGAACGAAGGTCAAGATGAGGTTGTATAGACTTGGCCAGAACAAAAGACTCGAAGATGAAGGGGTGACACAGATGGAGCGACACGAGGTGGTACAGAAAGCAGCACGAGGTGCTGCAGTGTTCAGCACGTGCTGGAACAAAACACGACACGAAGACAACCAACAAACATAGTTGGAACAACACGATGTTGAAAAAGACAACACGAAGTGAAGTGAACACAACCAACACGAAGTATGAAAGGAACAGTACGGACATGCAGGCTATTATCTCATAGCAGTTTTTCTTGTTAATCATGGAAAGTTTGAATGCATAACATTACTCATGATATCTGATTAAAAATAACAATATTTAACATAGTGATGCTCATCATCAAAACACTAGGGAAGTCACAAAAGTCCAACAATCTCTCCCTTTTTGATGATGGCAACACTATATTAAATAACAGAGATGAAGTGCATGAAGATAAGCTGTGAAAATAAGCAATATAGACACACAACACACTCGCCTCCTCTGACGACTCCCAAGAGCTCCCCCTGAACACAACATCTACTTTCTTCTGACTAGATAACTCAGGACACTTATCTTTCGCTCCCCCTCAGCAAAGCACAAAAGCACAAGTAAGACACTAGCAAGACACTCTCCCCCTTTGACATCATCAAAAACTAGGGGCAGGTCTGAAGATATCACGAAAAGAAAATTGCTGACAGTGGAGAGAAAACAATAGAGAGTATGGCTGATAAAAGAGAGTTATTGAGATGTTTAAGCAATAAGAAAGCCATTAATTTTATGTGAGGATTTTGAGGATCAGTTAGTCAGACTGTGTGCAAAATGGTGAATGAAGATCCGCTCCATACACAGAACCAGATTCTAAGCAAGTAAGGTACAAGATACCAGTATGGTCAGAGTAAGTCTTTACTCAGAGTGTATAAAGCAAGGAAGTCAGGAAAACAAAGACCTGTGGTATTGAGAACAAACAAACCAAGACCGAAATGCTAAGTGAGCAGGATCTTGATACCAAGAGGGAGAAAATATTTCAAAGATGGTCAAGATCAAAGGTAAATCTGTCAAGTACACCTTTGACATTAGGGAGACACCTTGTTTAGAGGCAGGAATCCCCAGTTACTTGGTGGCAAGACCACATTACCCCTTCTGACAAGAGGACAGAGATAGTATTCTAACTGGTGTTGACATTAAGGTGACACCTTTACCAGAGGCCAGACACCCCAGTTACTAACCAGATATATACCATAGCTCTGTATGATCAAGACAGCTAATTAAGCCTGATTTACTGCCATCTCATGACATGGAAATCTTTCACTTCATTGATGAAAGTCCCAGTTTCTCAATGAACAGATAACAAGATTTGTAAAACTTCTTTCATGAATTTTTCATTAAACTACACTTGAAACCTTGTAAATTAGTCTTGATTCAGTTTGAGAACAATACACCAGCTCCAAAGTTTTTCAGACAAAAACACTATATACCTCATTTCGGACTCAACTTAGACTAAGTAGGTATGCTGTACTGGCTAGATCAGAAGTCAGTTACAGTGTAGGAAGATAGTCTTGAATTCAAATTTTGATCTCAGTGGGACTAACAGCCGAAATTCCAACAAGAAATTAGATGAACAGTCTTAGCGGATAAAACATTCAAAAATTTCTTTTATCCACCTACTCAAACTGATTCTCTTATAAGGTCAGCAAGAAGTCCGTTCAAAGTATGTTCAGATTTGGCCAAAAGAGCATGACACGAATTATTAATCTAGCTCCCCCTGAGACCTTGACACCAACTCAGACTTAACCAAGACATACCTCAAAACACCTCAAGGAAAACAAAGTGGTATCAATCAGTACGAGTGAATCAGCAACCACTCATAATGAGGTTATTTTCAGCAACAGATAATGAGCAAAGATAAGCATAAGAGCACATGACAGATTATTTAGAGATCAATTATTCAATCATGAAATTCTGTAAATACCTAATTCTCTGCGCAATGTGCTAAATTTTTCAGTATCCAGTGGCTTAGTGAAAATATCTGCAATTTGTGAGTTAGTGCCAACATGGATCAATTCAAAGGTCTTCCTAGCTACTTCATCACGAATAAAGTGATGCCTGATTTCGATGTGTTTAGTTCGAGAATGAAGTACAGGATTCTTTGCAATGTTTATTGCACTAGTATTGTCACAAAAGATGGAAGTGCAACCTAGCTCAACTGAGTAATCCAGAAGCTGGTGTTTTATCCATATAACCTGTGTGCCACAGCTCCCTGCTGCCACATACTCAGCTTCAGCAGTAGAAAGAGCCACAGAGTGTTGCTTCTTGGATCCCCAAGAGACTAGGCACCCTCCTAAAAATTCGCAGTGACCACTAGTACTTTTCCTGTCCAATTTACATCCTGCATAATCTGCATCTGTATATGCAATGAGATCTAAACTACATGATGCAGGATACCAAAGACCTAGATCATGGGTAGCAGATAAGTATCTAAAGATTCTTTTTACAGCTGCCAAATGTAATTCAGTAGGCCTAGACTGGTATCTGGCACACATCCCTACACTAAATTGAATGTCAGGCCTGGATGCTGTTAAGTAGAGGAGTGAACCGATCATACCTCTATATAATTTAGCATCCACCTCTTTACCTTTTTCGTCTGAATCCAGTGAGGAGTTGGTGCCCATGGGTGTTGAGATAGTCTTGAGGTTGGTCATTCCAAACCTTTTCAGCATCTCCAGAGTATACTTGGTTTGATTTATGAAACAACCATCCTCCATCTGTTTGACCTGCAGCCCAAGAAAATACTTTAGTTCGCCAACTAAACTCATTTCAAATTCATGAGACATAGATTCAGAAAATTCTTTACACAATGTTGAATTGTTAGATCCGAAGATGATATCATCAACATATACCTGGACCACTATTAAATCCTTTCCGAGATTTTTGGTGAAGAGGGTTTGGTCAACCTTACCTCGAGTGTAGCCCTTGCTCAAGAGGAATTCAGAAAGTCTCTCATACCAGGCTCGGGGAGCCTGCTTCAATCCATAGAGGGCTTTATTCAACCTAAAAACCATGTTAGGCTGAACAGAGAAATTAAAACCTGGAGGTTGTTCAACATATACCTCTTCCTTCAATACCCCATTTAAGAATGCGCTTTTGACATCCATCTGCTGCAGTCGAATGTTCCTAGAGCATGCAAATGCAAGCAGAATTCGTATAGCTTCCATCCTAGCCACTGGGGCATAGGATTCATCAAAATCCACACCAAATTCCTGACTGTAGCCTTGAGCTACAAGTCTTGCTTTGTTTCTAGAGATAGCTCCATTCTCATCAACTTTATTCTTGAAAATCCATTTAGTGCCAATGACATGAGTGTTATCAGGTCTGGGAACTAGTTCCCATACAATATTTTTCTCAAATTGATTTAATTCCTCACACATGGCGGATACCCAAGAATCATGTTTTAAGGCTTCTTCCACAGATTTGGGTTCCACCTGAGATACCAATGCAGCTAAGTCCTGTTCTTGGACAATTCTAAAATGAGACCTAGTCCTAGGAGGATCATGCAAATTTCCTATGACATTTTCACTAGGGTGGTCTTTGTGAAACATTATCTCACCTGAGGGTTCACCTGCTTCAGCTGCTCCTTCTTGCTGTGAGTTTTCTGGTTGAGCAGCTGGCTGCATTTCTTCTTCTTCAGTTCTCTCCAAGAAATCTCCCTCATTAGATGGCTCCCTGTCATCATCCATCACTTTGTTAGAGAAATCATTTTCATCAAACACTACATGCGGTGTTTCTTCAACAGTTTGGTCAGCTTTATTGAAAACTCTGTAAGCCCTTGAAGTTTCTGAATATCCAAGAAAAATTCCAGGAGAGCTCCTAGCTTCAAATTTGTCCAAACCATTCTTACCATTATTGTGGATAAAACATTTGGAACCAAAAACTTTAAAGTAAGAAATGTTTGGCTGCTTACCCTTGAGAAGTTCATACGGAGTTTTCCTATGAGTAGGTCTTACCAAGGCTCGGTTTAGAATGTAGCATGCAGTATTCGCAGCTTCAGCCCAAAATCTCCTTGGAAGTCCACTCTCAATCAGCATAGTCCTGGCCATTTCAATTATTGACCTGTTTCTTCTCTCAACAATTCCGTTCTGCTCCGGTGTCCTGGGAGAAGAGAATCTGTGAGTCACTCCCTCTTTTGAGCAAAATTCAGAAAATGAAGAGTTCTCAAACTCTCCTCCGTGGTCAGACTGAATAGTAATGATATTATGTTCACCTTGCAGTTTGATTTTATTGAAAAGTTCTTCAAAGTGAACAAAAGCATCATTTTTATTTGCTAAACAAAACAACCAAGAAAATCTAGTGTAGTCATCCACTATGACTAATCCATATCTCTTACCTGACAAACTTTGTATGCGAGTAGGACCAAAGAGATCCATGTGTAAGTGCTGCAGCGGTTTAGATGAAAGACTCTCAGTTCTCAACTTAAAAACTGCACGAGTCTGTTTACCTAGTGCACAAGCATCACATAGCTTGGACCCTAACTGAAATCTTATTCGGGGCAAACCTCTAACTAGGTTATGCTTAGACAGTTTATTCATTGTAGACAAACTAGCATGGCCTAGACGCCTATGCCAGTCAAACGCAACCTGTTCAGAATTAGCAGACATACACAAGTGAGTTTCAGGATTATCATCCAGGTCTACGATGTATACATTGTTTACTCTATGACCTTTGAACATGACGTTATCAGAATTCAGCTCAAAAATAGTACAGGAATTGTGGTCAAAGAGTACCTTGTGTCCTTTGTCGCAGAGTTGACTTATACTTATCAAGTTGTGCTGAAGTCCTTCTACAAGATACACATCTTCAATGGAGTTAGTAGAGGACTTACCAACTGTACCAATTCCAATTATTCTTCCTCTGTTATTTCCACCGAATTTGACCAGGCCCCCAAACTTCATTTTCAGTTTGCTAAATTTGGACCGGTCTCCTGTCATGTGCCTGCTACAGCCGCTGTCAAGATACCACTTGTTATGCTCGGCTGCCAGGCTAACCTGCGAAAGTTCAGACAAAGTAATGTGGGACCCAATTCAAATTGGGTCCAAAGACAGTTTTCAATTTATCCAAATCACACTTAGGAACCCACATTTGTTTTACTGTTCTTTTCAGAGATTTCATGTAGATTGATTCTTCCTTCTTGGCATTTCTCAGTGGGTGTTGAATGAGCCTATTCCTATTAAAATTATGCTGTTTCCGAGCAGAGAAATTGTTGTTTGGCCTCTTAGAGGAAACACGTGTGTGCTGAGCATAATTCATGTAGCCATTTTTATTCAAATGAAAATTGTGCTGAAGGTGATGCATGTTCGCATGCTTTCCTTGATAACTATCATGCTGAATTTTCTTAGCGAAACTGTTCACCTTTCTAGTGACATCAATAGGAATGGTCGTGTGAAAACCCTTGTTCCACACCTGTTGCACAGGAACAGTTCTAGTCTCAGGATTTCCTGACTTAGTCTGCTGACCAGTGGATTGAATAGATTTGCTGGTCGAAACCTTCAATGTAGAGACAGATTTGGAACTGGATGGGGTTTCCAGTGTTTCTTTGCCCTTGGCGGGCAGAACGTGACAGTTTTGAATTCAAAGGGTTTTTTACTTGTGGGATTATATCCTAATCCCTCCCTGTTGAAGTTTACCCTCGACCCCAGAAGGACATCCAGATTGTTTCTCCCCTCTGTAAATTTTTCTAGTATTTTTCTTTTGTCCTCAATCTCCTTCTGAAGTTCATTACATTGGTCCAGGAGTTCCTGATTAACTTTTCTAACCGCCTCATATTTTTCTGCAATCAGTCTAAACTCCTTTTTACTCTCTTCAGTTTTACTCTTCAGCTCATTCATCCTAGCTAGATTTTCCTCTCTTTCCATTCTAAACTTCTCGATCTCACTTCTAGCCTGATCTAGCTCAATGGCCATCTCCTTGGTTTTCATGTTGTCCGTAACAGCAATAGAGTGTTCCTCAGAAACAGAGTGAAACTTTCGTTTAAGCATTCTGTGCTCCTTGGTTAGAAAATTATATTTAGCTAACAGGTCGCCATAAGCGTCCTCCCAATCATCCAAAGTAAAATTCTCAAATAAGTTCGTTACCTCTTCCTCATGGTTGGCCATGAGGCAAGTCTTCTCTTCATCTTCACTGGACGAGGTGGCTTCTGGATCCTCCTCCTCGTCACTCCATGTGCACAGCATGGCTTTCTTCTTCTTGTGCACCATCTTCTTCTGGTATCCGGGAGCCTTAGCTTGCAGCTCTGGACATTCACTTTTCATGTGACCAGGTTTCTGACAATGGTAGCATGTAACCTTCTTAACAAACCGGTTCTTCTCAAGTTCTCGTTCAGGAGACTTCCTTGCAGCATTGAATCTCTTTCTCCTGTAGAATTTCCCTTTAGTCCTCAGGAACTTTCTGAATTGCCTGGTGAGCATGGCCTGCTCGCTCTTGTCCAGGTCTGAGAATCCGTCAGAGTCTTCGCTGCTACCACCACTGTTGCTGCTGCTGCTGCTCTTCTTAGTATGTCGTGAGACCTTCAGAGCAACATTCTTTCCCTTTCTGTCATGTCCATCATTCCCTTGTCTGAAGTTCATTTCGTGGGTCATGAGAGACCCAATCAGCTGGGTTACTGACATGGTGGATAAATCTCTTGATTCCTCTATGACGGTCACCTTAGTATCCCAGATGGGAGTTAGGGACCTAAGGATCTTCCTGACAATGTCTTCTTGCTGAATCTCCTTTCCAAATCCTCTCAGACTATTGATGATCACAGACAATCTAGCATACATTTCTGTGATCGACTCCTCTGGCTTCATCTTAAACAACTCATACTGAGTTGTAAGCATATTGATCTTGGTAGCTTTCACTTGAGATGTGCCCTCATAAATTAACTGCAATTCATCCCACATTTTCTTTGCAGTCTTGCACGCTGAAATCCTCAAGTACTCTTCAGGGTGGACGGCGCACTGTATGATGCTAAGAGCTGTCCAATTCAGTGCAGAGAGTTTTACCTGTTCCTCTGTCCATATGTCTTCGTTCGGTGGAAGTTGGTACGGACCATCTGTAATTACTCTCCAGAGCTTGTGGCTTTGGGCCCTGATAAAGACTTCCATCCTGTTCTTCCAAAAAAAATAGTTATTACCATCGAAGAAAGGGGGACGGGTGATTGACTGCCCTTCAGCAATGTAGCTACGAGGACCAGCGGATCCGTTTCCCTGGCCGTTGGACCACATATTGGGAAATATCCGCTCTGATACCAAGTGTTAGGGTGCTAGGCCCGGATACAGAGGGGGGTGACTGTATCCTTCTATGAATAATGGCCAATTAAAAACTCAGATGCTAGACGCAATCACAGAATGAAACGAATTCAACTAAACTTATGAGCAAACACATAGAGCGCGCCTATCCAAGCATCTAGCGGAAGCAAGCACACAAAGCAAACCATTGCTCAAAAGACTTTTTAGGTGGTTCGGTCCTCCAGACCTACATCCACCCCTCACTCCCAACCGGAGTGAGGCTTCACTAGCCAATGCTAGACAAGCAGACTCAGTCTGCAAACAGTTGCTGCCACACAGCTTGACCAGGGGATCAACCTCCCCTCTTCCTCCCAACCGGAGGGACCCCTGGACTTGCAACCCGCAAGCCCAGAACCGGAGACAAGTCTCCCTTCCTCTAACCGGAGGGAACCCACAAGTAGCTCCCAGCTACTTGCAACCGGAGATCAGATCTCCCTTCTCCTGATCCACAGGAGGAACCCAACCTCACTACTGAGAATCGGAAGAACAAGAATAACCAAATAAGAAAGGGAAAAACAGAAACACGAAATGAAAATAACTTCAGCAAATAGAATGCTGAAAAATGAAATGCACAATGTGGCTCTCAACGGAGCTGACTGGCCTGGATCTGATCCACGGTCCAGTAGACAGATCTTCAGGTAAGCTTCTCTTCCTCTTCTCTTCTCTCTCACTTTCTTTTTCTCTTAACCCTCACGAGCTCTCTAACTCTCTCTTTCTCTTCTTTTCCTTCTGCTCTTCTTCTCTTTCTTTTCTTCTGGATCGAACTCTCTGCACTTCTGCCTTTTTTTTTGCTTTTCCCTTTCGATCAACCTTCATCTGTGGACGAAGGCTTCAATATATAGCAGCAGCAGCAGGTGGGTAAGGTGCAGAATGCGTGTGCCTCCCACACTTCATCCAGAACCTTCTTGCCACGTGCCTTTATAGCATTGGTTCCTTTGGTATCGGATCACGTGCAGCCCAGACACTGGTGAATGTTCTTCCTCGGACCTGCAAGGAGATAAAAACCAATAACACTGAGGGCTACAAGAACTAAAACTGCATGAGGTATGTGACAACAATACGAGATGCACTTTACTGAGAACGACACGAGATACACAAGATTACTACAGTATGAACTAAAGAGAGAATGACACGAGGTCAGATTAAAACAGCACGAGGTAAAAAGAGACGACACAAGATACATAATAATAAAGCTAACACTACAAAGAAAATGACACGAAGTCAGAAGAGAACAGCACGAGGTGAGAAGGAAGTCTCACGGAGTGAAAAGGTAGACAAACACGCGATCAGAGGGAACCTGGACGAAGATAGAAAGAAACGACACAAGGACATAAACACAAGAAAACACGAAGACACGAATACAAAAACAACACGACATAACAAACAGCAAGGAGAACGGCACGAGGTGAAACGACACGAGGCGAAGTGAAGACTTTACGTTCAACAGGATGTATAGACTTGGAACGGCAAAGTCTGTACAGACTTGAGGGTTCACAACGTATATACTTTGGAAAGACAATGGCTGTACATACTTGAAGTGAAGACCAATGTATAGACTTCAAAGTTCAGCTGCCAATGAATAGACTTGGAAAGCTTGAAAGCCAATGTACAGACTTGGAAGCTTAAACCAATGTATGGACTTAGCTTCGAACATGCTACGGTGCATTGTATGGACTTTGAATACTGATGCATGACGCTAAGCCAATGTGTAGACTTTGGCTTGGAACGAAGGTTAAGATGAGGCTGTATAGACTTGGCCAGAACAAAAGACTCGAAGATGAAGGGGTGACACAGATGGAGCGACACGAGGTGGTACAGAAAGCAGCACGAGGTGCTGCAGTGTTCAGCACGCGCTGGAACAAAACAAGACACAAAGATAACCAACAAACATAGTTGGAACAACACGATGTTGAAAAAGACAACACGAAGTGAAGTGAACACAACCAACATGAAGTATGAAAGGAACAGTACGGACATGCAGGGTATTATCTCATAGCAGTTTTTCTTGTTAATCATGGAAAGTTCGAATGCATAACATTACTCATGATATCTGATTAAAAATAACAATATTTAACATAGTGATGCTCATCATCAAAACACTAGGGAAGTCACAAAAGTCCAACAATCTCCCCCTTTTTGATGATGGCAACACTATATTAAATAACAGAGATAAAGTGCATGAAGATAAGCTGTGAAAATAAGCAATGCAGACAGACAACACACTCGCCTCCTCTGACGACTCCCAAGAGCTCCCCCTGAACACAACATCTACTTTCTTCTAACTAGATAACTCAGGACACTTATCTTTCGCTCCCCCTCAGCAAAGCACAAAAGCACAAGTAAGACACTAGCAAGACACTCTCCCCCTTTGACATCATCAAAAACTAGGGGCAGGTCTGAAGATATCACGAAAAGAAAATTGCTGATAGTGGAGAGAAAACAATAGAGAGTATGGCTGATAAAAGAGAGTTATTGAGATGTTTAAGCAATAAGAAAGCCATTAATTTTATGTGAGGATTTTGAGGATCAGTTAGTTAGACTGTGTGCAAAATGGTGAATGAAGATCCGCTCCATACACAGAACCAGATTCTAAGCAAGTAAGGTACAAGATACCAGTATGGTCAGAGTAAGTCTTTACTCAGAGTGTATAAAGCAAGGAAGTCAGGAAAACAAAGACCTGTGGTATTGAGAACAAACAAACCAAGACCGAAATGCTAAGTGAGCAGGATCTTGATACCAAGAGGGAGAAAATATTTCAAAGATGGTCAAGATCAAAGGTAAATCTGTCAAGTACACCTTTGACATTAGGGAGACACCTTGTTTAGAGGCAGGAATCCCCAGTTACTTGGTGGCAAGACCACATTACCCCTTCTG
This sequence comes from Amorphophallus konjac, assembly GCA_022559845.1. Lineage (NCBI taxonomy): Eukaryota > Viridiplantae > Streptophyta > Magnoliopsida > Alismatales > Araceae > Amorphophallus > Amorphophallus konjac. Next base: position 64,374,139 of record CM040117.1, read on the forward strand.
ACAAGAGGACAGAGATAGTATTCTAACTGGTGTTGACATTAAGGTGACAACTTTACCAGAGGCCAGACACCCCAGTTACTAACCAGATATATACCATAGCTCTGTATGATCAAGACAGCTAATTAAGCCTGATTTACTGCCATCTCATGACATGGAAATCTTTCTCTTCATTGATGAAAGTCCCAGTTTCTCAATGAACAGATAACAAGATTTGTAAAACTTCTTTCATGAATTTTTCATTAAACAGCACTTGAAGCTTTGTAGATTAGTCTTGATTCAATTTGAGAACAATACACCAGCTCCAAAGTTTTTCAGACAAAAATACTATATACCTCATTTCGGACTCAACTTAGACTAAGTAGGTATGCTGTACTGGCTAGATCAGAAGTCAGTTACAGTGTAGGAAGATAGACTTGAATTCAGATTTTGATCTCAGTGGGACTAACAGCCGAAATTCCAACAAGAAATTAGATGAACAGTCTTAACGGATAAAACATTCAAAAATTTCTTTTATCCACCTACTCAAACTGATTCTCTTATAAGGTCAGCAAGAATCCGTTCAAAGTATGTTCAGATTTGGCCAAAAGAGTATGACTCCTATTATTAATCTAGCTCCCCCTGAGACCTTGACACCAACTCAGACTTAACCAAGACATACCTCAAAACACCTCAAGGAATAACAAAGTGATATCAATCAATACGAGTGAATCAGCAACCACTCATAATGAGGTTATTTTCAGCAACAGATAATGAGCAAAGATAAGCATAGGAGCACATGACAGATTATTTAGAGATCAATTATTCAATCATGAAATTCTGTAAATACCTAATTCTCTGCGCAATGTGCTAAATTTTTCAGTATCCAGTGGCTTAGTGAAAATATCTGCTATTTGTGAGTCAGTGCCAACATGGATCAATTCAAAGGTCTTCCTAGCTACTTCATCACGAATAAAGTGATGCCTGATTTCGATGTGTTTAGTTCGAGAATGAAGTACATGATTCTTTGCAATGTTTATTGCACTAGTATTGTCACAAAAGATGGAAGTGCAACCTAGCTCAACTGAGTAATCCAGAAGCTGGTGTTTTATCCATATAACCTGTGTGCCACAGCTCCCTGCTGCCACATACTCAGCTTCAGCAGTAGAAAGAGCCACAGAGTGTTGCTTCTTGGATCCCCAAGAGACTAGGCACCCTCCTAAAAATTCGCAGTGACCACTAGTACTTTTCCTGTCCAATTTACATCCTGCATAATCTGCATCTGTATATGCAATGAGATCTAAACTACATGATGCAGGATACCAAAGTCCTAGATCATGGGTAGCAGATAAGTATCTAAAGATTCTTTTTACAGCTGCCAAATGTAATTCAGTAGGCCTAGACTGGTATCTGGCACACATCCCTACACTAAATTGAATGTCAGGCCTGGATGTTGTTAAGTAGAGGAGTGAACCGATCATACCTCTATATAATTTAGCATCCACCTCTTTACCTTTTTCGTCTGAATCTAGTGAGGAGTTGGTTCCCATGGGTGTTGAGATAGTCTTGAGGTTGGTCATTCCAAACCTTTTCAGCATCTCCAGAGTATACTTGGTTTGATTTATGAAACAACAATCCTCCATTTGTTTGACCTGTAGCCCAAGAAAATACTTTAGTTCGCCAACTAAACTCATTTCAAATTCATGAGACATAGATTCAGAAAATTCTTTACACAATTTTGAATTGTTAGATCCGAAGATGATGTCATCAACATATACCTGGACCACTATTAAATCCTTTCCAAGATTTTTGGTGAAGAGGGTTTGGTCAACCTTACCTCGAGTGTAGCCCTTGCTCAAGAGGAATTCAGAAAGTCTCTCATACCAGGCTCGGGGAGCCTGCTTTGGAGAGGGGGATTTCCGCAGCCCACCACAAAGGCAGCCCAACAAGACCCACAAGGTCCAACCAGGCGAGCCCGCCCGAGTGATAGCCCACAGGGCCCACTTAGGGAAGAACAGCCCAATAAATAAGACTCGAGGAACTAACTCTCCCCGGCGGCCTTCTAGGCTCGGAGGGCCCGAGACAACGGTCAGGTCCCAAGGAAGGTCCGGCCTAAAGCCCTCTCCCCGTCCGAGAGAGATAGGCTCCAGCCGACCTATCCGACCCCACCCTCGCCGGGCCATGCCTATCGCTCGGACATGAGCTAGCATCCCCGAGGCTCGGTAAGGCCGGTTGATTATCCGCAGGTGCAGCCGTTCAGAGTCCTCCGCCAGCGGGAGAGTCAGGGGAGCCGCCGGACTCCAAGGGGATAACGTTCCCACGATCAGGCCATGAAAGCCCCCGTTAAAGACGTAACTCCCGCCGGGAACCCCTCAGCTTACAGGACTCCTGAAGGCGGCGCACTATTTAAGCAAGGGATACCCTCCGGAAGAAGGTAAGATGAACAAGGCATTCACACACCCTAAGCTCCTGAGCACGATTCGCTTCACCCTCTGGTGGAGAGGATTCTCGCGCATCAGCTCTCTCCTCCCCCCATTATTGCTTCCACCATAGCTCTACTGACTTAGCCATCGGAGGGTTTTCCCCCAGGGAGATCCCCTGGGCCCTCTGATACGTTTCCCTCTCTTGCAGATTCATCTTCTGGTGATCCATAGCCCGCTCAGGACTCAGCGCGAGATCTCGCCTCTTCATCTGGCGCCGTCTGTGGGAAACGCACGAAGAGCCAAGATGGTGAGAAGAAGCTCAGGGAGGAGATCCGCCGGTGGGGCAGGTAAGGCTGTGGCGGCGGCGGGAGGCGCCCCCTCTAGGGTCTCACAGAGCCCCCCCTCCAACGCCAGCATCCCCACCAACAGGCCACCACCCCCCCCGGCGGAGACAGGGGCACCCCTCGACGGTGGCGCCAACGCCTTCCAGGCCCTCAACGAAAAGATGGACGTCCTCGTGGAGCTCATGAGGGCCCAGGCGGCCAGGGACGCAAGGTCCCGCGCCCCGTCAGGAAGTCCCCCTCGAAGGAGTGCGACGCAGCACACCGCCGGAGGCCGCTTCACCCTCCGCGGCCGACAGCTCCTCCGCAACGACGTCGGAGGACCCTCGCAAGCTCCGCCTGCGGAGCAAGAGGCTTCCTCCACGCCGAGGAGAGGGAAGCAGGGGGCGAGGCCGCCGCGCCCGGGCACTAGTGCCCCGGGAGATCGCCAAGACGCCCCCCCCAGCCCCACGGTGCGACTGCAGCCAGAGCTGTCCCTCCGGCTGCGAGATTTCGAGAGACGGTTCGCAGAGCAAGAGCGCGCCCTCCGCGCCCTGCAGAAGACCTCTCTCCGGAGGACGAGGAGAAATCCCCTTTCTCCGAGTACATCTTGAAGGCAGAGGTCTCTCCCAGAGCCTCCATTCCAACCTTCAAACTCTACGACGGCCAGGGCGACCCAGCCGACCACTACGATAGCTTCGACGCCCTGGTGACCCTTCATGGAACGCCGGATCCCATCAAATGCCGAGCCTTCGCGGCCACCCTGGTCCAAGGTGCTCAGGCATGGTTCCGGGCCCTCGCCCCTGGGTCCATCGAGACTTCAGGCAATTCGGGCGAATTTTCAAGGAGAGTTTCGCCGGTAGCGCCCCCCCAAGGTCAGTAGCGGGGCTCCTGGCTCTCAAACAGGCGCAAGGGGAGAGGCTCCGGACTTACGTCCACCGATTTAAATCGGAAGCCCTCAGGATCCCCCGCCTGGATGTGGCCTCAGCCACAACCGCACTGACCGGGGGCACCCGGGACGAGAATCTCCGCCGCGAGCTTGTCCTCCACCCTCCCTCGACCCTTGCCGAGCTAGTGACTCTGGCACTGCGCCACGCCGAGTGCGAAGAAGTACTCAGCGCCTGCCGAGACGCAACCGGCTCGGGTCGGGAGGGGGACAAAAAGCGGACCTCCGAGCCAAACCCTGGCTCGAGTAAGAAGCGCGATCGAGAAGGAGAGCGCAAGAGAAAGTACGAGCGGTACACCCCCTTGACCGCGCCAGTCTACGAGATCTATGAAGACATCAAAGACTCGGGACTTCTCCGCCAGCCCGAGCCAATGAGGTCGAAGAACCGCAAGCGGGACAAGCATTGCCTGTTCCACGGCGACCACGGGCACCACACCGGAGATTGCCATCAGCTCCAGGACGAGATCGAGCGCCTCATCCGTCTGGGGCATCTAGCCCGGTTCACGACCGGGCACAAAGAAGACCGAGACGCCGCAGAGGAGATCGACAACGCCCCCCGAGGGGTCCACATCAACGTCATCTCCGGAGGAGCGGCATCGGGCGGCGACACCAGCCGAGGGAGGAAACGTCATGCCGAGCGAGCCAGCCGAGCCTTAGAGCCCCCCAGAGGCCCGCCGATGGAGCCCCAGGTCATAGTCTTCTCCGACCAAGACCTGGAAGGGCTGAGCACCCCGCATGACGATGCCCTCGTTATCTCGGCCACGATAAATCACTGTAATGTAGACAGGATTTTGGTTGATAATGGGAGCGCCCCCGATGTATTATCTTATGACTGTTTTCTCAAGATGGGGGAAGACCCATCCAAGCTCCGCCCGATCCGAACGCCCCTTTGCGGGTTTAATGGCCTGGCCACCTACCCCGAGGGAGCCCTAAGCCTGCCGGTCACTATCGGCACCCCACCCAAAACCGTTACGGTCATAGTGGACTTCATAGTGATTAAAGGTATGATAGCGTACAACGCCATTTTCGGCCGAAAAATTCTCAGCCGAATAAAGGCCGTACCATCTACCTATCACCAAAAAATGAAGTTTCCCACCAAAAATGGGTTGGGGGAAGTCCGAGGTAACCAGGCCACGGCTAGAAGGTGCTACAACATCTCGGTGGAAGCCTCAAGGCCGGACGGGAAGGATAAGGGCCCCAGGGGAGTCGAAGGAAGAGCCGTGACCACCGAGCCCGGTGGCGAGTTATTAACGGTATTCCTGAACGACGACCCGGCCCTAGGAGTAAGGATCGGCGCCGACCTACCACCAGAGGAACAGCAGCAATACAAGGAGTTTCTTTCTGAGTATGTTCGGGTCTTCGCTTGGTCCGATGATCAACTCCCTGGTATACCAGAGGAGACTGTGATGCACAAGCTCAACCTCGATACCACCGTGAGACCCGTACAGCAGCGGAGAAGGAAGCATGCGCCCGAGAAACAGGCGATCATCAAGGCGCAGGTCACCAAGGGACAAGAGACTGGTCTTTTCAGACCGGTCCTGTACCCAACGTGGCTAGCCAACGTCGTCCTGGTGCCGAAGACTACAGGCAAGTGGCGAATGTGCGTAGACTTCACCGATCTGAACAAGGCCACCCCCAAGGACTGCTATCCGCTACCGAGCATCGACCAATTGGTTGACTCAACCTCGGGCAACGAGATACTCAGTTTCCTGGATGCCTATTCGGGTTATCATCAGATCCGAATGAACCCTGAAGATGTCGAGAGGACCGCCTTCATCACCGACTACGGCGTGTACTGCTACACCCGGATGCCCTTCGGATTGAAGAATGCTGGAGCCACATACCAGCGACTGGTCAACCATATGTTCGAGGGACAGTTAGGTCGGAACGTCGAGGCCTACATCGACGACATGCTCGTCAAGACCCCGAGGGCCCAAGACCACTTCACCGACCTCGCCGAGACTTTCGGCACCCTCCTGAAGTACAGCATGAAGCTCAACCCCGCCAAGTGCGCCTTTGGAGTAAGATCCGGGAAGTTCCTGGGTTTCCTGGTCACTCAGCGAGGGATCGAAGCCAACCCCGACAAGGTCCAGGCCATCCTGGACATGCGCCCGCCCACGTGCATTAAAGACGTCCAGCGTCTGACGGGGCGTGTCGCTGCTCTCAGTCGTTTCCTGTCCCGTGCGGCCGAACGATGCTTGCCCTTCTTCAAGCTGATGAGGGGGCCCAAGATAGCATCTGCTACGTTCGCATGGGATGGGGAATGCCAGACAGCGTTCGCCGAGCTCAAAGAGTTCCTGGCTTCGCCCCCGGTGCTTTCCAAGCCCGTCCCGGGCGAGGTCTTGTTGCTCTATCTCTCGGCGACGCCATCAACGGTCAGCTCGGTCCTAGTCAGAAATGACTCGGGAGTCGAGAGGCCGGTCTACTACACCAGCAAGGTGCTCGCGAGGCCGAGCGGAGGTACCCCGCAACCGAGAAACTCGTGCTAGCGTTGGTTACCTCCGCAAAGCGCCTCCGACCCTACTTCCAGGGGCATCCCATCACCGTGCTAACCGGCGAGCCACTGAAGAAGATTCTGGCCCATCCCGAAGCCTCGGGGCGACTCGTCAAATGGGCCATCATGCTCGGGGCCTACGACATCTCGTATCGGCCACGATCAGCTATCAAAGGACAAGCGCTCGCCGACTTCATCGCCGAGAGCACCGTTCCGGTCGAGGACAGGCCTCCGACAGCAACCGGGCCAACCTGGGAGCTGTTCGTCGATGGATCGTCCAACTCGGTCGGTAGCGGCGCAGGGATCCTCCTAAAGTCCCCCGAAGGAATAGAGTTGCAATACGCCCTAAAGTTCAACTTTCTGGCGTCCAACAATGCTTCCGAGTACGAGGCCCTTATCTCGGGAGCCCGCATGGCCCGACGGTTGGGGGCCGAGCGAGTCAGGATCCACACCGACTCCCAGCTAGTTGCAAGCCAGGTCAGTGGCGAGTACGAAGCTCGGGAGGTACCTATGATCAAATACCTACAGTTGGTCCGGAGCCTGGCCCAGCAGTTCGAGGAGTTCGAGGTAGTCCGAATAGCTCGGAGCAAAACTCTCGGGCGGACGCCCTCTCCCGACTGGCCTCCTCCCTAGACCCGGAAGGTACACGATCGGTCCTCCTAGAAGAGCTAGAGCGCCCGAGCATAGACTCGGAGCTCCTCGCCATTGACTCGGCCACTCCCGGCGACTGGCGCTCCCCCTACCTGTCCTGGCTACGGGACTCCCGGGAGCCCTCCGACCCTCGGGAAGCCCGCCGAATGAAGTACCAAGCTCGGCGCTTCGTCATCCTCGACAACGCTCTCTACCGAAGATCGTTCTCCGGGCCCCTTCTGAAGTGTCTCGGTCCCGACGAAGCAAGCCAAGCTGTTGAAGAGATTCATCAAGGCCTGTGCGGAGCACATTCAGGAGGTCGGTCGCTGGCCAGAATCCTGCTAAGGCAGGGGTACTGGTGGCCGACCCTGCAGCGCGACTGCACGGCTTACGCACAACATTGCGACCGTTGCCAGCGGTTCGACCATTTGGTCCATCAGCCGGCCACGGAACTTATCACCCTTACCGAGCCCTACCCTTTCGCTCGGTGGGGGATCGACATCCTTGGGCCATTCCCAACGGCTCAATCCCAGAAGAAGTTCATCATCGTCGCCATCGACTACTTCACCAAGTGGATCGAGGCTGAAGCAACAGCAAGGATCACCGAGACAGTCGTCTGGGGTTTCGTATGGAAATCGATCATCTGTCGCTTTGGCATCCCCCGAGTGATAGTGAGCGATAACGGGCGGCAATTCGACTCTCGGTACTTCCGAGACAGATGCGCCGACCTAAATATCCGCAACCACTTCACTTCGGTCGCCCACCCTCAGGCCAACGGGCTGGTTGAAAATGCCAACAAGACCATCTTGAAGGGCATAAAAACCAGACTCGGCAAGGCTAAGGGTAGCTGGCTCGAGGAACTGCCTAGCGTACTATGGTCGCACCGAACGACCCCCAGGACGGCAACCGGTGAGACCCCTTTTCAGCTGGTATATGGCACCGAAGCCGTCGTTCCGTTAGAGATCGCCAATCCGTCTCTCCGAGTGATCAGCTTTTCGCCCGAGGCAAACGAGCAGAAGTTGCTCGAGAACCTCGACCTGGCAGACGAACTCCGAGAGATCGCGAACGTCCGAGCTACGGAATACCAGCGCCGCCTCACTCGGTACTACAACACCAAGGTCCGAGGCAGACAATTCCGACCAGGGGACTTCGTCCTCAGGAAGACCGAAGCCTCTCGACCACTGGAGGCGGCGGGCAAGCTATCCCCCAACTGGGAAGGCCCCTACCGAGTGATCGAGACGCTCGGGAAAGGTGCGTACAGGTTAGCCACAATGGAAGGGGAACCCATTCCCCGGACATGGAACGCAACCACACTACGCAGATTTTATTTCTGAAAACTGTATCGACAAATCGGGTAAAATAAACCCCCTTTTTTGCATTCATTCAAGATAACTGTTGGTACATCAGAAAGGCAACTGCCAGTACATTACATAGTGAAAAGCAAAAATCCATCTAGCACCGCGGCAAACGGCCATCGCCCGGCCGACCCGGTCTTGACCTTCTCGCATCCAGCCACTGACTCTGCCTCGCGTAGAAACTGGCTCGGACAAGAGATGGTCGACCCAGTTGGCTCGGGTGGACCGTGACAAAGGTGACAGAGGGACAGCAAGGAGAAGGCCACCTTTCACGCGAGGAAGGCTACCTTCCAAGTTGGCAACAACCTGGAAAAAGGAGCGCCGTGAAGGTCTCCTCTCTGCCAAACTACCAACTCTTTGGAGGCGAACAGAAAGCAAGCAGCCCCCGAAGAGTGAAAGAAATGAAGAACAAAAGAGAGAGAAAGAGGCTGCGGACAGAGGTGAGGAAGGAACTGGAGCCGCCTCCTCCCCTCCCACGGAGGGGAATGGCGGCCGGCATCCCTAACTCCCCCAGTCCGCCCTCCATCTCGGCGTCCGCCCGGAAGCCTCGCCGGAGCCAAGAGGAGGCAAACGGCGTGCCCCCGCACGTCGAAGCCCTCTCCAGATCCGCGCGGCGACCGTCGGACCCGTCTCATGCACGCGCGGCGACCGTGGGACCCGACCGATATTCCAGGACAGCTGGAACCGGCCGCTCCCCGTCGTCTGCGGCGTCATCTTCTGAAGGGTCCTCCATGCTCCGATCGCGGCGGCGCAACGCAGAGCGAAAACGAGGGAACAAGAGCAGACCGCCGGCGAGAGTCCTAAGTGTTAAAAGGGAAGGAGCACCCTTCGGTCCTTTTTATAGGCCAAGGGAGGCCACGCGCCTTAAATGACTCCCCCCTCGAAAACACGCTACAGGACCTCCCCTGGAAGGTCACCTCCAATTCCTCGGCCCCCGCCCTAGCGGGATTCGCGAAGCGCCTCGACTTTCAAAGCATGGTGGAATGAAAGGACGCCCCGCCAGAAGTCTCCCGAATCGGCATGCGAAAACGGTGCAGAAAATATCGGCACCTTCCAACTGCCCCCGATACGCCAGCCAAATCACGGCAAAGATAGCGATCAAACGAAGTAAGTCCTTTATTGCCTCCCATAAAGAAATCCTCTTACAGAAGGAAAAATAGACAAAAAGGGGAAGGGGCAAAATAAAGCAAAATACATCAGGCCTCGGGCCCACTTTGAAGCTCGGGAACAGCAGTAGGGGACGCGTCACCCCCGGTACCTTCGGTGACGGCCGGCCCGGACACTGACCTCGCCTGTGCGAGAACTGTCCCGGTCGTGAGCCCTCCTGGAGCCTCCGGAGTTGGTGACCCCGCTGGAGGTGACTCCTCCGGTTCTTCCCCGGCCGAGATGAGGAGCTGGAAACTGACTCATCCGAGTCATAACTCTGGCCGTAAGGAAAATCACCCCCGGCAAGGTGCTCATTGGCATAGCTCATCGCCCGGCGATAGCCCTGCCTGAATCCCTTTCGAGCACCCCGGCGGAGCGCTACCTCGTAGTAGGGTAGGGCAGCTTCAATCAGGTCGGCCGAGTAAGCTTCCGAGCCTTTGTAGCGCTCGATCGCCTCCGCCTCGACCTGCCCGTCCCGAGCCCGCTCCGCCTCGGCCGCACGCTCTTCCGCCCTCGCCAGACGCTCCTCTAGCTCGGTCATCCTCCGCTCGGCTTCGATCGTCCGACCCTCCGCCCGGGCTCGGTCCGCCTCGGCCTCAGCGCGAAGGCGCTCCGCGTCCTCCGCCCGATCCTGCAGCTCGCCGCGCTCAAGCTCCCAGAGGCCATCCAGCTCGATGTGACGTTGACGCTCGTCTTCTAGACATTTGCTCTTCCTCTCGAGCGATTCTTGGGCCCTTGCTAGCTGCTCGGCCAGCGCCTCGGCTTCCCGTCGGCTCGACCGCGCCAACTCCCTGAATGCGAGGAACTCCCGCCGGAGCCCCTCATGCTCCCCCTCGAGCCGGGCTAGTTTCCCCTCGCATCCACCAAGGGTCCAGGCGAGCCTCGACCGTTCCGCCTCCGTCCGGGCGTGCGCCTCCGCCATCACGGCCGCTGTCCGAGCTATGACCAGGCCGCCCTCCATCAGGACATCAAGGACCCCGGCGGGAGTGCTGCGCCTTTCTCCCCCCCTCGTCCTCTCGGCGATCGACCGGCAGAGCCGGTACAAGTCGCCCGAGATACCGAGCCTGACCAGAGGTTCCGGCAAAGGGGACTGCTCCACCCTGGGCACCCCGCCAGAAGACCCTGTTCGGGCAGCGAAGCTGACCGCCCCGCGCGCCACGGTCGGTTGGGGTTGCAACGCCTCCCCGGGCGAACCCCCACCCTCGACCGGCGCCGCGGGATCAACCGCACCAGAAACTGCCGGCACTTGGGGTTGCGACGCCCTCGCGGGCGAACCCCCATCCGCGCCGACCAATCCCTCGGTCCCAGCGCCGGCCACACCGGCACCGGCCCCCTCTGCCCCCACAGAGGGGAGAGCCGACCCATCACCTCCCTCTGCGGGGCCCCTGGTCTCCTCGGCCCCCTCTCGCCCGGCGGATGGGAGAGCCAGCCTGGAGAGGTCGGCCCCATCCTGCCCCCGAGGGGGGAGCGCCGCCGAGCCAGAATCGCTCCCGACGGCGGTGGGAAAACCGGCTTTCTTGGCCCTTTTCCTGGCCTTCGCGGCCTCCCGCAGTTTCCCCGCCAGGGGATCCTTGCGCTTCAGGCCGGTCGATCGAGAAGACCCCTCGGGGGCCGCCCCCTTGCCCTTATCTCGGGCATGGACGCGACCCACCGGGCATCAGGCTCATCGGCTGTCGAGTCATCTCCCAGATCGATGACCTCGGCCGCCTCCTCCAGAGGCTCCCGCCTCACGTCTGCAACAAGAAGAAGCCCCGGTCAGGAGGAGGAAAAGAGCTACCACCCCCGAAAAAGAGCCTCAAGAGCTGTACCTGTCGACGTCAACCGCGAGAGAAGACACCGTTCGATGTTTTCCGGCGTCACCAGCTCCTCGGTCGATTGACGGTTCTCCAGTAGACGGGCAGCCTGCTGCTCCACGTGGGGAGGGAACTCCTCCTGGCGAGGGGGCAGATTCGGGTGAAAGTTGGGCGAGGTCCGGCATCTCCAGATCTCGTCCGTCGCCACCGCCTTCACCCAGAAGAATTGGGTCTTCCACCCCTTGTGCGAGGAGTCCTTCGCCGCAAGCGAGATGCAGCTCCTATTCCTCCGCGCCTGGATGAAGTAGAAGCCTTTCCCCGCCGACGGGTGCGCTTTCAACTCAAAAAAGAAGTGGAAGAGGTCCAAGGAAGGAAAAATGTCGTGCTGACGACAAAGAATCCGGAAGGCCGAGAGCAGCAGATATGAATTGGCCACCAACTGAATAGGCGCCAACCGGAAAAAATTAAGAAGCTGCAGCACGAAAGGATCGAAAGGGAGCCGAAATCCACTCTTCCAAGCCAGAAGGAAGGTGCAAATGTGCTCATCACGATCATCCAGACTCGTCTCGTACGGAGTGGCGGCAACAAAGCTGTATCTGAGAGGCAGGCGGAAACGATGCTCCAGCCTCCGCACCTCCGCTTCCCCCAACTCACTACAGTTGGGGACGGGTTCCCGCCTCACCGGCACAAGCTCCGGACTCTGATCCGCCATCGAGTCGGGAGGAGATCCCTCGTACGAGCTCGAAGACTCCGGGGGAGAAGGAAGTTGCCGGACCGCCTCTGCGGTTATCCTCGCCAACTCCTCGAACGCCGCCGCAAGGCTCCGCGTCTCCGCTGTGCTCTCACGGCGCATCAAGAAGCAAGGAAAGCCTAAAACCCTGGAAGCCTAGAACGATGAACAGCGCCCCCTAAAAACCCCTGAGGGTGGCGGCGCGCCGTTCCGTGCTCCGAGAAAAAGGGGGGCCCCTTCGTTTCGAATCCGTCAGGATCATCATTACGGGCCTCGGCGACCGCTATAAGCGGCTCCATAACGCCAACGGAATTCCACCCACCTGAGCCACGCCGGTCCAAAGCCTCGAAAAACTACTCATCCGAGCCTCCTTGGCTCGGGAGTAGGAGGGGGACAAGTGGAGAGGGGGATTTCCGCAGCCCACCACAAAGGCAGCCCAACAAGACCCACAAGGTCCAACCAGGCGAGCCCACCCGAGTGATAGCCCACAGGGCCCACTTAGGGAAGAAAAGCCCAATAAATAAGACTCGAGGAACTAACTCTCCCCGGCGGCCTTCTAGGCTCGGAGGGCCCGAGACAACGGTCAGGTCCCAAGGAAGGTCCGGCCTAAAGCCCTCTCCCCGTCCGAGAGAGATAGGCTCCAGCCGACCTATCCGACCCCACCCTCGCCGGGCCATGCCTATCGCTCGGACATGAGCTAGCATCCCCGAGGCTCGGTAAGGCCGGTTGATTATCCGCAGGTGCAGCCGTTCAGAGTCCTCCGCCAGCGGGAGAGTCAGGGGAGCCGCCGGACTCCAAGGGGATAACGTTCCCACGATCAGGCCATGAAAGCCCCCGTTAAAGACGTAACTCCCGCCGGGAACCCCTCAGCTTACAGGACTCCTGAAGGCGGCGCACTATTTAAGTAGGGGATACCCTCCGGAAGAAGGAAAAAGAGAAACAAGGCATTCACACACCCTAAGCTCCTGAGCACGATTCGCTTCACCCACTGGTGGAGACGATTCTCGCGCATCAGCTCTCTCCTCCCCCCATTATTGCTTCCACCATAGCTCTACTGACTTAGCCATAGGAGGGTTTTCCCCCCAGGGAGATCCGCTGGGCCCTCTGATACGTTTCCCTCTCTTGCAGATTCATCTTCTGGTGATCCATAGCCCGCTCAGGACTCAGCGCGAGATCTCGCCTCTTCATGCTTCAATCCATAGAGGGCTTTATTCAACCTAAAAACCATGTTAGGCTGAACAGAGAAATTAAAACCTGGAGGTTGTTCAACATATACCTCTTCCTTCAATACCCCATTTAAGAATGCACTTTTGACATCAATCTGCGGCAGCCGAATGTTCCTAGAGCATGCAAATGCAAGCAGAATTCGTATAGCTTCCATCCTAGCCACTGGGGCATAGGATTCATCAAAATCCACACCAAAAAACCTGACTGTAGCCTTGAGCTACAAGTCTTGCTTTGTTTCTAAAGATAGCTCCATTCTCATCAACTTTATTCTTGAAAATCCATTTACTGCCAATGACATGAGTGTTATCAGGTCTGGGAACTAGTTCCCATACAATATTTTTCTCAAATTGATTTAATTCCTCACACATGGCGGATACCCAAGAATCATGTTTTAAGGTTTCTTCCACAGATTTGGGTTCCACCTGAGATACCAATGCAGCTAAGTCCTGTTCTTGGACAATTCTAAAATGAGACCTAGTCCTAGGAGGATCATGCAAATTTCCTATGACATTTTCACTAGGGTGGTCTTTGTGAAATATTATCTCACCTGAGGGTTCACCGACCTCAGTTGCTCCTTCTTGCTGTGAGTTTTCTAGTTGAGCAGCTGGCTGCATTTCTTCTTCTTCAATTCTCTCCAAGAAATCTCCCTCATCATCCATCACTTTGTTAGAGAAATCATTTTCATCAAACACTACATGCGGTGTTTCTTCAACAGTTTGGTCAGCTTTATTGAAAACTCTGTAAGCCCTTGAAGTTTCTAAATATCCGAGAAAAATTCCAGGAGAGCTCCTAGCTTCAAATTTGTCCAAACCATTCTTACCATTATTGTGGATAAAATATTTGGAACCAAAAACTTTAAAGTAAGAAATGTTTGGCTGCTTACCCTTGAGAAGTTCATACGGAGTTTTCCTATGAGTAGGTCTTACCAAGGCTCGGTTTAGAATGTAGCATGCAATATTCACAGCTTCAGCCCAAAATCTCCTTAGAAGTCCACTCTCAATCAGCATAGTCCTGGCCATTTCAATTATTGACCTGTTTCTTCTCTCAACAATTACGTTCTGCTCCGGTGTCCTGGGAGAAGAGAATCTGTGAGTCACTCCCTCTTTTGAGCAAAATTCAGAAAATGAAGAGTTCTCAAACTCTCCTCCGTGGTCAGACTGAATAGTAATGATATTATGTTCACCATGCAGTTTGATTTTATTGAAAAGTTCTTCAAAGTGAACAAAAGCATCATTTTTATTTGCTAAACAAAACAACCAAGAAAATCTAGTGTAGTCATCCACTATGACTAATCCATATCTCTTACCTGACAAACTTTGTATGCGAGTAGGACCAAAGAGATCCATGTGTAAGTGCTGCAGTGGTTTAGATGCAAGACTCTCAGTTCTCAACTTAAATACTGCACGAGTCTGTTTACCTAGTGCACAAGCATCACATAGCTTGGACCCTAACTGAAATATTATTCAGGGCAAACCTCTAACTAGGTTATGCTTAGACAGTTTATTCATTGTAGACAAACTAGCATGGCCTAGACGCCTATGCCAGTCAAACGCAACCTGTTCAGAATTAGCAGACATGCACAAGTGAGTTTCAGGATTATCATCCAGGTCTACGATGTATACATTGTTTACTCTATGACCTTTGAACATGACGTTATCAGAATTCAGCTCAAAAATAGTATAGGAATTGTGGTCAAAGAGTACCTTGTGTCCTTTGTCGCAGAGTTGACTTATACTTATCAAGTTGTGCTGAAGTCCTTCTACAAGATACACATCTTCAATGGAGTTAGTAGAGGACTTACCAACTGTACCAATTCCATTTATTCTTCCTCTGTTATTTTCACCGAATTTGACCAGGCCCCCAAACTTCATTTTCAGTTTGCTAAATTTGGACCGGTCTCCTGTCATGTGCCTGCTACAGCCGCTGTCAAGATACCACTTGTTATGCTCGGCTGCCAGGCTAACCTGCGAAAGTTCAGACAAAGTAATGTGGGACCCAATTCAAATTGGTTCCAAAGATAGTTTTCAATTTATCCAAATCACACTTAGGAACCCACATTTATTTTACTATTCTTTTCAGAGATTTCATGTAGATTGATTCTTCCTTCTTGGCATTTCTCAGTGGGTGTTGAATGAGCCTATTCCTATTAAAATTATGCTGTTTCCGAGCAGAGAAATTATTGTTTGGCCTCTTAGAGGAAACACGTGTGTGCTGAGCATAATTCATGTAGCCATTTTTATTCAAATGAAAATTGTGCTGAAGGTGATGCATGTTCGCATGCTTTCCTTGATAACTATCATGCTGAATTTTCTTAACGAAACTGTTCACCTTTCTAGTGACATCAATAGGAATGGTCGTGTGAAAACCCTTGTTCCACACCTGTTGCACAGGAACAGTTCTAGTCTTAGGATTTCCTGACTTAGTCTGCTGACCAGTGGATTGAATAGATTTGCTGGTCGAAACCTTCAATGTAGAGACATATTTGGAACTGGATGGGGTTTCCAGTGTTTCTTTGCCCTTGGCGGGGCAGAACGTGACAGTTTTGAATTCAAAGGGTTTTTTACTTGTGGGATTATATCCTAATCCCTCCCTGTTGAAGTTTACCCTCGACCCCAGAAGGACATCCAGATTGTTTCTCCCCTCTGTAAATTTTTCTAGTATTTTTCTTTTGTCCTCAATCTCCTTCTGAAGTTCATTACACTGGTCCAGGAGTTCCCGATTAACTTTTCTAACCACTTCATATTTTTCTGCAATCAGTCTAAACTCCTTTTTACTCTCTTCAATTTTACTCTTCAGCTCATTCATCCTAGCTAGATTTTCCTCTCTTTCCATTCTAAACTTCTCGATCTCACTTCTAGCCTGATCTAGCTCAATGGCCATCTCCTTGGTTTTCATGTTGTCCGTAACAGCAATAGAGTGTTACTCAGAAACAGAGTGAAACTTTCGTTTAAGCATTCTGTGCTCCTTGGTTATAAAATTATATTTAGCTAATAGGTCGCCATAAGCGTCCTCCCAATCATCCAAAGTAAAATTCTCAAATAAGTCCGTTACCTCTTCCTCATGGTTCGCCATGAGGCAAGTCTTCTCTTCATCTTCACTGGACGAGGTGGCTACTGGATCCTCCTCCTCGTCACTCCATGTGCACATCATGGCTTTCTTCTTCTTGTGCACCATCTTCTTCTGGTATCCGGGAGCCTTAGCTTGCAGCTCTGGACATTCACTTTTCATGTGACCAGGTTTCTGATAATGGTAGCATGTAACCTTCTTAACAAACCGGTTCTTCTCAAGTTCTCGTTCAGGAGACTTCCTTGCAGCATTGAATCTCTTTCTCCTGTAGAATTTTCCTTTAGTCCTCTGGAACTTTCTGAATTGCCTGGTGAGCATGGCCTGCTCGCTCTTGTCCAGGTCTGAGAATCCGTCAGAGTCTTCGCTGCTACCACCACTGTTGCTGCTGCTGCTGCTCTTCTTAGTATGTCGTGAGACCTTCAGAGCAACATTCTTTCCCTTTCTGTCATGTCCATCATTCCCTTGTCTGAAGTTCATTTCGTGGGTCATGAGAGACCCAATCAGCTGGGTTACTGACATGGTGGATAAATCTCTTGATTCCTCTATGACGGTCACCTTAGTATCCCAGATGGGAGTTAGGGACCTAAGGATCTTCCTGACAATGTCTTCTTGCTGAATCTCCTTTCCAAATCCTCTCAGACTATTGATGATCACAGACAATCTGGCATACATTTCTGTGATCGACTCCTCTGGCTTCATCTTAAACAACTCATACTGAGTTGTGAGTATATTGATCTTGGTAGCTTTCACTTGAGATGTGCCCTCATAAATTAACTGCAATTTATCCCACATTTTCTTTGTAGTCTTGCACGCTGAAATCCTCAAGTACTCTTCAGGGTGGACGGCGCACTGTATGATGCTAAGAGCTATCCAATTCAGTGCAAAGAGTTTTACCTGTTCCTCTGTCCATATGTCTTCGTTCGGTGGAAGTTGGTACTGACCATCTATAATTACTCTCCAGAGCTTGTGGCTTTGGGCCCTGATAAAGACTTCCATCCTGTTCTTCCAAAAAAATAGTTATTACCATCGAAGAAAGGGGGACGGTTGATTGACTGCCCTTCAGCAATGTAGCTGCGAGGACCAGCGGATCCGTTTCCCTGGCCGTTGGACCACATATTGGGAAATACCCGCTCTGATACCAAGTGTTAGGGTGCTAGGCCCGGATACAGAGGGGGGTGAATGTATCCTTCTATGAATAATGGCCAATTAAAAACTCAGATGCTAGACGCAATCACAGAATGAAACGAATTCAATTAAACTTATGAGCAAACACATAGAGCGCGCCTATCCAAGCATCTAGCGGAAGCAAGCACACAAAGCAAACCATTGCTCAAAAGACTTTTTAGGTGGTTCGGTCCTCCAGACCTACATCCACCCCTCACTCCCAACCGGAGTGAGGCTTCACTAGCCAATGCTAGACAAGCAGACTCAGTCTGCAAACAGTTGCTGCCACACAGCTTGACCAGAGGAACAGCCTCTCCTCTTCCTCCCAACCGGAGGGACCCCTGGACTTGCAACCCGCAATCCCAGAACCAGAGACAAGTCTCCCTTCCTCCAACCGGAGGGAACCCACAAGTAGCTCCCAGCTACTTGCAACCGGAGATCAGATCTCCCTTCTCCTGATCCACAGGAGGAACCCGACCTCACTACTAATAATCGGAAGAACTAGGATAACCAAATAAGAAAGGGAAAAACAGAAACACGAAATGAAAATAACTTCAGCAAACAGAACGCTGAAAAATGAAATGCACAATGTGGCTCTCAACGGAGCTGACTGGCCTGGATCTGATCCACGGTCCAGTAGACAGATCTTCAGGTAAGCTTCTCTTCCTCTTCTCTTCTCTCTCACTTTCTTTTTCTCTTAACCCTCACGAGCTCTCTAACTCTCTCTTTCTCTTCTTTTCCTTCTGCTCTTCTTCTCTTTCTTTTCTTCTGGATCGAACTCTCTGCACTTCTGCCTTTTTTTTTTTGCTTTTCCCTTTCGATCAACCTTCATCTGTGGACGAAGGCTTCAATATATAGCAGCAGCAGCAGGTGGGTAAGGTGCAGAATGCGTGTGCCTCCCACACTTCATCAAGAACCTTCTTGCAACGTGCCTTTATAGCATTGGTTCCTTTGGTATCGGATCACGTGCAGCCCAGACACTGGTGAATGTTCTTCCTCGGACTTGCAAGGAGATAAAAACCAATAACACTGAGGGCCACAAGAACTAAAACTGCATGAGGTATGTGATAACAATACGAGATGCACTTTACTGAGAACGACACGAGATACACAAGATTACTACAGTACGAACTAAAGAGAGAATGACACGAGGTCAGATTAAAACAGCACGAGGTAAAAAGAGACGACACGAGATACATAATAATAAAGCTAACACTACAAAGAAAACGACACGAAGTCAGAAGAGAACAGCACGAAGTGAGAAGGAAGTCTCACAGAGTGAAAAGGTAGACAAACACGCGATCAGAGGGAACCTGGACGAAGATAGAAAGAAACGACACGAGGACATAAACACAAGAAAACACGAAGACACGAATACAAAAATAACACGACATAACAAACAGCAAGGAGAACGGCACGAGGTGAAACGACACGAGGCGAAGTGAAGACTTTGCGTTCAACAGGATGTATAGACTTGGAACGGCAAAGTCTGTATAGACTTGAGGGTTCACAACGTATATACTTTGGCAAGACAATGGCTGTACATACTTGAAGTGAAGACCAATGTATAGACTTCAAAGTTCAGCTGCCAATGAATAGACTTGGAAAGCTTGAAAGCCAATGTACAGACTTGGAAGCTTAAACCAATGTATGGACTTAGCTTCGAACATGCTACAGTGCATTGTATGGACTTTGAATACTGATGCATGACGCTAAGCCAATGTGTAGACTTTGGCTTGGAATGAAGGTTGAGATGAGGCTGTATAGACTTGGCCAGAACAAAAGACTCGAAGATGAAGGGGTGACACAGATGGAGCGACACGAGGTGGTACAGAAAGCAGCACGAGGTGCTGCAGTGTTCAGCACGTGCTGGAACAAAACACGACACGAAGACAACCAACAAACATAGTTGGAACAACACGATGTTGAAAAAGACAACACGAAGTGAAGTGAACACAACCAACACGAAGTATGAAAGGAACAGTACGGACATGCAGGCTATTATCTCATAGCAGTTTTTCTTGTTAATCATGGAAAGTTTGAATGCATAACATTACTCATGATATCTGATTAAAAATAACAATATTTAACATAGTGATGCTCATCATCAAAACACTAGGGAAGTCACAAAAGTCCAACATCCCCTTGGATCACGTGCCAATCATTGGTTCCGTTATCCTCCACGAACTCATGCTTCAGGCGCGACTAAAAGTTCAGGTGACGGAGAGGCTGATGTCTGCCTTTAGCATTGCAGGTGCTTGAGCATATGCCGCGTTGAAAGAAATGCCTTAGCTTGTTAAAGTAAAATGCAAACATGGTTAGACCTTATATACGTAGCACAGACAACGTGCACTGACTTTATATAGGCCCAAGTTAAAACGTGCACAGATCTAAGTAAACATATATGCACAAGACACAAAGTGCACATACCTATATGCACAATGCAAAAGGAATGCACCAACCTTGTAGATGAGCATGCAACAAAAGATGCACAGACCTTATGTGCATTATGCACAGACCCTAACAAACTCATATCAAATGTGCACCGACGCTAACAAGGCTAACACCAAATGTGCACCGATGCTAACAAGGCTAACACCAAATGTGCACCGACGTAGTTCTGCCTAACGATTGATGTGCACAGACCTTATAAACCATGTACAAGGACATGCACAGACCTTGTATGCCTTCTACAGTGACTTGCACAGACGTTGTATGCGCTAAAGACAAAACATGCACTGACCTTGTATCATACAAGGCAAATGTGCACTGACTTATATATATATGCACACCGGTAACTAGCACCGACCTGGTAGCTAGCACCGACCATGACTTATGCTAGCACATACCTTTTTGTACATACGGCCCTAACTGGCATAGACCTTGTTGTGTAAACAACACTGACTAACGTAGATTTACAGAGTGAAACAAATGCACTAACTCAAACTTGACAAAACATGAATGTTAACATAGTACTTATGTGAAAAATGATTATTTGGCCAAATCATAATCGGATGCAAGAGTTGACTGTGCATTGACCAACAATTAACAACATATTATATTCAAGCACATATAAGCACATATGAACTGTATCAACACATCATATGAACCCTTAGCATATTCAAGCACAAATGAACCATGAATTATGATTTACACTACACACATGATTCATAGTATGTCATTATCAATACCAGGGTTCCAACCAATAGAACTCATGAAAAACACCATAAACAAATAGATAAACTATGTAGATCATATCCCCCTTGATTTACAAAGCCAATGGAAGCCACTTCTTCTTGATGTGTAGTCGGATAGTGACGATTTTGACGTCCTCTCGATCTTCTCTTCAAGACGCTCCCTTTTCTCTTCTTCGACGGTCTCCAAAAACACCTTGGAGTAGATCAACTCCTCTAGGCTTCTTCTCCTTTTCTTCTTCCTCCTTTTCCTTGGCCTACAAGATAGAAAGAATGAGCATTAGTGATTTTCCTTATCAAATTCGTAGGTCACATATGTGTATATAAAGAAGACATGAAAAGACACATATAACCCTTCTAGAACCCTCCAAAAAGACCCTTATATGACTCTTAAGAACCTAGGGGCAAAAGGGTAAAGGTTGGAGCACAAATGGATTGGATTTATATGGGTTTTGGATCCTCGTTTTTGGGTTTATGCAGCAAACGGTCGACTGGAACTTTGGGTCGGTCGACCTAACTTTTACAGAGCTGAAACTGGTCAGCTCTGGGAAGTTAGGTCGACCGAACTACCCAGTTCGGTCGACCGAACTATGCTGCTATACAATATATGCAGAGTTCAGTCTACAAGATGGTGAAACCCCTTCGCCCAAATGTTCAACATTCATGAATGACATAAGTGAGATTTAAACTCAATCACCCCAAGTTAATATATGTGAAACACACTCATGAAAGCCTCATTGAGTACATATGGATGACATGCATTAAAGCCCTTGAAAATATAAGTCTTACACCAAAACAACAAGAGGTTATGACTATGAAATTGTACGTAATGAAAGAGTATCATAGCCACACTTTACCAATATTCATGTGAGCATTCAACAACCATGTATCAAAGATTATGAGAACACATATCAAGCATATTCTACCAAGAGTCACAAAAGCCCTTCCATTTTCATTCGATGCCACAATGACCACAATAAGAATATGCATGAACATGTAAGTGAGTAAAGGTTAGCATAAGGAGTTTTATGTAAAAAGCTTAACCAAAACTCACTATCATGACCTTTGACACCTCTTGAAAAATATGCATGGGATGCATTCATGAACAACACAAAAGACCTAATGAAACTTGATTCCATAAAGGCCATTCTCCACAATCATGACAAAGTTGAAATCATCATGTATCTAGGCAATAGAACCATTATCATACCAACTTCCACTTAGTTATACATGACGATCTTGAACAACTGACTAGCCTCAAAAGTCTGAAATAAAAATATGCATGAAACACGTTATGCACATTGACTAGAATTGCCAAAATCGAATGTCCACGAATCCATATAATGAGTATGTATCATTAAAGTCACATTCATCAAATTTTAAGTTAATAGGCTGAGGATATTTCAAGCCCAAAAATCTTATCAGAAAAATGCATGAAAATGCCCAACCAAGACTTTAAAAAGCTATTTGATGAAATGCATGAATCATGGAAGGAGTCAACGCAATGCAATGAGTGAGTCAACTCCCTTTTAGAAGATGAACTTCATTGAGTTCCAAGCATGAACCATAGATTTTGTGGCGACCCGGATCCCAAATACTAGGTATACCCGGTTGGACTACCGAATACACGTGATATCACTTGGAACCCGCGAGGCCTCCCAAGAGCGGTAAAGCTCCGAAGGGGAAAAGGATTGTCGTGTGGTACATTGAACTGACAAATATAGTAGCAAGCAATTAAAATTTCATTAGATCGGGATGCTAAAGTAGCATAAATAAAATTACATTTTTATTAATAGATTTTAAACAATTATATACCCAGAGTCAAGTCCATAGCTAAGGACAGCAGTCTAGCAGTACAGTCGACAGAAAGAAAAGACGTACCAAGAAGTCGGGGGAAGCCCGACGGAGGTACCAGCTGGCAGCTATGACTCGAACTCCAGGATCCGCGGAAGCAGAACGAACACATCACCCCACCTGAAAAGCAGGGGTGAGCCTCGTGTCACTGGCTTAGTAGGGGTCACGCGGATCCCCACTGAAAAACACGTTGTAACACGGAACAACATGAACAACAGTAAGAAACAACACTAGAAAGCTGCAACAGAAAGGGAAGCAGGAGTAGGGAACATGTAAGGACGAGGGGAATAACCCGAACAGGCAAGCAGGCCTAGAAAGGAAAAGAGGAGTAAGGAGCAACGAGGAAAAGGGGGAAAAACCGCGCACAAATGCCCCAACCTACACCTACAACAGGCATGCAAAAGAAAGTCTAGAAAAGACCTAGACAGGCACAGACCTCGAGTACAGCCACGGAAAGGCCAACCCGGACTGGTCACAACACGGGAAGAGCACGTGAGTCGCGCGCCACGCGACGGAAACCCCCGCACCGGAAGAACGGCCAGATGCATCCACTGATGTCTTACACTGCACCAGAACACCCACCACAAGTGTCCCGACCACACGCCAAGCGCGACCAACACGGACAAGGCCGAGTCGCAGACCCACGTGGAAACACAGGTACAAGTACAAGTCAGGGTTACGCCCATCGGCGTAAGTCCTCAGCCCCTGACCACGTGTGCACACACCGGCTCCTGCCTAGAGCCAGGCCTCTAGCTAGTTTTCTCCCCCCGTAGGATGCTACGGTAACCGCAGGAGCCGACGAAAACTAGCTTACAAACCGTATATCGTGGTCACCTTTCGACTGCTGCACGTCTAGGGCGACGCAAGGAAGAAGCTCAAAATGGGGTGCTGAAGTACAGACAGTCGAACATGCACTGTCACCCGTACCTCAAACACCAAAGGCAGCACAGGAAACTACCGACAGACTCGGAAACGTAGTCTTAGCCTTCATAGGAGCATTGACCGATGTCCACGGGGAAAGCGGCCATACCACGGGAGCAACAGACATCACCCTAACATAGAAAGACACACACACAGAGACACGCCACAAAACAACCCCTAACGTTACCTAAGACAGACCCACAACACACGACCACACACCAAAAAGCCCAACGGCCATCACGGCCACAATAGGACTGTAACGGCCTAGCATAGGCGCATTACACGGGCCTGACGCACCAGGGCGGGCGCGCCAGAGACAACAGGCACAAAGACACAACGTGAACCACGTAACGCACCAGGGTAGGCACGTTACAGCTGCCTAACGCACAAGTGCAGATGCGTTACGCCCACCTAACGCATGAGGACAGGCGCGTTATGCCAACCGACCCAAAATCTAGAACTCGGACTAGCAGTACGTAACGGTCCACGGCCGACCCAAGGGGGCAGGGCCTTTAGAGACAACCGGCACAGCCACTCAACCCAGCTAAAACAGAGTGTAACGGCCTGGGGCAGGCGCGTTACACAAACCTGACGCACCAGGGCGGGCACGTCAGGGGAACCGACTTACCCAAAACACAAAACGACAAAGTAGGCGTGACGCATCAGCCCGGACGCGTCAGAGACCTATGACGCGCCACCTCTGGACCATCACATTCCCAAAACCACGAAGAACTAAACACGCCCACACGCTGTGACGGTCTATCGTAGGGCCATCAGAGACATGTGATGGTCTCTGAAACGACTACTACACCGGTCACGACGGGAAAATAGTGGAAACGCCAAATCGAGCTGTTCCACGCCCCATTTACGCCAAAGCGTAGGGGAAACAAACCTAGACGATGAAAAACAACTCTAGGAGGCTCAAAAGCCCACATGAAAGCCCTAAAACGAGAGATCGGGGCGATTTCATCAAATCGACCAAAAGTGGGTCACCGAGGTTCTTGGACTCCTACCGGCCTCGAATGACAACCGATTGACACGAAACTTACGTGAATGGGATCCAGACATCCCAACGGTCAGATTGACACTAACCACATCACAAATGGTTGTCGTTTTCCGGTGAACCCTGAAAACCCCAAAAACTATGGTTTTCACTAAACCGACCCGATCTCCCCCGATCGAGCACCAAACAACGCACAGAAGTAGGGAAAATGTGCAGAAGGAAGTGGCGGTCCATCTCCCTACCTCCACCGAAGAAACCGTGCCCCGAAGGGACTAAACCACGCCGAAAACCACCGAATCACGAACGACGCCCTCTCGGAATCCACCGAGGGATCGCGCCCACCACGCTCCATCCGCTGCTCCTTCCCGCGAACCGATCACTCGAGCACGTCCACACCTCAGCCAGCTCCGCAACGGTGCGCGCCCCGCGCCGAATGGACCAGAGACGGGAGAGAACGGAGTGAGATAGCGTGAAGTTGAAAATGAGTCGGAGAGATAGTGGAATTGAATTTATAGAAAGAAATTAGGAAATTTTCCTAATTTCTGAAAAATCCGATTTTTGGCCCGGTCTCAGAAAAATACACAAAAATAGACAAAACGATCGGCTCGAAGAGTATATCGCCGCTGTATCGTCCACGAGTCGATGAAGTGAGATATAAGCTCACCGTAGGGTTCCGTAACTAGTACGAGAGAAAAACCCACACGGATCGTAAAACTCAACTCGGGAGCTACAAAAGCGATCCGAAACTCTCCGAAAAGGATCCGAAGGACCCAATAAAGATCTGGGACATTACAGATTTGATCCTGTAAACCAAGATATTCAAAGCATGAGTTCCTTAATCACCAATGGTTCATATGACTTTCAAGTGTGAACCTTGAAGCCATCTTTTAACTCATCAATCAAGATACAAACATGTTGCTCAATGAAACACATGTACACACAAGCACAATTGTTTTGATATCATTGAAACTAAACACCAATATCAACTAGGGGATGCAACAGTCCCCATTGGGATTTTTTTATTTTTCTATACACGCATGATGCTGCACTACCCTTCACTATTTAATATGAACCTCGACTCTTGCCTTAGGAGAAGCAGGCCCAGTTACACAGATCAAGGTTCCATTTTCCTTTTGACGCGAACCTCAACACTTGTTAGGTGAAGTAGGCCCGGTTACTAAGATTCGGGGCAATTTTCATGGTGTTTCTTTATTTATTTATTTTTTTTCATTGTGCTTTTGCACTTTTTTGATAGATAACTTAGTAGAAAGCTTACAAAAGATCTTCTTCTTAAGAAGTGTAGAGTCTCAGACAACATATCTAAAATAGCAGAGGGCTTGTCCTGCTTGTTTCATTAGTATGCATAGTGATTTCTATTTTTCTAAAGTGCACGTGAACTTTAAAGAGATTCTTATATCAGTTTTCCAGAGCTAAATCAAATTATATTTCCATCATCCTTTTTCTTAGTTTTTTCTATTCCAGAATCACTTTCAATTCAAGCATGAATCAATAAAACATAGTCGGGAATTTCATCTATTCATTTTTTATTCACAAATATAGAGCATTATGATCATGCAAGAATTCCTATCAGGTTGTATTATATGCATCATGAAAATTTTTCTCTCCCCCCCCAACTTGAATGACATTGTCCTCAATGGCATATAGAATTGAAAGCAAGAGAATAATGTAACAATGAGTACTTCTGAGTAGGAAAGAGAC
Organism: Amorphophallus konjac; assembly: GCA_022559845.1. Taxonomy (NCBI): domain Eukaryota; kingdom Viridiplantae; phylum Streptophyta; class Magnoliopsida; order Alismatales; family Araceae; genus Amorphophallus; species Amorphophallus konjac. Next base: position 64,400,100 of record CM040117.1, read on the forward strand.
AACCCGATATGCGGGATGGAACCTCCATCAATGTTATGGATGGCGATGACATCCTCTTCTTGGCCTTGACCTGACTACTAAAACACACTCAAACAAAAAACATTAAACAAAAACCTTGGGTTGCCTCCCAGAAGCGCTAAATTTTCCGTCTTCAGCCAGACGCATGCATAGAAGGTGCAAGCTTCATAACCAATGTGTTGACTTGAGAATGAGCCACCACGATATCTCATCTTTATTGAAAAATCAAACATTATATCACAACAAGACAAGATTGAGCATGATAGCGTAGGGGCGAGAGTGGTTGTTATTACAATTAGATTGATCATGCAATGCATGGGTTAACTACCTTACTTTTAACGTGGTGGCATGAGGTAAATATCATGACCGATCAGTTACGCCAAACGGATTCCCCCAATTAATAATCAAAAAATTTTCTTCCCACTTATGGTCTTTGTAAGTGTTGAAAACATTAATGAAGACCTTATTATCAAGCAAAATATCATGTTCTTCCTCACTTTTAAAGATTTCATAAACATTAGTGAGGTGAGAAGGGATCAAAGGGAGGGGAGTTTCAAGCAAAGGATCAGTGTCAAGGAGTCTAGGAGGATCAATAGTGAAAGAAGCATACTCCTCAACACCATGAAGCTTGGAAGGTTCAATGGAATCAGACAAATTGACAAGATGTAGAGGAAGATTAGACTAATCAGAAGAATCACCGTGGTCATGAATTGGCAAAAGCTCTACCCTCTCCTCCAGATTAAAGGTATAAAAATTGTCATATGGCAAATTTAATTCCTCATTAACCCCAATTTTCTTGTTCAAATAAATGTTCAATTATTGTTCCATCTTCACTTCTTCTTCCTGCCCATCTTCAAAGAGAACTTCATTAAATTCAGGGAGAACCAGCAGAGGAGTTTGATCTTGAATTTGCACATCACTTGCTTCTCCTCTTCCCCCCAACTTGAGATCATCAACTTCTCTAGCACTCTCCTCATAAGGACAATCAAGCACAAGCTCCTCAATTTCAAATTCAGGAGGGTGAATATGATCATTCACTAATTCATCACCTTCCTTTATTTCTTTTCCAACAAATTCCTCAATCCGCTCAAATTCCCTAAGTTTCTCATTTAAAATCTACTGACATGATCTCTCCAAAATCCCTTCATCTTCTGAATCACAGCGGATCTGAGTGTAATGATATTGAGGAATCATAGAATGATCACATTCAGTATCAGGAATTTTACGAGAAAGATTGGACCCAGAGTAGTCAAAGAATTGATCTCCCTCCATTCTTTTGACTTCTCAGTCATCCTATTGATTCGCTCTTGGAGGGATTGACTTTGGAGAATTAATTGATTGAATTGATCCTCCGAGTTGGTATTTGAGGACATAAGAGATGAAGACTAAGGAGAAGAGTGATCATTTGAAGGTGGTAGAGGGGATATGGGCCATCCTCCAGCATGCTGGGCTAGATCATAATGGTTATCAAAGTTTGGAGCCCAACTTTGAGTTTCATTATTCTCTTCTTCTCCCCCCAACTTTGGGGGATATGGATATGTTAGGGGGTGTTCAGACTGTGGTGTGTAAAAATAAGAATAAGTCTGGTACTGAGGTGAATGGGAATAAATGGGTTGTCCTTGATATTGGGCTCGAGAATTATTGGAGTATGAAGCCCAATTGGAAAAGTGTGAGCTTGAAGGACTTTGCATGGGGTCTTGGTAAGGTGCCCAAGAGGATGATTGTTGATTTTCTCACCTAGGATATAGATTTATGTGAGAAAAAAGGGTGGAAAAATTCGGTGGCAATTGGTGTGGTTTTTGGGTAAGAGATGGATTGTAAACCCCATTGTGAAAGAATGAAGGATTTTGATGATATTGGGTAAATGATGAATGAAAGTTCAAGTGGCCCGCATGGTTAAGCATGAATTAACCTCTCAATTTTACTAATGAGCCCTAATAATTGTGGATGTAGGGATCTCCTACCTTGCATGCAATGTAAAAGGGTCCAAAGAGAAATTGATTTTTCTTCTTCTTTTTTTTTGATGTAAATGCAACTACAACTATATGAATTATGTATGTAAAAATGAGGATTTTTTTTTGAAGAAAATAAGAATTGGCACTCACTACTAAATTGGTCAACTGGCTAGGTAAAATGTGGAGTTGTGAGAGGCTCCCCCTACTTTCGTAGAGACCTAATTAAATAACCACAATCTCACTTGGGCGTTTGCCACAAAACCTTTAGCCTAAGACACCAATTTTCCAAAGTAGGAATAAATTCCAAAACTCTTTTTTTGTGTGAAACCTTCTAAGGGCAATCTACATTCGAGATGCTTCTTGGTACAACCTACCCGACCTCCTTGAGGGAATCCACAGGTGCGGAGACTTACGGAGGTCTTGAAAAAGAAAATTATAATTCAAATAGACAGAATGCTCAATGGAGGGTCTTTCCAATTCCAAGAAGGGTGTAAGGAACCTAACTTGCCCTTGAGAAGGGGAAAGAGAAGAGATAAAAAAAAGAATTTTTTATTTTAAATGATGATGCAAGTAAAGGAGAAATCAACTAAAAAGTAAAATACATGAAAACAATACAACTAAGATGAAGGCATGATAACATGATGAGATTTTTTTATATTTTCTATTTTTTTTCTGAGAATTGTTTTTTTTTAAAATATATGGATACAATATGACTATCAGCAAAAAATAGTAAACAATATGCAAAACTATTGTAAATTAAGACCTAAAATTATGTTTTTGGAATTTTTTGGGTTTTTTATTTTTTAGATTTTTCAGGAATTTTTTAGATTTTTTGTGATTTTTTTAAAAATTCTAAAAATATGACATTTTCCTACGTTTACTGACCTTTTAGCAATGCTTGAATTTTCTGGATTTTCTGAATTTCTAGTTTTTGTTACAGTTTAAGACTTTCAGCGACGCTTTCTGTGACAGTTTATTTCCTGCGATTTTCAGGTCTGAATTTTTGTGAATTTTTTAATTTTTCCTGTAAAATAAAAATAGAAAAATTAATATTCACATATATACATCAAACACAAGAAATTCTAACCATTAAAAATAAATTCCTCCCCGACAACGGCGCCAAAAATTGATATGCACAAAACTCGTCGTTGAAAAGTCGTGCCACAATTTAAAAATAATCGCACTCACTCACTTAAAAAGATTAGAATTAGAGTAAAGTGGTGAGAACGGGTCGATCCCACGAGGAGAAAATATGTTCAATTATGATCAAGTTGAAAAATTCTTATATTTGGAAGATCCGAATTTTGAGTGAAATTAAACTAATGAAAAGGGAAAATTGCATGAAAATAAGAATATGAGAGGGTTAAAGAAGAGAAATTAGAAGGAGATAGAAAGAGAAGAACACAATTTCCAAAATATGAATTTTATTACTAAAAAAGGTGGCAAGTACAACTCTAGGAAAATAAAAATTACAACTTGGAAATAAAAGGACAATTAAAGAAATAAGAGTCAATATGATGAAGAGTAGCGCCGCTGTAGCAACCCTGGTAAATTAAAAGAATAAAATCTTAAATGGAATAAAAGATTTAAAACCAATGATAAAAAGTTCAACTCATATACACTTAAAACATATAACAAAAAGGGCCAAGATAAATAACGCCTCCGTTAAAGTCGTCATTTAATTGAAGACTACGCAGGCGCTAATTTAAGAATTGACGCCCTCTTAACAGGCGTCATATAAAAGAATTGAAGACTGTGACAGAGGCGTCATTTTAAAATAGCGCCCCAACCTGAGGCGTCATTTCCAAAAGGTTGTGTTTGGATCGAACATGGATGTTATCTGGGTAAGTATGTTTAGGGAAAGGATAAATACATGGATATTTTAAATTTAGTAAGAATTCTACTTAGTAAGTTTTAGTTCCAATCGAACTCTTAGAACCCTTTAGGATTCCTTCTCCTATAAATATCAACTCTTCTATCAAATCCATGTTGGTTCGTATTCTTCAAACAAACGATCTGCTGCTGCTGCGTGAAGAACATTGATTGTTCTTCATCATCTTCTTCCTCTCCCTCTTGCTGTCGATACCGTGAAGGGAGGAAGCTATCTTCTGCTTCTTCTTCTGAAGGTTTGGAGTATTCGTGGGAAGCCTCTGCTCCTCTATTTTCTTCTGAAAGGGGTTGCGGCGTTGCTGAAATCATCTTCATGCAGAAGAGCTGTTGATAGTTCATCCAAGATTTTTCATATTGCTGCTGAGATCTCTGTTGAAAGCAGAGTATCGGAATATTGTATTCCTCATCGTGTTCTTCATCATCTGCCAATCGAATCATCACCCAAGGTAGGTTTTCTCAAGACTTAGTAAAAATCCTATAATTACTAAGTGAATACATGCATATAGGTCTATATAGGTCTGTAGGAGTTACAGATTTCGTTGCCAGAATGAATTTTCTATGTTTACTGCATGAATGAAACTGACGACCCCAGATACAGCGTCATTTAAAATCAACGACCGTGAAAACAGTCATCTTTTCCTAGATCGTTAATAATTATAAAATGTTTAAAATTTAATAACTATGAATTCCTACATGTACGCTAATGCATGACCATGTCCATAAATTCCTGCTATTTTTCTCTATCTGTTCATATCAATTGTTTCCTGATCAGACATATTTTAGGAACCTTGTGTCTATGATTGTACCTGTCCGGTGCAAATCAGTTGACAAAGAATTAGTGACCCTAATTAGGTCGTTATTTGAATGGACGCCCCTACGTCTAAGCGTCAAATTCGTGATAAATAATAGAAATGGAAACGTATAGAAATTCCTGGACATAATAATTGACGACGTATACACTGCCCTTTCATTTGACATATGACGCCCCTGACTAGGGCGCTTTTTTATGAAATGAAGACTTAATGCAAGTCGTCAATTATTTAATATCTGAAATTTGGAAATTTTTACAGATGATAATACCAACGGTAAATGACTGAGTGAACAGCCATCATTTACTGAACTGACGACCCAGACAAGGGCGTCAATTCATAAAATGAGGACTCAAGCTCAGGCATCAATTGATTGATAGTTCTGATTTTTTTTGGTTTTTCATGTTTTTAGTAACCCTTGACAATGTGTTATGTGTGTTGGCACTATATTCCATTCCGTGAATATAGTCCCATGTTTTATGTCGTTTCATGATTACCCACTATTTCTCGATGATAGATGAACTCTCCATGGGACATTCCGTTCCTATGGACCAGTGACTTTATCATAGAGACCTCCGTAAGACTTCGCTAGCCTTGGATTCCCTCAAGGCAGCCGAGCAGGTTGTACCATCAAAACCCATGACACTACTTGATTTCTATGTCACTATAAAGAAACATGGTATACTAGCCCTCATGATATGCTATTTTGATGTCATGAGAATACTCTTTAATGGAATGGGAAACCATGCCATTAATACTGCTTAAAAATGATGTGCCATACTTGTGGACACTAATTCTATCTACCTTATCATGTACAAGAACGAGCGACCATCTTTATATGAGCGCTTATTCTTATTGTCTTGGCACCCAAGTTAGGGAGCCGATTCCACCTAGTTTTAATACGAATCGTGATTATACCGTTATTATCGTCCCTACATGTTCAATCCTTGTGATTCTATTCTGCACGATCTACCTTAAAGTTCATACCAGCTTGAATCCTTAGAATTCTATATTGGCTAGAACTAAAGTGGATGTCGAAAATACATGATCAATGCCTACGCATATAGGGCCCGATCTGGTCTTGGGAGGAGCACCCAAAAGTACTAGTGCCCATGGGAGTTGTAATGATCACGGTATGGCATTGTACCGAAGTGCATGACTAGCTTGATAGACAGTCCACAAATCTCATACTTGACTTGACTTGACATGACATGACTTGCGTGACCCAGAAAGGGTATTTATTATACTTGCTTGAAACATGATAACCAATTCTTGTCATGACATGATCACTTGACATGATAGATATACGTGCTTGATTACCTTTCTATCTTAACATGAGTTCTTGAAAGACTTACTAGTTCACTCACTATCACTTGATATACATTCTCTATTCTCTTGTTATACATTCTCTATTGTCATTTTACGTGAACATGCATAGCTAAATTACATTAATCTAACTTATAATTTACTTAAAGCAAGCTAGCTCTTGAGATATAATCCCTATTGAGCGTTCGCTCACATAGTGTTTTTCCCTTATTTTTTAGGTAAGTGTGAGGACGAAACTCTTTCGGATGGGGAAAGTCAAGAGTGATGAGATTAGAGCTACTCCAACTATCCAAGCGTTGTCTAGTCTTGACTTTTCTACATTCTTGGGTCAATCATTGTACTTTTTCATTTTATTGAGTCTTCGCACTAAGAGGATTATAATAGAAGTACTTTGAAGGTTTTGATGAAATAAAGGATTGGGTTATCTTTACTCTTGTGTGCTCTGTCTTTTTGTTGAATACACTAACGCTCTGATTGACATGATCGATATAAACTCGTCACGCGTCTCCGGGTTCCTTCCGCACTCGGGGCGTGATAGCCATCGTCTTTGCCGTGCTGAGCTTTAGAAGTTCACCCCGCTTTGGAAGTAGACGCCGCCGAGAGGACCAAAGGAAGAAGATCCGCCTTGGGATGTAGGAAGAAATATGGAAGAGGGAGATAGAAGAATGGAGGAAGAAAACTTTAAAACTTAAAATGAAAACCTGTGTATGCGTGAGAGTGTGTTGCAGAGACAATAGAGAGAGGGTTCCGTGGAGAGAATGAAAACATAGTAAAAATGAAATAAAAATAGAGGGTAAGAAGAAGAAGAAATAACTTTAAAACTAGAGAGATTTAGAAGAAGTGGTAGAAAAGAAAGTTGGATATCTAGATGAGACGAAGAAGATTGCTGAAGAACGTAGAGAGAGAGAAAACATAGGGAAGAGGGTGAAAAATGAGGAAGAATAGAGGTGATTTGCACTGATGAATAGTAAAAATGCAAGATAGAGATTTAAAAAACTTGAAATATCTTGACAATGGGAGAGAATTAGAGGCAGAGGAAGAAGAAGAAATGGCAGAGAACTTAAAAATGAAGAACTTTGAAGAAGAGAGTAAATTGAAAAGACGAGTAGAAGAGCATGAAAATAAGGCTAAAATGCTAACTACTCCCCACGGTGCTCTCGGGTAGGTTATATAGGCACAAGGAAGCTTCACGATCATGACTTTCCAGATCAGCACAAAATTCGATTTTGCAGCATCAAGGGTTGATCAAAGTAGGGATCTTCCCATGGATAGACTCTCCCTTCCTCAAACAATGGGAGATAAGCTTGAAATTTGGAAGATAACCATGATCGGGGGCATGCCGTTTCTATTTCATACTCTCGCGAAAATGGCGACTGGGGTGGTGGGCGCTCATTAAAATAGCGTCTGGTCAAGCGGTCGCCAATTCTTTATTTCCTCTTTTTGACATTTTCTTTTTTCCATAAATCCAAGAAATGGTGACCTTTCAAACATTCGCTAATTCTTTTTTCATTTTTCTTCGATTTTCTGTATAAATGAATGAGCGGCTACTTGGACGGTCGCATATTCTTTTCCAAAGAAATTGCATCTGCTTCAACGGTCGCTATTTTCTTTTATTTTTCAACTTTTCTTCTTTTTTTTCTATTTTCATCAAATGAAATAGCGCCCATGTGTGCAGTCGCTAATTCTTCTTTTTCTTTTCCTTTTCCAAAATAAATGAGTGCCCGTTTGATCAGCTGCTAATTCTTATTTTCCATAAAAATCTTCAAAAATGGCGTCTGACTATAAAATCGCTATTTCATGAAAATTCAAAAATTCTAAATAATCATATATTTCATCACAAAAATAATTGTGTAAATTCTTGAATATTTCTCACATGATTATTTTGGCTAAAAAGATGATAAAATGCGTGCAGGCTCAAATTAATGGTGAGAATAAAATTAACTGCTCATGTTGCACAACTTTATTCATTCAATGCTCGAAAATGATAAATGTGATGCAAAATATGATATGCAATACATCACTTATCAAAAATATAAAAATCTGATCAGTAAAAGAATTCATGATTTTTAAAGGCATCGGGATCCTTCTTTGTAGATCATTGGATCTTGGTGAGATAGAGCTTAGCTCTGATACCAACTGTTAGGTCCCTTGGTTGGTGTGAAAAGATCTAGAAGGGGGGGGGTGAATAGATCCTTATAAAAAATTATGCCCAATTACAAACTTAACTAGTTAACACATAAACTAATGCTATGAAGCAAATAAAACACTTAGACTTAATGCACAGCGGTTTTAGCACAAATGGTTCAAGGGTTCCCACACAAACAGTTCAGCACTTAAGTTGAACGACAGCTCAACAGACTCTTAGTGTGTAGATAGAAAAGAGACTAAGAATGCATGCATTTATGCTCACATAAGAACCTGTGAAGGGGGATAGAAGACATGGAGCAATCACACAAAACATAAGCCACTTGAACATGGATTTTTAAGGTGATTCGGTTGTAACCCCGCAACCTACGTCCACCCCTCACCAAACCCGATGAGACTTGCTGCTGACTAACAGCTTGACTGTTGAGCCTCACAGCTTGCTACTACTGAGCCTCACAGCTTGCTACTGCTGATTCACAGCTTCATGATGGGGACGACGCCCCCCCCCCCCCCCCCCCCACACTCACACTAAGATCAGAAATGAAAAGGGAAACAAAGAAAGATAAAAATAGAAACAAGGCGCGAAGACTTTGGATTTGATCCACAAGTCTTGTCTGAACGGATTGGAAGTGAAGCTTCTTTGGCTGTTGAAACTTTCTTTCTTTCAGGCTTAGGCCGACCGCAAGGGTGCTTTCCTCTCCTTCTCTTTATAGCACAGGATTGAGTGGATCCATGTGCTGGGCTGCTCTCTTTTCTTCTCCTCTCTTTTTCTTCCTCTCAGATAATCAGCTAAGGCACGAGCTCTCTCTCTTTTCTTCTTTTAGGCCTTCTTCTTCCTCTTGAGGCAGCATCAGTAGCTCTCTTCATGTAGAGAGCTTGATATATAGGGAGAGCTGGGTAGAACCAATTCCCTCAATAATCCTGTGATCTGATTGGCTGGAATATAAAATGCTTGTTTGAACATTGACCTCTTTTGATTGGACCACCATATCTGATGGCAGGAGCAAGTCAAACTTCCCAAGGCTGAAATCTAATTGGTCCAGTAGAGACACATGAGTTTCCCTCCAAGATCCTTCAATTTGAATGGCTGGCGTAAAATAAGTGAGGTTGGCCAATAGTGCCTGTAGCAACTTTAATTTTCATGGGCTGGCTTGCAGAGAGGGCGTCCTTTTGTCCCAGGGAGATTTTCTTTTATAGGCACAATCCTTGTTGGCTGACTCCATGAAAAAAGGACAACAGAGAAGGAGTAATTTCCTAGATGTTGTACTGATAGATACTTTGTCCAAAAGGTTGCTATTGTAACTTTTGATTGTAGGGACATTTGTGTGTCCTAGGAATCTTTTCCATACCTCAAAAAACTTGTTTTTGCAGATTTTCAGTTCATAGTTTAATCCTCTGGATGATCTTCAAAGGTTGCAGAAAAGACTAGAAATCCTTGAGAAGCCTTCTGGTGCTTCGACACAACAAGGCCATTGCGTTGATGCGGCTTTGTGTGTAGCAACCCTGATAAAAATAAGATTTTAAAAATAAATCAAATTAGAATAAAAGATAAGTAAATAGATGACAAAGAGCCTAAATGAGTAAATCATTAATCAAGAGAAAATTAACGCCTTTTATCAAGGCGCTGATTCAAAAGGAAATGCCTCTGTCTAAGGCGTTAATTTAAAAAGGACGCCTACACACTAGGGCGTCAAATTTCAAACAACGGGAAAATAAAATTAAGAAAAGGAATGGAAACGCCCTCTACATGGGCACGTTTCGCATAAGAAATGACGCTTGACAAGGCGTCAATTCAAATTAACGCCCTCGCTTAAGACGTTAATTCAGTTCGAGTTTCGTTCGACCCAGGAGACCATCCAGGGCAAGTTCTGGATAACTACGACAAAGATGGAATATGGTAAGGACTCTATCATGGAAGTATTATTTCCAATACAACTCTAACTCTATTAGGATCCCCAAAATCCTATAAATATCCTGCTACTCGACCCAGACCGCTGTTTGGCGTTCTGTGTTGCTGTTGTCGTCAGTGAAAAACCGGTAATGTTCTTCCTCTTTTTCTTTTACCTTAGGTTATATGATTAATGATCTTCATTATTTCTTCTGTAGGAAGTCTACAGTAACTCTCTGTCGAAGTGAAGAACGTGAGGTTCTTCATCCTCTTCTTCTTCCTCTTCTGGTGATCAGAAGACTCTGTTACAAACAGAGTATCGTTTGTCTTCACGAATCTTCACGTTTCTTCTTCCAGATCTTAATCAAGGTAGGTTTTCTCAAGAACGTAGCCCAAACTAGCTTAATATCTTTAATAATATCATCGATCCTCCATGCATATAGTTTTATTGTGGTTTCAACTGTTTCTATGCAATTTTCAAAGCAACGCCCTTGACCAGGACGCTAATTTAAAATAAGCGACCCACACCAGGGCGCTAATTCTTGTTTTGACGCCCTACCTAGGAGTCGTCAATTTCATATAAATTGATAATTACCCATGTTTAAAATTCTATATCTATGAAACCATGAACCTAATCTAATGCATGTTCATCCTGAATGAATTCTGCTATTTTTCTGGTCCTGACTATATAAATTGTTCCTGAAATTTTGTTATCTGAAATTTGAAAGAATTGTTGAATTAACGACCTGCACAAGGTCGTCTCTTATTGAACTGACGCCCCAGACCAGGGCGCTAATTGAAAAGTAACGCCCCTGTCCAGGGCGCGTTTTTGTTAAAATTCCAGAATATTGATTTTCTGTAGAATGGAAATATTGAAGGGACGACTAATGTATAAGTCGTCAAATTGTGAATAAACGCCCCTGAGTAAGGCGTTAATTGGATAATTAATGACTTAGCTTAAGTCGCTATTTTCTATATTACTGTTTTACACTGATTACTGTCAACCGAAGGGTTATATATATATATATATATATATATATATATAGATCGGCACTATATTTCCACTCCGTGAATATAGTCCCATGTTTCATGATATTTTTATCGCACTACCCTCAATTCTCATTGACATGCAAGCTCTCCATTGGACATTCCGTTCCTTTGGACTAGCGAGTTAGTCATAGAGACCTCCGTAAGTCTCCTCCCAGCCTTGGATTCCCTCAAAACCGACTGAGCTGGTTGTACCATAAAAACCCATCACACTATTTTGCCATGTCACTCTATAGAAACATGGTATACCGGCCCTCATGTTATGCAAAGTGTGTATCATGAGAATTCTCTTAATGGGATGAGGTTATCATGCCATTTTATGCTGTTCTTGTAAACCCCAATTCTATCTTCAACATGATGTTCTTGTGGACCTCAATTCTATATTAAGAATGAGGACGTCTTGCCATTGATGTGTTGTTCATGTGGACCTTAATTCTATATAAAGAGTGTCCATACTTGCTTGTCATGGTACCCAAGGTAGGGAACCAATTCCACCTAGTTTTATCGATAATCGTGATTGTACCGTTATTATCGTCATTCTATGTCAAGTGTCATATTTTTGGACTCTACTCTATCCAAGTTTATCTTACATGACTACAAGCTTTATTCTTGAAATTCCATATTGGCTATACACAAAAGTGGATGTTAAAATACATGATTAATGCCTGCGCATATAGGGCCCGATCTGGTCCTAGGAGGAGCACCCGAAAGTACTTGTGCCCATGGGAGTTGATTGATCACGGTATTGACATTATACCGAAGTGCATGACTAGCTTGATTGAACATTCCACAAATCTTGTACTTGTACTTGACTTGATATTACATGACTTGCGTGGCCCGAGAAAGGGTAATTGTATACTTGCTTGACTTGAAACAAAATAGCCAAATTCCAACGTGACATGATGAGTTTACTTGCTTGAATATCTTGATATCTTTTGATATAAGTTCTTGAAAGTTCATGACTAGTTCTTCTTGCTATCGTATTGTTATACACTCTCTCTATCTTGTCGTTTTATGCGAGCATGCATAGCTATAGTGCATTTTTGAAAGATCTAATTACTTAAACCCCTTGCTAGTTCTTGAGATATAATTTCCTACTGAGCGTTCGCTCACTTAGTGTTTCCCTACTTTTCAGGTAAGTCCGACGATGAGGGAACTAAAACGGATGGGAAAAATCAAGAGTGAAAGAGATAGAGCTTCTTCCGTGTTATCTAGTCTTTTTCATATTTTTTTTTTGAGTCAACCTTGTATTTTTCCTTTATCTTAGTTAGTACTTCAAAGGTTTGTAATAGACATATTCTTATAAAGGAATAAAGGATTGCGTTATCTTTACTTTTGCGCATCTCTGATTTTGGTGTCGAATACACTAATACTCTGATTGACATGATTGATATAAACTCGTCACGCGTCTCTGGGTATCTTCCGCTCTCGGGGCGTGACAGTTTTTGTGGTATCAGAGCCTAGGGTATTCAATTCCTAGGAAAACCCAAGTCCAAGGATAGGTTCAAACCTTTAACCAGTGAGATTGGGTAGAACCAAGGGTTGAGTTAACATAAAAACTTAAAAGCCCATAACACGAGTATATACTAATATAGTTATTGTAATTGTAGGATAATGGCTGCCGAACGTGCTCAGTGGCGCAACATGCAGCGTACACTTCAAGGCATGACTCAGGTGCTGCAACAAGTAGCACAGGGAGGTGCACAACGAGCAGGGAGTCTCCACCAAGTCTTTAAAAACATGAACCCGGCTAAATTCATGGGTTCTACTGATCCGGACGACGCAGAGCACTGGATCAGGGAGACGGAACGTATATTCCGTGTTTTGCAGTGCACGGGTCAAGATAAAGTCTTATTAGTCACCTTTCAGTTGGAAAGGGATGCCCGATGCTGGTGGGAATCAATAGAAGCTACTTTAAATCAAGACCAAGTTACTTGGGAAGAATTCGTTGAACATTTCAACGCTAAATATTTTTCGGATCGAGTACAGGAAAAGAAAGCTACAGAATTTGCTGCACTGAAGCAACGATCCTTGACAGTGGCCGAGTACGAGGCCCAACTTTCTATATTATCTCGGTATGCTAAGCACTTAGTTAGCACAGAGAAGATGAAAGCTAGGAGGTTCCTAAATGGGCTCAGGCCCCAATATATAACCCAACTGGCACCGATGGATATTCAAGTCTATTCGGAGATAGTACGTCGAGCCCAGCTTCTAGAAGATGCCACGAAACTATCAGATATAATCCGTGGGAAGGACAAGAAAGAACAAGTCACAAGTTCGGGTTCCTTTAAACCCAACTTCAAGAAGAGGCCTAGCAATGGAGGTACTTCCTCACAAGATCAGAAGTTTAAGAAGACCAAGCCCTTCTCCATCACCACTACCCCATCAAATATAGTGTGCAAGTATTATGACAAGGCGGGTCATAGAGCAGAAGAATGCTGGAGGAAACTAGGAGCATGTCTCCGCTGTGGGAGTCGCGATCATCGAATTCCCGATTGCCCATTACTTAATGATCAAGCCGGGGACGGAAAGCGCCCAGTAACCAAGAATGCTCGTCTTCACGCAATTAAGGAGACCGAACCAGAAGAAGAAGGCGGACTAGTAGAAGGTACATTGAAAGTTTGTTCCAAGTCTGCATGTGTCTTAATTGATACTGGTGCTTCACATTCAATTGTTTCCAAGAAGTTCGCTGATCCGTTACCCCTAGAACCGGAATGGATAAAATTAGTCTTGTATACTCCTCTAGGAAATGAGACTGATATTACACACCATTACCAGAACTGTGAAGTATTGGTTCATGGTAAGAATCTCCCTATTGATCTTATATGTTTAGATCTAAAGGAGTATGATGTCATACTAGGAGCGGATTGGTTATCTAAATATCAGGCAACGGTCGATTGCCACAATAGTAAGGTTACTTTCGAGAAATTTCCAGAACTGATCTTTACTAGCCCCAAGAGGCGAAGCAAAACCTCTCTTATTTCGTCTCTCCGAGCTAGCAAGCTCATCAGGAAAGATGTGTATCTTTCCTTGCATTCGTCACGATTAAGGAGGCTAAGGAAACTAAGATAGAAGACATTCCGGTGGTACAAGAATTTCTGGACGTATTTCGGAAGATTTGCTTGGATTATCCCCCAAAGAGAAGTGGCCTTCACCATCGATTTAGTTCCTGGTGCGGGTCCAGTTTCTAAGGCACCGTATAGAATGTCACCTGCTGAACTCAATATAAGCATGGACACGGATTCCCAATGTGTCACCTTATCTCATATAAGCATTCATCCAGACCTATTATCTGAAATACGAGCGCTTCAAGATAATGACCCTATATTAGTAGAGATCAAAGGCAAACTGGAAGGACAATCTGATTTCCAAATAACTTGTGAAGGAAGATTAATGTTCAGGAATCGAACTTGCATACCGGATTGTCCCGAGTTAAAGAAGAAGATCTTAGATGTAGCTCATAGATCAAGGTACACGATTCATCCTGGATCTACCAAAATGTACCAAGATGTGAAAAGAATTTTTTGGTGGCCCAACATGAAAAGGGAAATAGCGGACTACGTGTCGCGCTGTCTCACATGCCAACAGGTCAAGGCGGAACACCAAAAGCCTGCTGAAAAATTACATCCTCTAGATATCCCTAAATGGAAGTGGGAGGATATTGGTATGGATTTCATCATGGGTTTATCTAAATCGAAAGGAGGACATGATGGAATATGGGTTATTATTGACCGATTGACTAAATCAGCGCATTTCTTGCCAATCAAGAGCCGATGGTCAGTCGATGTGTTGGCTGCATTATACATCAAGGACATAGTCAGATTACACGGTATTCCTATTTCAATCGTGTCTGACAGAGATCCCCGTTTTACTTCTCATTTTTGGAAGGGACTACAGCATTCATTAGGAACAAGGCTTAACTTTAGTACAGCTTTTCATCCTCAAACGGATGGTCAGACCGAGAGAACAAATCAAGTAGTTGAAGACATGCTTAGGGCATGCATCATTGATTTTGGTGGAAGCTGGAATGCTCACTTGCCTCTGGTCGAATTCGCATACAATAATAGCTACCAGGCAAGTATCAAAATGGCACCTTTCGAAGCTTTATACGGAAGGAGTTGCCGATCACCCTTATGCTGGGACGAAGTTGGAGAGAAACAACTGCTAGGTCCAGACATGGTAAGGGATACCACTGAGAAGATACAATTGATTAGAGAAAAGACTGCAAGTTGCTCAGTCTAGGCAAAAGGCTTATGCTGATACAAGAAGGAGAGATCTTGAATTCCAAGTCGGAGATCATGTATTTCTCAAGATATCGTCTGTACGTGGAATACAGAGATTTGGTGTTAAGGGCAAGCTTACACCAAGATTTATCGGACCTTTCGAGATACTGGAAAGAGTTGGCGAGGTTACTTATCGCATCGCATTACCTCCTCAATTGTCCGAAGTCCATAATGTGTTCCATATATCTATATTGAAGAAGTATGTGCATGACTCGTCACATATTATTGATCACGGAGACTTAGTGATCCAGAAAGATCTCACATATGAGCAGAAGCCCATGAAGATACTAGATCGTGAAGTACGTACTCTAAGGAATAAGGTTATTCCCATGCTAAAAATACAATGGAATAAGAGTTCCGATCATGAAGCCACATGGGAGACCGAGGAATCCATGAGGAAGCGATTTCCAGAATTATTTTAAGGTATATACGCTACACTCTCCACATATATATATTATGGAATTTGGGGACCAAATTCTTTTAAGTGGGGGAGGGTGTAGCAACCCTGATAAAAATAGATTTTTAAAATAAATCAAATTAGAATAAAAGATAAGTAAATAGATGACAAAGAGCCTAAATGAGTAAATCATTAATCAAGAGGAAAATAATGCCTTTTATCAAGGCGCTGATTCAAAAGGAAACGCCTCTGTCTAAGGCGTTAATTTAAAAAGGACGCCTACACACTAGGGCGTCAAATTTCAAATGACGGGAAAATAAAATTAAGGAAAGGAAAGGAAACGCCCTCTACATGGGCGCGTTTCGCATAAGAAATGACGCTTGACAAGGCGTCAATTCAAATTAACGCCCTCGCTTAAGACGTTAATTCAGTTCGAGTTTCGTTCGACCCAGGAGACCATCCAGGGCAAGTTCTGGATAACTACGACAAAGATGGAATATGGTAAGGACTCTATCATGGAAGTATTACTTCCAATACAACTCTAACCCTATTAGGATCCCCAAAATCCTATAAATATCCTGCTACTCGACCCAGACCGCTGTTTGGCGTTCTGTGTTGCTATTGTCGTCAGTGAAGAACCGGTCATGTTCTTCCTCTTTTTCTTTTACCTTAGGTTATATGATTAATGATCTTCATTATTTATTATGTAGGAAGTCTGCAGTAACTCTCTGTCGAAGTGAAGAACGTGAGGTTCTTCATCCTCTTCTTCTTCCTCTTCTGGTGATCAGAAGACTCTGTTACAAACAGAGTATCGTTTGTCTTCACGAATCTTCACGTTTCTTCTTCCAGATCTTAATCAAGGTAGGTTTTCTCAAGAACGTAGCCCAAACTAGCTTAATATCTTTAATAATATCATTGATCCTCCATGCATATAGTTTTATTGTGGTTTCAACTATTTCTATGCAATTTTCAAAGCAACGCCCTTGACCATGGCGCTAATTTAAAATAAGCGACCCACACCAGGGCGCTCATTCTTGTTTTGACGCCCTACCTATGAGTCGTCAATTTCATATAAATTGATAATTACCCATGTTTAAAATTCTATATCTATGAAACCAAGAACCTAATCTAATGCATGTTCATCCTGAATGAATTCTGCTATTTTTCTGGTCCTGACTATATAAATTGTTCCTGAAATTTTATTATCTGAAATTTGGAAAAATTGTTGAATTAACGACCTGCACAAGGTCATCTCTTATTGAACTGACGCCCCAGACCAGGGGCTAATTGAAAAGTAATGCCCCTGTCCAGGGCGCGTTTTTGTTAAAGTTCCAGAATATTGATTTTCTGTAGAATGGAAATATTGAAGGGACGACTAATGTATAAGTCGTCAAATTGTGAATAAATGCCCCTGAGTAAGGCGTTAATTGGATAATTAATGACTTAGCTTAAGTCACTATTTTCTGTATTACTGTTTTACACTGATTACTGTCAACCGAAGGGTTTATATATATATATATATATATATATATATATATATATATATATATATATATATATATATATATATATATATATATCGGCACTATATTTCCACTCCGTGAATATAGTCCCATGTTTCATGATATTTTTATCGCACTACCCTCAATTCTCATTGACATACAAGCTCTCCATTAGACATTCCGTTCCTTTGGACTAGCGAGTTAGTCATAGAGACCTCCGTAAGTCTCATCGCAGCCTTGGATTCCCTCAAGGCGGACTGAGCTGGTTGTACTATAAAAACCCATCACACTATTTTGCCATGCCACTCTATAGAAACATGGTATACCGGCCCTCATGTTATGCAAAGTGTGTATCATGAGAATTCTCTTAATGGGATGAGGTTATCATGCCATTTTATGCTGTTCTTGTAAACCCCAATTCTATCTTCAACATGATGTTCTTGTGGACCTCAATTCTATATTAAGAATGAGGACGTCTTGCCATTGATGTGTTGTTCATGTGGACCTTAATTCTATATAAAGAATGTCCATACTTGCTTGTCATGGTACCCAAGGTAGGGAACCAATTCCACCTAGTTTTATCGATAATCGTGATTGTACCGTTATTATCGCCATTCTATGTCAAGTGTCATATTTTTGGACTCTACTCTATCCAAGTTTATCTTACATGACTATAAGCTTTATTCTTGAAATTTCATATTGGCTATACACAAAAGTGGATGTTAAAATACATGATTAATACCTGCGCATATAGGGCCCGATCTGGTCCTGGGAGGAGCACCCGAAAGTACTTGTGCCCATGGGAGTTGATTGATCACGGTATTGGCATTATACCGAAGTGCATGACTAGCTTGATTGAACATTCCACAAATCTTGTACTTGTACTTGACTTGATATTACATGACTTGCGTGGCCCGAAAAAGGGTAATTTCATACTTGCGTGCTTGAACGTGATAGCCAAATTCCAACATGACATGATGAATACACTTGCTTGAATATCTTGATATCTTTTGATATAAGTTCTTGAAAGTTCATGACTAGTTCTTCTTGCTATCTTATTGTTATACACTCTCTCTATCTTGTCATTTTATGCGAGCATGCATAGCTATAGTGCATTCATGAAAGATGTAATTACTTAAACCCCTTGCTAGTTCTTGAGATATAATTTCCTACTGAGCGTTCGCTCACTTAGTGTTTCCCTACTTTTCAGGTAAGTCCGACGATGAGGGAACTCAAACGGATGGGGAAAATCAAGAGTGAAAGAGATAGAGCTTCTTCCGTGTTATCTAGTCTTTTTCATATATTTTTTTTTTAGTCAACCTTGTATTTTCCTTTATCTTAGTTAGTACTTCAAGGTTTGTAATAGACATATTCTTATGAAGGAATAAAGGATTGGGTTATCTTTACTTTTGCGCATCTCTGATTTTGGTGTCGAATACACTAATACTCTGATTGACATGATTGATATAAACTCGTCACGCGTCTCCGGGTATCTTCCGCTCTCGGGGCGTGACATTGTGAGTTCTGCAAATGTTGGCGAGCGAGTGTTGATGGCGTTGACACAGTGAGGGCACTGCGTTGGCGTAGCCTTCTTCAAGCTAGCTTCGAGCCTGAGTGTGAGGCTTGAGGTTCTCCCGATTCATCTATTTGTCTGCCTTGGCGACACATTTTTCACCCTTAACCTCCATTTGTCACCCTTGCGGGTCTATTTGTCACCGCTATCACCCATGAGCCATCGCCTTTGTTTGTTGTTCACCCTTGCGAGTTTTTTGTCTGACTGCGTTGACGCACAGGAGCGTTGCATCAGTGCAACCTTGTTGGATTTGCTGCCTTCAACTTCGCAAGCCATTTTTCAGCACTACGACCCATTATTCATCCTTGTAACTTATTTGTCTTCCCTACACAGCCATTTGTCACCCTTATTCATCAATAGCCATCGCCACTGCTTCTTTCAGCCTTGTGAGATTCAACATGCTGGAGACGCCCAATGCGTTAACTAGAGACACAGGTGCGTTGACGCCATCTGCTGGTGTTGTTGAAGACTGGGCTGGCTGTAGGCATGATCAGCAGGAATAGGGTGCTTGTGTAGAGGGTGCGTTAACGCAGCAGACTGTTGCGTTGATGCATTGAGGCTCTTTTTAGCCTTGTAGGTCTAATGGTCATAGTTGACATCTATTTTTCACTATTGCCCAACTATTTGTCAGCCTTAAGCATCATTTGTCACACATAGAGGTCTATTTGTCATCCTTATTCAAGAGCTTGACTGCTTTGCTTGATTGCTTGAAGCTTTATTGCTGGAGAGGGTTTGGTGTCGACTCCATTGAATCATTTTTGAGCTTCTGAGCCATTTGTCTGCCGAGCTATCCATTTGTCACCAGTACTCATCTATTTGTCTCCCTTAACAAATATTTGTGACCCGTGTAGGTGTATTTGTCACCCTTATTTGAGTTAGCTGGCAAACATCTTCTACTGAACTTGGAGTCGACGCAGTAAGGACTTGAAGTCAACTCCACTTCATATTTTTCATGATTTTTACAATTCAAAGCCTCATTCAGCCTGTTCTTTGTTCAAGATCGACTTCTTGCTTGGTTTTGCTATTGTATGACTTCTTCTGACTAAGACCTTCTCCTGTAGGCTTTCAAGGAGCTTGTTTGCTCAAGACATTGAGATCCTTACATAAGAGATTTATTTCATGGTGAGTATACCATGGAGGCATCAAGAGCATTGTCATGCATACATCATCATAGTTGAATCAATTTAACAGACATATAATGAGTCATACTCAGACATCATCAAAACCAAAGAATCATGTGTTACCACACATGCACAACAACATGCACCCCCACCTCCTCTTCTCTCTCCCTTGATCACCCTCACCTCTCTCTCATCTCCTCTCCCTTCACCTAGTTAGGTCGCCCCTTTTTTACCCCACTTCTTCCACCTCTTACCATCACCACTCCCATCTCCTAGATCTCCACCAACTAGCCTTCATTTCTCTACATATCCCCCTCTATTTCTAATCCTAGATCTCTCTTCTTCACTCCTACAATCTCCCTCTCACGGCGGTGTCCACTCCAAGGTGGGGCGGCGATCAAAGGCTTGGCAGCGTAGACGATGGCGTCTTCCTCATCTTCTTGGCTACACTTTCTCTTTTCTCTTCTTGTTATTTAGATTTCATTTGGAGTTGTGATCTTTCTTTTCTCAAACATAATGTGAACATTTATTTTTGAAGCAATAAACTTTGTTTGAGCAATTTCTTTCTTTCTTGATCTTCTTCCTCTATATATATATATTTCTTTTCCTCAACCCTCCTCATTTCTTTAGCTAGATTTACTTTGTGCAATTTTAATTTCAACATTAAAACTCATTCAACAATCTCTCGTTTCAAGGAACCTAAGGTTTAAAAGTTCTAACCTCCTTGTGGGATCGACTCGTATTCACCACTACGCTTTAAATTTTAATTTTATTATGTGTGTGTGTGAAATTTTCAAATTGTGTGCGTGATATTTTTAACGATGAGCATCCGCTCGCATCAAGTTTTGGCTCCGTGACCGGGGAGGCTTTGGATTTTTGGTTGATAACTTTGTGTTTCCTTTTGTGTATATTAATACTAACTTTTGTTTCTTTTATTTTGTAGAAAAAAAACAACAAAATGGGGAAAATCAGACTTGAAATTGTAGAAAAAAATCTGTCAAGAAAAGTGTCGCAGAAAGTAGAAAACTGTAAGTAGAAAGATAGAAATCAAAAAATCCAGAAAAAAAGAAACGTCACAGAAAGCAGAAAAATGTAAGTGAAGGTCCTGATCAAAAAAAACTGAAAACTCATAAAAACCACAAAAAAGGAGTTGTGAGGTAAGTATTTTATCGTTTTTCTTTGTTAATTTTTGTCATAAAGAGTACGAGGGATCGCTCTCCAAGTAAGTATCATAATCTTCTCTCTTTTCATCTGCTTTCTTTCATTTCGATATTTGGTTAGATAGGTGTTTCGCTCGACCGATGTGGGGCGCGTGCGTCGACGGGGAAATATGTCGGTAACCGCAGCGAGAAGGGAAAATAAAGCGACACAGAAGACAATGGGGGGATTTATGTTATATCTGGGGCTTTTTTATTTTGTAACTGTATATCTCTCACGGCTGCACCATACACTCGCCTTTTACAGAAAGTCGAGAGGGGTCAACTTGCACGAGAGGTTTTCAGGGAGTTAGTGAATGATAACAGTGGCCGGTGAGAGCTGAGTGGTTACTCGTTCGAGATGAATGAGGCCAAGGTGGCTGGATGACAGGGTGACCAGACAGATGCGGGTGTGCCAGTCGATTTCTTGACAATCACCTGTGGAACCAACTTTTGACTAGGGAAGCGTCGCCAGGACGCGGCACGTGGGCACGGGGTATCGGGTGACACGTAGAGAGAAGGGAGGTTCCACAGGTGCGAGTGTGTAGATGATTACGGGGATTCGTGTACGGGATGTCTTTCCCCACCGGCCGCAAGCAACTAGTGTTTATTGACATCGGATTGAATTTGAACACCTTTGTTCTGTGCTGAAGAAGAGGTTGGATATTTCTAAAGCCAAGGGCAGGGTAACGGGTACATCCTGCAACTGTAGGGTGACTGTCGCACTCGACTAGGAAGGTTAGTTAACTGGAGTCTGGGAGACTGGACACACACAATGGCGTGTGTGAAGGCAAGATTGAGACTCGGTTGAGGGTATGCCTATTCAACTGGTTTCATGCTTTATAGGTGCCACATGGGCTTTACAAGTGGGCCTAAAGGGTCGAAATACAACTGGTGCAAGTCGGGGGATAATTCTAACACGTGGGTCAGTCCCCGGGTCAATGCAGGATAAAGCGGATATCCATTTATTTTTACAGAGGCTCTCCGCAAGGAGCTAGGGACGTGCCTGAATCGCCGAGGGAGGGCTAGACTGGATGGCAGGGTTTGACACTGGCTGGCCTCTGTGGGAGACTAGACGCGGCTCGAGGTGAGCGGTAGGGTACGGGTCCCGGGAGGCTAGTGTCTTCATGCCAGGGAGTTAGGGCTGGTCCCGGGAATGTTACTTCCGGGCTAGGGTCCGGCTAACTCAGGTCAGCAGTCGGGACCGTCGGTGGCCAGCTCGGGGTGAGCTGCGGGCATGTGGTCCCATGGTGGGAGCGAATCCGGCATTATGGCGTGCACATGTTATCGTAATGCACCAAACGTGGGGGGTCCCGATGTGTGGGTATGTTCACCGTCATCATACGCCTTATACGTGAGGGGATGGAGTTGAGTGAAATGGCTAGACGTCATGTGAGGGGAGTACATTTGACATACCCTCGGCGTATACGAGCTGATCAACAAGCCACCCAACACGTGTCTTGCTCCTCGTGTTCTTGTCGGAAGCCTTAGGGCTTGGGTCCTTGTGTTGATCCTCTGTGTCTGTATGCATATATCCCTTGAGCTTCTAAGGGGGGGAATTTATAGTGGAAGGTGAAGGGTTAGGGGGGTTTATACGGGCTGGGTTGGGGGGGTGAGCTGGTCCGCGTAAACCCCCTAAAGATAAATTATTTTTTTTTTGTTTCTGAGAGGGGGAGGAGGGTTTATGCGTGGAAAGTCCCCATTTTTTTCATTTTTCTATTTGTGTGGGCCCGGGTTTACGCGGACCAGCCCGGGGGGTTGGGTTAGTCCGCGTAAACCCCCCCTAGGGGGGGTTTACTCGGGGAGAAACCCCCTCTTTTTTTCTTAACAAAAGTTTTTTTTCTTTAATGTGTGTGGGCCCAGGTTTACGCGGACTAGACCAGGGGGGCCGGGCTGGTCCACGTAAACCCCCCCCCCCCATAGGGGGGTTTACGTGGGGCACCATGGGGTTTTTTTCTCCAAGTCTATAAACCCAATTTTTACTCCTTTGGGACCACTTTGACTCCGTGTGACTGCAAGAGGACAAAGGATACGAGGCTTGGACTGGTTGGCTGGTTGTGTGCACGCGTGGACCGAGGAGATTGACCCGTGTGATCTCGAGACTCCATCTTTTTGAACTCCTTCGAGCTGGTATGTTGATCAATCTTGCACAAAACTAGGGCTGAGACGAACTTGAACTGAGACTGGCCAGGCTGGGTGAAGGGGCCCCGACCTGGGGGAGTTCGTGAACTTCCCCCCTAGGCGAGATGTGGCCGGGGGGTGGTCCTGGGGTCCCTTCCTCTATTGTTTAGTGTTGTCCTCTGCAGGACTTTAGGCATCCGGGGCATTTCAGATCCATGGGTATATCTTTAGTTGGTAATTCAGTCAGATGTCTCATTTTCAATGCTATTAGTAGCACCCAGCAAAAACCATTATTCGGACTATTCACTCTTGCTGTCCTCGGTTATGGCATGTGGGAAATATGGAATGCTAGAAACCTTGCTAAATATGATGGTAAGCATATCTCCAAGCATGGTCTTGTTCACAAAATGTCCTACAAGGTGAAGCAAATATGCATTGCAGAGAGCGGATGGGTCCCATTGGAGAGAGAAGCTCTGGGGTCAGAGCGGGGTCGCTGCATGGTGAGCAAGGAACGGGTTCTCGTGGAGATAGAGGAGGCTCTGGAGCTAATGCGGAGAAGCTACATCTTGCATCTTCGCCAAAGAATCCTTCTACCATTCTACCAAGGCCACCTTCTGCCTCGGATGGGAGGACTTCTCTTGAAGCTCATGGACGTTATCGTTCTCGCTCCAGGACCCCTGTGTGGATCTCTTCTCAGCCGCAGCCATGGACTAACTTGTTCAAAGCCCCCGTGTCTTCTCAGGATTATAAAATAGAGTTCTTGCAGCCTTCTTCATTTGATTCCAAGAGCATTGCAGTCTGTGAGGCTGGTGATTCAGCAGAATTGTAGGAGGTATGGTCACAAGCTCTGGTTGGTTATGTTGTTGGACTATCAACTTCCTTCTTGCCTTTGCAGTCTTTCATCAAGAACCGATGGAGTCCCAATGGATTCTAGCTTTATATGCTTGATAATGGTTTCTTCCTTTGCAAATTCGATTTGGAGGAAGACTTGCAATGCATTCAAGAAGGTTTTTGGACCATTAAGGGTCATCCTTTGATTCTCCGGAGGTGGACTCCAGAAGTTAATTTTTAATTAGACAGTCTTAGAAGCATTCCACTATGGGTCTCATTGCATGGTGTTCCTTTGCACTTATGGACGAAGAAATTTTTCAGTCGCATTTGTAGTATCATAGGAACTCCACTTCAGCTGAACAAACTCACTGCAACCATGCAATGTTTATCATATGCTAGAGCTTGTGTTATGGTTTCAGCTGAGAAGGAGCTTCCGGATGAAGTCATTTTCAAAGACTTGGAAGGTAAGCACCGAAAGATTTTTGTTAAATATTCTTGGAAGCCAGGAATATGCTCTTCTTGCAAATCTTTTGGTCATTTAGATGGGCAATGTATATCAAAAGGTCCACCACCCAGAAAAGAATTTCGACAAAAGGAGAAGGAAACTTGCCAAAACATTACTCAGAAGGAGAAGGATATTCCAACCCAGTCCATTATCACAAAAAATAAGTTCTCTGCTCTGAATTCTATATTAGACCAGAATGAAGAATTGTTACATAATAATTCAAGACCCACTCGGGTGGAAGCAGCAGAGTCAGTACGGGCACATGTAACTCCAATGGAAACTACTTCCGGTAATCTCTCAATGCAGGTGTCGCACTTATCGCAGCCTACACAAGATTCGCCAGGCGAGATTTCAAAATTTAAATCTCATTCGAATTCAAGTATGATAGCAGAGGGTTATCGGCAGAAAGATTTGAATTTTTCAATAACAGATTTTCCTACTGTTAAGGAAGCAGCGGGGAAAATGCCTGATGCTCATGGGGCAACCCATGAATTCTCAATGAAACCAGGATGATCTGCTCGTCATGTTTCTAATTAGCTGCTCTTATTAATACTCTCTTAATGAAGGTTGTCAGCTAGAATGTTAGATGATTAAATAAAGCAGAGAGAAGAGCCCAACTCAAAACCATACTCTCTCAAATCAGGTGTGACATTGATGTTCTCATTGAGACTAAAATTCATACTTAGAACCCAGTCAACTTTAAGCAGAGCATTTGGCCAGAAGCTGATTTTATTTATAACCAAGATGCCAGAGGAAGGATTTGGATTATTAGTGATCCAATCAAGTTTTCTATTCAACTTCATAAGGAGACTGATCAGATTATTCACACCAAAGTTTCTGATAATTCTACAAACTCTTCCTTCCACTTCACTATAGTCTATGCCTCTAATTTGATATCTCAACGTAGAAGGCTATGGAAATATCTAATTGATCTGTCAGTCACCTCCAATAATACTCCATGGATAGTAGTCGGTGATTTCGATACTATCAGATATCCTAATGAAAATATGGGAGGAAACCCAATCTCTCCTGCTATCCTTGAAGAATTTGACAATATGATCACTTCTTCCAAGCTATGTGACATTAAATTCTTAGGGAACATCTACTCCTAGAGTAATCATTCCCAACCTCCTAAGAGAATTGTAGCAAGGCTGGACAGATGCTTGATAAATGATTCATGGATTTATAATTTTCTAGAATCATATGCAGAGTATAAAAGTGAATTCTTCTCTGATCATTCACTTCTGAATATTTCCTCTAAAAAGGAAACCAAGACAGGAAAGAAACCATTCAAATTCTTTCACATGTGGACTCAGCACCCACAGTTTTTATCATTGGTCCAGGATGTTTGTCAAGAACAAATTAGAGGGTCCCCTCAATTTATACTTTGGATAAAACTCAAAAAACTGAAGCAAGCTCTGTTAGAGATTGGAATTCTAGCAGTTTCGGCAATGTTCATGATACATTCAAAAGGCCAGTAGGGAGTTAAAATTAGCTCAGAAAGAATTACATTCAGCCCCGATGAAGAGCAATCTCATTGAAAAGGAGAAGGAATTAAGATTAAGCTATTCTAATGCCATGAAATTCGAAGAATCATTTGCAAGGCAAAAATCAAGGCAAACCTGGTTGGGGCTGGGGAATTCCAACACTAAATATTTCTATGCTGCATTCAGAGGCAGAAGGGCAATAAGCTGCATTAAAAAGTGTCGACATCTTGATGGAAGTGTAACTTATGACATGGAAGAAGTTAATAAACATGCTGTTCAATTCTTCAAAAATCTCTTGAACCAAGCTCCCATTACAGACAACTGGCCGTTTACTCTAAAAACTAAGCTGTCTGAGGCTGATTCAGGTATGCTTTGCTCACCAATCTTTGATGAGGAGATTAAACATGTGGTCTTCAAAAGCCCTCAAAATAAAAGTCCTGGCCCTGATGGATTTCATGCTAAATTTTATCAATTTACATGGCACATTATTGGAGAGGATGTAATTGCAGCTGTCAAACACTTTTTTACATCGAAATGCATCCTCAAGCAATTGAATTGCACATTCATTTCTCTTATCCCCAAGAAGGAGGGAGCAGACTCCTTTGAGCAATACAGGCCTATATCACTATGCAATTTCATATACAAAATTATTTCCAAAGTGATTGCAAACAGAATGAAGAAAGTGCTACCAAAGCTCATTAGTGATAATCAGTCTGCTTTTATAAAGGGAAGAAGCATCCAACATAATGTGTTGTTGGTTAATGACATAATCAGAAATCTTCAGACTAAGTCTAAAGGTAAGCACATATGCTTGAAAGCTGACCTTAGAAAGGCCTTTGACTCAGTTAACAGACATTATCTCTACTATTTGATGAAACATATGGGTTTCCTAGGTACATACATCGAATGGATTTCAAATTGTATTGATACTCTTGCATTTTCTATATTAGTGAATGGTTCACCCCTAGGTTTTTTTAATAGCCAGAATGGAATTAGGCAAGGTGACCCATTATCACCATATCTTTTCACAATTGTTATGGAAGGGTTCACTTCTCTGATGGATGAGGAGCTTCTGAAAGGCAATATCCTATGTCCCACAGCAGGTAATTTGTAGGTGTCACACATAACGTTTGCAGATGATCTAGTTCTTTTTCTGAATAATGATCAAAGCACAGTCAAACATGTTGGGCCTTTGTTCCATAGATTTGCTAGTATGTCAGGTCTAAAGCTTAACTTAGAAAAAAGCAAAGCCTATTTAGGAGGCTGTGTGTAGAATAAAGCTATGGTTATTAGTCAGCTGGAAGTGAGTGAAGGAGAGCTTGCAATAACCTATCTTGGGCTTCCTCTGCTCTCTAAGTCTCTCAGAAAGGACAACTACATTCCAATTCTTCAAAAGATAAAAAGAAAGATTGATGCTTGGAAGAACAGGTTGCTGTCCAGATCAGGAAGATTAGAACTAGTGAGATCGGTTCTTTCCTCCTATTCAATCTATTGGACTGCAACATTCTTGCTCCCTGCTGGTCTACTAGATGAAAATGATATAATAATGTGCAATTTCTATTGGAGAGGGCACTCTTCCAAGCCAGCAACTCATATGGTACCCTGGAATCAGATTTGCAAACCAAAACCAGAAGGAGGCCTGGGTCTCAAAAATCTTAAAGAAAGGAACCAAGCTTGCATTGGAATGTTGCTCTGGGATATTCTTCAAAGAAAGCAGTCCTTATGGTTTAATTAGGTCAAGAGCAAATACTTAGCCAACAAGAATATCTGGGACTACAAAATCAAACCATACTACTCTTCAGCATGGAAGGGTATTCTGCAGGCCAGGAAGTGGATTTGTAGTCACATATCTTACACTATTTCAAACAGTCAAGATACTAATATGTGGTCTGATCCATGGCTAAATGGATCCAGTATAAATCAACTTTTTGGAGATCATATCAGGCAGGACCTTGAACTAGGAAAAAATGCAAATGTTGGTCTTTTCATTACAGATGGAAAATGGAGTCTTCCCACTGCACTCTCCTTGGAAATGGCAGATCAATGGCATATGGTTAATGCAGTCCAAATCCAAAATGGAGACAGAGATGTTATAAAATGGAATCATAAGGAAGAAATCAAGAAGCCTAGCAACATTTGAGAAGAAATCAGAAACAAAGGCCCTTCTTTTACCTTTTACGAATGGGTCTGGAAGAATCCAACAAGCCAAATAGCTTCTCACTGTACTTGGCAGGCAGCACTTAACAAATTGGCCACAATTAAAAATCTCCAAAGAAGAGGTTATCACTTACGAAGTATGTGTTTTCTCTATAGGAAAGCCACTGAAACTCATGATCATCTCTTCTTCGAATGCTCATACACCAATTGGATATGGAAACAGATTCTACTTCGGTTTGATCTACACATACAGCCTAATATAGGCCTCAGCCAAGAACTCCAGAAGCTGCAAGCTCAAGTTCCAAGATCTGAACCAATGGTGAAATTGGTTAGAATTCTCCTTCGTATTACTATATGGAAAATTTGGAGAGAGAGGTGCGCAAGGATCTTTGAAGATGTGGTTGTCTCGAAAATGAACACCCTCATTCACATCCTTAAAAATGCTAGGAGTTGCATTGAATTCTTTGGGTAGGAAAGAATGACAAGGAGGGAAGAAAGAATTTTCAAAAGATTTAACATTACTTTAAATAATCTTTGAGTCCACGGGCTGTGTTGTCCTTAGATTATGACTTAGTTTTTCTTATTTCCACAGTTCTGCAGGTCTATACTCTTGAATAGACTGCAATATTATGATGTACATCAATTTTCTTCTTTAATACAATTACATACCATTACTTACCAAAAAAAATATGCATTGCAGCAGATCTCAAAAAACCACGCAATAGTAAAAGGAAAATCTTGGAAGACTTTGGGATTCACAGTGTCAACACTGGTCGACAGCAAATTAAGATCATTAAATGGCAATGCCCACCTTGGCCTTCTCTAAAGCTAAACATTGATGGGGCAACTAAGAAATTCAGTGAATCCGGGGGTGGTGGTGTAATCAGAGACCACAAAGGGAATATTCTTCTTGCTTTTTCCCACTTTTATGGCAAGACCAATAGCTTAGTGGCTGAAGCCTGGGCTCTCCTTGATGGGGTCAAATATTTACGTACTTTGGATAACAAGCCTACTTTTATTGAATGTGACTCCCAAATCCTTGTGCAGATCATTAGAAGACAAATTCAATGCCCATGGTCTATCCTCATATATGTCAGAGAAAGTTGGAGCATTTTTTCATAGTTAGATTCCAATACTCATATTTATAGAGAAGGCAATATTATGGCGGACTCCCTAGCTTCATTAGCTTTCTCATTGAAATGTAATTCATTTTTTTCATCTCATGAGCTTCCTTTCAATATAAAAGGTGTAGCTCGATTAGATAAGCTAGGCATGCCTAGCTTACAGTTGATGTAAATGTAATTCTTTTTCAATGGTAATAAAGTTTGCCTCCTAAAGACTTGGTGGTGGAGTGGCTATTCTCCTTACCCCTGGCAAGGGGTGCACTCTCCCATCATTCCCTAGGCAAGGTTTTTATTGATTAAAAAAAATTTATTCGGTGTAGTTGCAACGGCTCGTAAGGTGTTCGGGGAAATTCCCGACACACTTCGGGTTGTCGAGCTGCTCGGGTTGCTGGCTGGTGGTCCTTAGCTTTGGTCCCGGGGTGAGGATGGTAGCTTGTAGGAGCTGAGGGATGACGTCTTGGGCATGTGGGCCCCGCCTTGGTGAGTTAGACCGTGTTGCATGGTGGGTTGACGGGGCAGCCCCGTGTTGGCCCGGGTGCTGAAGATAAACGGCTCATCGCCGTGTGTTTGAGGGTCCGGGGTGGCCCCAAACTGCTAGAGGGTTGCCGTAGGATATGTCTAGTGTGTTCAAGCCATGAGTTAGCCCCCGGCTTTCTGTAGAATGGCGGGAACATACGCGCCCACAAGGTGCTCGGGGAAATTTCTGATACGCGAGTGTGGGCTATACGGGCGTGTCAAGGGCTCTCGGAGCCCGTAGTTGACTGGGAAAAGTCTTCCTTGGACTTTTGAATGCTGGAGAGAGGCATCTTGAGGATAAACCCCGGCCTCATTGCTGGGTGCCACTTGCCATGGCTTCTGGTCAGGGAGCCCCCGGGTTGGCCCGGGTGGCTTAGTTGAAGGCGGGTACACCCGCAAGCTGAGTGATCGGGGGTGACCCCAATGAATTATTGAAGTCGCCGTGGGTCACGGCTAGCTTGTTGGGATCCTAGGTTGGGTCCGATGTGAAGTAGAAAGGGCTGCGTAAACAAAGCCTTGAAGGTGTTCTCAAAATTCTCGAGCCCTTATTCCTTGTTATTTTTCCTAGGAAAATACTTGGTACAACAAATGCCCCGCACGGGGCGTGCGTCAGAGGGGGAGACGAGGGCGGATGGCCCGTGAGCTCCCCATTTTGTCTCGTTGTAGTTGTATTTGGCGCTTCATATGCACATCGCGTACATGTATTTTCTTCATGTGCTTGCTTATTTTTTATATATTGCCAACACCATGTACTAACCCCCCTTTTGTGCTTTGTTATGCAACCATGGTGAGGTTTGGCAGAGATGACCGAGCTCAGAGGCGTGCGGCATGTGAGGAGGATCACTGGGTGAGGAGGACAAGGCGACCCTTGCCTCCTTTGGGCCCGCCCATCATCAACGCGGCCAGCATTGGCCAGCTTGACTTGGGGTGGTCCTTTGATTCTGAGGGCCCTGTTGGAGAGGGGACGAGTGGAGCTGGAGCCATGGAGTTGGCGAAGATTTTCGAGACCGGCGACATCTACATGTATGATTGCTCGGGAGGCTATCCGAGGGAGTTTCCCTTGGATCGGCATTTGTCCAAGTTTATGAGGAGTTTTGTCCCCACAAGTACAGAGGAATGGGACCCTACTGTGGCTGGAGAGCACCGCCAGTTGGAGCGGGCCATTCTGCTTGGCAGGGATAGTCTGCACGGGGTCACATTCTACAACTTCCTGAGTTTCTCGACAGATTTTTGGAGACAGAGGCAGTTCCCCAGCGCAGATTGTCACGCACCGAGGGCGGAAGGAACCCAGGAAATGCGCAATGAGTTTATATCATTCATGTCAATCAGAGCATGAGGTAATTTGACTAATAAGATAGAGCGTGCTAAACTAGATAATACCAAGTCCTTTATTCCTTAATAACTCCAACACTTTATTACATAATTCTTCAAAAGAATGAGTACTTTAATGACACTATAGACTCAATAAAGAGAACAGTACAATAATGACTCAAAAAAATAGAAAATACTCAATGTAGATATCTCGGACATCCGGGTATAACTCTAGGGTCAGATCTCATGGTCATCCCCATCCGATTGAGTCTCGCTATCAGAATTACTTGAAAAATAAGGGAAAATACTAGGTGAGCAAATGCTCAGTAGGGGTTACATCTGAAGAATAAGCTTGCTTTAAGTAAATTACATGTTACATGAAATGCAAGTATAGCTAAGCATGAATGAAAAATAATGTCGAGAAGGATAATAACAAGAAGTGATGAGAAAGGACTAGCAAGTTTCAGGATAAATCATGTAAAGTTATCAAGGATTCCAAGCATGTAATATCAAGTCATGTCAAGAGAATTGGCTATTCAAGTAAGTAAATACCCATTCTGAGCCACACAAGTCATGTCATGTAAATATCATGTCAAGTCAAGCACGAGATCATGGAATGTCATAATCTTGAAAGTCATGCACTTCGATGCAATGCCACATCGTGGTCAATATAGCTCCCATGGACACAAGTACTTTTAGGTGCTCCTCCCAAGACCAGACTGGGCCCCATTAACCCCAAGCATTGAGTCATGTAAATATCTCGACATCCACTATAGTTTATAGTCAATAGAATTTCAAAGGAATAAGCCATTTTAGGATAATAAAAGTAGACTTGTGGAATAGGGAGTTCAAGGATAGAACGTTGCGTAATGATGACATAGCGACAAAACTCATAAAACCAAGACATTCATTAAACTGGGTAATTCGCGTCCACTCAGGTCACCGCCATATATAGAATTCGCATCCACTTTGGTGGTCGCTAAATCTGGGAACAATACAGGCACGAAGAAATAGCGTCCACTGTGATGGCCGCTAATTCAGTTTTGGCATTCACTGGCCTGGCCGTCAATTCTAGACAGTGATAGACTCTCACAAAACACGACAAACATCGCTCCGTGATGGCTAGGCCGTCATGTTTCTTTAGAGTGACATGATAATCAGAGGTTCCAGGGTTTTGAGGGTACAACCTGCTCGACTACCTTGAGGGAATCCAAGGCTAGATGAGGCCTTAGAGAGAGCAAATCCAGTCCGGTAGAAGGAATATCTGGCAGAGGGTCATTCAATCTTCAAGAATTAGTGTGTAATCGTGAATCATTGTGAAATAGGGACTCCATCTCGGACTTGAGATAGAAGTGCCATCAGACCCACGGTATGGGTCAAAAACCCGATAAAACATGAGAGATAAGGAAATGGCGTCCAAATAGAAAGGCGTTATTTAAAGAATTAGTGTCTCTCCAGAGAGGCACCAAATCAATAATTTACTGATTTTAAATAAAATTTACACAAATGGGCGTCCGTTTAAGGAGGCACCATATCTTTAAATAGCGTCCAATTGATAGACGTCAATTCAAAATTTCTGGGTTATTTCATTTTTTCATAATTTTAACAAGAATCAACGTCTCTATAAAGAGGCGCCAATTCTTTAAGCCACGTCTGTTCAAATGGACGCCATATCTTTTCTTTGTACAAAACATAAAGCATCGGGAACACACGTTTCTAGGCACAAACCACTATTCATTTCTTTTAAGATGGCATGAACAGTAACATATTGATGTTTATGGGGATTTTCAGGAAACTAAATACATGGTAATGTAGAGAAAAATATAGAGACTCCAAAAACATACTCATGTAGAAATATTATAATCAGGTTCCATAGTTATTAAATTTTAAACATGTGTTATTTATTAAATATGCCACAGGAAATAGTGTCAAGGTAATGGTCGCTAATTAATTAGCGTTCAGGAGACTGTCGCCAATTCATGAATCAACGCCCTTCTACACAGACGTTCATTAATCAACGACCATTGTTCTGGTCGCTATTTTCACATGAAAGCATGGATCATGGAGACAAGATGTAGCAACCCTAATAAAAATAAGATTTTTAAATAAATCAAATTAAAAATAAAAGATAAGTAAATAGATGACAAAGAGCCTAAATGAGTAAATCATTGATCAAGAGGTAAATAACGCCTTTTATCAAGGCGCTGATTCAAAAGGAAACGCCTCTATATAAGGTGTTAATTTAAAAGGGACGCCTAGACAATAGGGCGTCAAATTTCAAACGACGGGAAAAATAAAATTAAGGAAAGGAAATGAAACGCCCTCTACATGGGCGCGTTTACATAAGTAACGACGCTCAACAAGGCGTCAATTTAAATTCGACGCGCTCACTTAAGACGTTAATTCAGTTCGAGTTCCGTTCGAACCCAGACCTCATCCAGGGTAAGTTTATGGATTGGTACGAGTTAGTAGAATATAGAAAGGACTCTATCAAGGCAATACTACCCTTAATCAAACTCTAACTCTATTAGGGTTCCCCAAAACCCTATAAATAATCCTTGTCCATAAAACCCTAAAATCTATTTTGTCGAAGCTCTGTTGCTGCTGTCATCCGTGAAGAACGTAAGTTTGTTCTTCATTTGCTTTACCTTCGCCTTCGGTTATGTATGATGAAGAAAACTAATGTCTTCATCTTATTTCATGTAGGAAGTCTACAGTAGGTAGTAACTCTTTTGTCAAAGAGAAGATCGTGGGTTCTTCGTCCACATCGTTCTTCTTCCCTTGCCTTCAGTTAAGTATTATGAAGAAAAAACTAATGATTCTTCATCTTATTTCTCTGTAGGAAAGCCTTCTTGACCTACTGAAGAACGAGATTTTTCATCCAAAGCAAGCTACGCGTAGGAATCACATCCTCTCAACCTCTATATCTCGGTACCTGCTGATCAGATAAATCCCAGAATACTCTGTATATAACAGAGTGACGTTGTTCTTCAACTTTCTCCACGAATCATCACCCAGATCTTAATCAGGTATGTTTTCTCAAGATCGTAGCCCAAAACTAGCTTAAGATCTTAATAATATCATCGGTCGTGCATGCATATAGTTTTATTGTGGTTTCAGATGTTTTCTATGAAATTTCAAAAAGAAACGCCCTTGACAAGGACGCTAATTTAAAGAAGCGACCCACACTAGGGCGCTAATTATTGTTTTGACGCCCTGTCGAGAAGTCGTCAATTGCATGTAATTAATAAATAACCACGTTAAAAATTTAATATCTATGTAACCATGAATCTAATATATTGCATGAGTATACCTGTGAAATCCTACTATTTTTCCTGTCATGATCATGTACACTTTTTCCTGAAATTTTATTATCTGAAAATTGATAAATTGTTGAATTAACGACCTGCACAAGGTCGTCTCTTATTGAACTGACGCCCCAGACCAAGGCGCTAATTAAAAAGTAACGCCCCTGTCCAGGGCGCGTTTTTGTTAAAATTCCAGAATATTGATTTTCCGTAGAATGGAAATATTGAAGGGACGACTAATGTATAAGTCGTCAAATTGTGAATAAACGCCCCTGAGTAAGGCGTTAATTGGATAATTAATGACTTAGCTTAAGTCGCTATTTTTTGTATTACTGTTTTACACTGATTACTGTCACCGAAGGGTTATATATATATATATATATATATATATATATATATATATCGGCACTATATTCCAGTCCGTGAATATAGTCCCATGTTTCATGATGTTTTTATCGCACTACCCTCAATTCTCATTGACATACAAGCTCTCCATTGGACATTCCGTTCCTTTGGACTAGCAAGTTAGTCATAGAGACCTCCGTAAGTCTCCTCGCAGCCTTGGATTCCCTCAAGGCCGACTGAGCTGGTTGTACCATAAAAACCCATTACACTATTTTGCCATGTCACTCTATAGAAACATGGTATACCGGCCCTCATGTTATGCAAAGTGTGTATCATGAGAATTCTCTTAATGGGATGAGGTTATCATGCCATTTGATGCTGTTCTTGTAAACCCCAATTCTATATTCAACATGATGTTCTTGTGGACCTCAATTCTATATTAAGAATGAGGACGCCTTGCCATTGATGTGCTATTCATGTGGACCTCAATTCTATATAAAGAGTGTCCATACTTGCTTGTCATGGTACCCAAGTTAGGGAACCAATTCCACCTAGTTTTATCAATAATCGTGATTGTACCGTTATTATCGTCATTCTATGTCAAGTGTCATATTTTTGGACTCTGTTCTATCCAAGTTATCCTACGTATCTACAAGCTTTATTCTTGAAATTCCATATTGGCTATACACAAAAGTGGATGTTAAAATACATGATTAATGCCTGCGCATATAGGGCCCGATCTGGTCCTGGGAGGAGCACCCGAAAGTACTTGTGCCCATGGGAGTTGATTGATCACGGTATTGGCATTATACCGAAGTGCATGACTAGCTTGATTGAACATTCCACAAATCTTGTACTTGTACTTGACTTGATATTACATGACTTGCGTGGCCCGAGAAAGGGTAATTGTATACTTGCTTGACTTGAAACAAAATAGCCAAATTCCAACGTGACATGATGAGTTTACTTGCTTGAATATCTTGATATCTTTTGATATAAGTTCTTGAAAGTTCATGACTAGTTCTTCTTGCTATCGTATTGTTATACACTCTCTCTATCTTGTCGTTTTATGTGAGCATGTATAGGTATAGTGCATTCATGAAAGATGTAATCACTTAAACCCCTTGCTAGTTCTTGAGATATAATTTCCTACTGAGCGTTCGCTCACTTAGTGTTTCCCTACTTTTCAGGTAAGTCCGACGATGAGGGAACTCAAACGGATGGGGAAAATCAAGAGTGAAGGAGATAGAGCTTCTTCCGTGTTATCTAGTCTTTTTCATATTTTCTTGAGTCAACCTTGTATTTTTCCTTTATTTTAGTTAGTACTTCAAAGGTTTGTAATAGACATATTCTTATGAAGGAATAAAGGATTGGGTTATCTTTACTTTTGCGCATCTCTGATTTTGGTGTCGAATACACTAATACTCTGATTGACATGATTGATATAAACTCGTCACGCGTCTCCGGGTATCTTCTGCTCTCGGGGCGTGACAGTTTTTGTGGTATCAGAGCCTAGGGTATTCAATTCCTAGGAAACCCAAGTCTAAGGATAGGTACAATCCTTTAACCGGTGAGATTGGGTAGAACCAAGGGATAAAGTTAACATAGAAATGCTAGCTTCCAAAGGAAATCACGTATTAATCTAGTTATTGTAATTGTAGGACGATGGCTGCCGAACGTGCCCAGTGGCGCAACATGCAGCGTACACTTCAAGGCATGACTCAGGTGCTGCAACAAGTAGCACAGGGAGGTGCACAACGAGCCGGAAGTCTCCACCAAGTCTTCAAGAACATGAACCCTCCCAAATTCATGGGTTCTACTGATCCGGACGACGCAGAGCACTGGATCAGGGAGACGGAGCGTATATTCCGTGTTATGCAGTGCACGGATCAAGATAAAGTCTTATTAGCTACCTTTCAGTTAGAAAGGGATGCCCGATGCTGGTGGGAATCAATAGAAGCTACTTTAAATCAAGACCAAATTACTTGGGAGGAATTTGTTGAACATTTCAACAATAAATATTTTTCAGACCGAGTCCAAGAAAAGAAAGCTACCGAATTTGCCGCACTCAAGCAACGGTCATTATCGGTGGCGGAGTACGAGGCACAATTCTCTAGATTGTCTCGGTATGCTAAGCACTTAGTTAGCACCGAGAAGATGAAAGCTAGGAGGTTCCTAAACGGGCTCAGGCCCCAATATATTACCCAGCTGGCACCAATGGATATTCAGGTCTACTCAGAGATAGTACGCCGAGCTCAATTGTTAGAAGATGCCACGGAGCTATCAGATAGAATCCGTGGGAAGGATAAGAAGGAACAAGTTACAAGTTCGGGTTCTTTTAAACCCAACTTCAAGAAGAGGCCTAGCACTGGAGGTACTTCTTCTCAAGACCAAAAATTTTAGAAGACCAAGCCCTTCTCTATCACTACTACACCTTCGAATATAATATGCAAGCATTGTGACAAGGCTGGTCATAAAGCCGAAGAGTGCTGGAGGAAACTTGGAGCATGTCTCCGTTGCGGGAGCCGTGAGCATCGGATTCCCGATTGCCCATTACTTAATGATCAAACCGGTGACGGAAAGCGCCCGGTAACCAAGAACGCTCGTCTTCACGCAATTAAGGAGACCGAAGAAGAAGAAGGCGGACTAGTAGAAGGTACACTGAAAGTTTGTTCCAAGTATGCACATGTCTTATTTGATACGGGTGCATCACATTTTTTTATTTCCAAGAAGTTTGCTAACCCACTACCTATGGAACCGAAATGGATGAAAATAATTTTATCTACTCCTCTCGGAAACGAAACCGATATTACTCACCATTATCAAAACTGTGAAGTCTTGGTAAAAGGAAGAAATCTTCCTATCGATCTCATATGTTTAGATCTAAAGGAGCATGATGTCATACTGGGAGCGGATTGGTTATCCAAATACCAGGCAACAGTCGATTGCCGCAATAGCAAGGTTACTTTAAGAGACTTTCCAGAACTAGTCTATTCTAGCCCTAAGAGTCGGAGCGAGTCACCTCTTATTTCGGCTCTCCGAGCTAGCAAGCTAATATGGAAAGGATGTGTATCTTTCCTTGCATTTGTCACGATTAAGGAGGCTAAGGAAACTAAGATAGAAGATATCCCAGTTGTGCAAGAATTTTCGGATGTGTTTCCGGAAGATTTGCCTGGATTACCCCCACAAAGAGAAGTGGCCTTCCCCATCGACTTAGTCCCTGGTGCTGGTCCAGTTTCTAAGGCACCTTATAGAATGTCCCCTGCCGAACTCAAGGAGTTAAAAGAGCAATTGATGGAACTTCTTAAGAAAGGATTCATTAGACCGAGTACTTTCCCGTGGGGAGCGCATGTACTATTTGTGAAGAAGAAGGATGGATCCATGAGGTTATGTATCGACTATCGACAGTTGAATCATCTCACTATCAAGAACAAGTATCCACTGCCGACAATCGATGAGTTATTTGATCAAATATCTGGATCCAAGTATTTTTCAAAGATTGATCTCAGGTCAGGATATCACCAACTAAGGATCAAGGATGATGACATTCATAAGACTGCATTCAGGAGCAGGTATGGCCATTATGAATTTGTCGTTATGCCTTTTGGACTAACAAATGCCCCTGCTACCTTTATGCAGTTGATGAATAGCATATTCAGACCTTATTTAGATCAATTCGTGGTGGTCTTCATCGATGATATATTAATTTATTCCAAGACTAAGGAAGAGCACGAGGAGCATTTAAGGATTTCATTACAAACATTGAGGATAAACCAATTATATGCAAAGCTCAGTAAGTGTGAGTTCTGGCTCGAAGAAGTAACTTTTCTCGGACATGTGATATCAAAGGATGGATTATCTGTAGATCCATCAAAGGTTGAAGCTGTGAAGAATTGGGAAAGACAGACCAATGCTAGCGAGATCCGAAGTTTCTTAGGTCTTGCGGGCTACTATCGGCGATTCATCAAGGATTTCTCCAAGATAGCCGTACCACTCACTAGGCTAACTCGCAAGGAGACCCGTTATGAATGGAGTGAGGAATGTGAAAGAAGCTTCCAAAATATCAAGGATCATCTAACTACAGCTCCGGTCTTAGCATTACCAATGGAAGGAGAGAAATTCGAGGTATACACTGATGCTTCTGGCATTGGCCTCGGATGTGTTCTAATGCAACAAGGAAGGGTTATAGCTTATTCTTCTCGTCAATTGAAGAAGCATGAAGAGAACAACCCCGTCCATGACTTAGAATTGGCCGCGGTGGTATTTGCACTCAAAATATGGAGACATTATCTTTATGGAGTACAGTTTACTGTATACTCTGATCACAAGAGTCTCAAGTATCTCTTTTCACAAAAGGAACTAAATATGAGGCAAAGACGTTGGCTAGAATATCTCAAGGACTTCGACTTCAATATACAATATCATCCCGGAAAGGGTAACCATGTAGCAGATGCCCTTAGTCGAAAGCCGAGAGCACTGTTAGCCAATTGTATGATTCAAGAATAGAAATTGCTGGAGCAATTCTCTGAACTCAATATAAGCATGGACACAGACTTTCAATGTTTCACATTATCTCATATAAGCATTCGTCCGGACCTATTATCTGAAATACGAGCGCTTCAAGATAATGACCCAATATTAGTAGAGATCAAAGGCAAACTGGAAGGACAATCTGATTTCCAAATAACTTGTGAAGGAAGATTAATGTTCAGGAATAGAACTTGCATACCGGATTGTCCCGAGTTAAAGAAGAAGATCTTAGATGAAGCTCATAGATCAAGGTACACGATTCATCCAGGATCAACCAAAATGTACCAAGATGTGAAGAGGAATTTTTGGTGGCCCAACATGAAAAGGGAAATAGCAGACTATGTATCACGCTGTCTCACTTGCCAACAGGTCAAGGCGGAACACCAAAAACCTGCTGGAAAACTACATCCTCTAGATATCCCTAAATGGAAGTGGGAGGATATTGGTATGGATTTCATCATGGGTTTATCTAAATCAAAGGGAGGACATGATGGAATATGGGTTATTATTTACCGATTGACTGTCGCCAATTCATGAATCAACGCCCTTCTACACAGACGTTCATTAATCAACGACCACTGTTCTGGTCGCTATTTTCACATGAAAGCATGGATCATGGAGACAAGATGTAGCAACCCTAATAAAAATAAGATTTTTAAATAAATCAAATTAAAAATAAAAGATAAGTAAATAGATGACAAAGAGCCTAAATGAGTAAATCATTGATCAAGAGGAAAATAACGCCTTTTATCAAGGCGCTGATTCAAAAGGAAACGCCTCTATATAAGGCGTTAATTTAAAAGGGACGCCTAGACAATAGGGCGTCAAATTTCAAACGACGGGAAAAATAAAATTAAGGAAAGGAAATGAAATGCCCTCTACATGGGCGCGTTTACATAAGTAACGACGCTCGACAAGGCGTCAATTTAAATTCGACGCCCTCACTTAAGACGTTAATTCAGTTCGAGTTCCGTTCGAACCCAGACCTCATCCAGGGTAAGTTTATGGATTGGTACAAGTTAGTAGAATATAGAAAGGACTCTATCAAGGCAATACTACCCTTAATCAAACTCTAACTCTAATAGGGTTCCCCAAAACCCTATAAATAATCCTTGTCCATAAAACCCTAAAATCTATTTTGTCGAAGCTCTGTTGCTGCTGTCATCCGTGAAGAACGTAAGTTTGTTCTTCATTTGCTTTACCTACGCCTTCGGTTATGTATGATGAAGAAAACTAATGTCTTCATCTTATTTCATGTAGGAAGTCTACAGTAGGTAGTAACTCTTTTGTCAAAGAGAAGATCGTGGGTTCTTCGTCCACATCGTTCTTCTTCCCTTGCCTTCAGTTAAGTATTATGAAGAAAAAACTAATGATTCTTCATCTTATTTCTCTGTAGGAAAGCCTTCTTGACCTACTAAAGAACGAGATTTTTCATCCAAAGCAAGCTACGCGTAGGAATCACATCCTCTCAACCTCTATATCTCGGTACCTGCTGATCAGATAAATCCCAGAATACTCTGTATATAACAGAGTGACATTGTTCTTCAACTTTCTCCACGAATCATCACCCAGATCTTAATCAGGTAGGTATTCTCAAGATCGTAGCCCAAAACTAGCTTAAGATCTTAATAATATCATCGGTCGTGCATGCATATAGTTTTATTATGGTTTCAGATGTTTTCTATGAAATTTCAAAAAGAAACGCCCTTGACAAGGACGCTAATTTAAAGAAGCGACCCACACTAGGGCGCTAATTATTGTTTTGACGCCCTGCCGAGAAGTCGTCAATTGCATGTAATTAATAAATAACCACGTTAAAAATTTAATATCTATGTAACCATGAATCTAATATATTGCATGAGTATACCTGTGAAATCCTGCTATTTTTCCTGTCATGATCATGTACACTTTTTCCTGAAATTTTATTATCTGAAAATTGATAATTTATTGAATTAACGACCTGCACAAGGTCGTCTCTTATTGAACTGACGCCCCAGACCAAGGCGCTAATTGAAAAGTAACGCCCCTGTCTAGGGCGCGTTTTTGTTAAAATTCCAGAATATTGATTTTTCGTAGAATGGAAATATTGAAGGGACGACTAATGTATAAGTCGTCAAATTGTGAATAAACGCCCCTGAGTAAGGCGTTAATTGGATAATTAATGACTTAGCTTAAGTCGCTATTTTCTGTATTACTGTTTTACACTGATTACTGTCACCGAAGGGTTATATATATATATATATATATATATATATATATATATATATATATATATATATATATATATATATATATATATATATATATCGACACTATATTCCAATCCGTGAATATAGTCCCATGTTTCATGATGTTTTTATCGCACTACTCTCAATTCTCATTGACATACAAGCTCTCCATTGGACATTCCGTTCCTTTGGACTAGCAAGTTAGTCATAGAGACCTCCGTAAGTCTCCTCGCAGCCTTGGATTCCCTCAAGGCCGACTGAGCTGGTTGTACCATAAAAACCTATTACACTATTTTGCCATGTCACTCTATAGAAACATGGTATACCGGCCCTCATGTTATGCAAAGTGTGTATCATGAGAATTCTCTTAATGGGATGAGGTTATCATGCCATTTGATGCTGTTCTTGTAAACCCCAATTCTATATTCAACATGATGTTCTTGTGGACCTCAATTCTATATTAAGAATGAGGACGCCTTGCCATTGATGTGCTGTTCATGTGGACCTCAATTCTATATAAAGAGTGTCCATACTTGCTTGTCATG
The DNA here is from genome assembly GCA_022559845.1 of Amorphophallus konjac. NCBI lineage: Eukaryota > Viridiplantae > Streptophyta > Magnoliopsida > Alismatales > Araceae > Amorphophallus > Amorphophallus konjac. Next base: position 64,442,258 of record CM040117.1, read on the forward strand.
GTACCCAAGTTAGGGAACCAATTCCACCTAGTTTTATCAATAATCGTGATTGTACCGTTATTATCGTCATTCTATGTCAAGTGTCATATTTTTGGACTATGTTCTATCCAAGTTGTCCTACGTATCTACAAGCTTTATTCTTGAAATTCCATATTGGCTATACACAAAAGTGGATGTTAAAATACATGATTAATGCCTGCGCATATAGGGCCCGATCTGGTCCTGGGAGGAGCACCCGAAAGTACTTGTGCCCATGGGAGTTGATTGATCACGGTATTGGCATTATACCGAAGTGCATGACTAGCTTGATTGAACATTCCACAAATCTTGTACTTGTACTTGACTTGATATTACATGACTTGCGTGGCCCGAGAAAGGGTAATTGTATAATTGCTTGACTTGAAACAAAATAGCCAAATTCCAACGTGACATGATGAGTTTACTTGCTTGAATATCTTGATATCTTTTGATATAAGTTCTTGAAAGTTCATGACTAGTTCTTCTTGCTATCGTATTGTTATACACTCTCTCTATCTTGTCGTTTTATGCGAGCATGCATAGCTATAGTGCATTCATGAAAAATGTAATCACTTAAACCCCTTGCTAGTTCTTGAGATATAATTTCCTACTGAGCGTTCGCTCACTTAGTGTTTCCCTACTTTTCAGGTAAGTCCGACGATGAGGGAACTCAAACGGATGGGGAAAATCAAGAGTGAAAGAGATAGAGCTTCTTCCGTGTTATCTAGTCTTTTTCATATTTTCTTGAGTCAACCTTGTATTTTTCCTTTATTTTAGTTAGTACTTCAAAGGTTTGTAATAGACATATTCTTATGAAGGAATAAAGGATTGGGTTATCTTTACTTTTGCGCATCTCTGATTTTGGTGTCGAATACACTAATACTCTGATTGACATGATTGATATAAACTCGTCACGCGTCTCCGGGTATCTTCCGCTCTCAGGGCGTGACACAAGACATAAAGATAGTATTAGAGACTTTCATGCATGAAATACCCTCTTTCTATCATCTTATGCTTAACCCTTGAGATAACCTTCCTTGTTTAAGTTGATGACAAAGGAAGAAAAGGGTAGCAGAGAGAGACAGGGAAGAAGAATGCTGCAGCAATGGCAACAGGAGGAAGATGAAGAAGAAACAGAAGCAACTGCAGATGAAGAAGAAGCAATGTCCTCTCCTTGAATCGACAATAGCCACAGCAGCAACATGAAGAAGAGGAAGCATAGGTCTTCTTCTCACACGGCAGCAAGAGGAAAATGATCACGAACGGAGGACATCGATGCAGCAGCCAAAGAATGCTTCTGCATGGAACGGGGGATCTATATATAGAGATTGGAACTCAAGCTTCCTAATGGGAATTAAATTTCCTACGTAGAGTCCTAGTGGGTTTAAACCTTCCCATGCTAATCCTTCCCTTGCCATATCCACAGCCGCTTCCCTGTTAGACTAAAACCCTAATCCCCCATGCATGCTTCGAACGTACTTCGGGTTAACCAAAAGCCCCAATCGTGAGGCCCATTTGATGGGTTTTTGGGTTATTGGCTAAGGCCTTTGTGCATACAAGGGTTTGGGTAGTACTAGGCCTTTTATAAAGGCTTTTTGTCATTGGGCTTTTAGTATAGTATATAGTTTTGGGTCTTATTATTTCAAGTCTATTTTCACTCTTTTGTCTATTAATTATTTCTATATATATATATTTTATTTGGGGTGCTACACCTTCCCCCACTTTAAAGAATTTGGTCCCCAAATTCAATTGTATATAACTTGGAGGGTGCATAATACTTACAATTAGAATAACTCAGGGAATCTCCTTCACATAGACTCTTCGGTTTCCCATGCTGCCTCATGTTCGAAGTTTTTGTTCCATTGAATCTTTACCATCGGAATTGTCTTGTTCCACAGTACACGGACTTCATGATCAAGGATCTTTAAGGGCTTTTGTTCATATGTGAGATCCTTTTGTAACACCAAGTTGTCATGTTCTATGACATGGAACGGATCATGAACATACTTTTTGAGCATAGAGACATGAAATACATTGTGGATTTCAGATAATTGTGGTGGCAAGGTGATCCGGTAGGCAATCTCGCCAACTCTTTCTAGAACTTCAAAGGGATCGATATATCTTGGTGTAAGTTTACCCTTGACACCAAATCTTTGAATGTCTTGTCTCGGGGAAACCTTAAGGAATGCATGGTCTCCTACTTGGAAGTCGAGGTCTCTCCTTCTAGTATCGTCATAGGTCTTTTGTCTCGACTGAGCCATCTGAAGTCTTTCTCTAATGATATGAACCTTCTCGGTCGTATCTCTTACCATCTCTGGGCGTAGAAGTTGTCTTTCACCAACTTCATCCCAGCATAGGGGTGAGCGGCAACTCCTTCTATATAGTGCCTCAAATGGTGCCATTTTGATGCTTGATTGATAGCTATTATTGTAGGCAAATTACACCAGAGACAAATGGTCATGCCCTTATCATGTCTTCCACAACTTGATTTGTTTGCTCCGTCTGACCATCTGTTAGGGGATGAAATGTAGTGCTGAAGTTTAATCTTGTCCCCAAAGAGTGTTGTAAACCCTTCCAGAAGTGTGATGTGAAGCGAGGGTCTCGGTCAGACACGATTGAGACAGGAACTCCATCTAGCCTGACAATCTCTTTGATATATAGATCTGCTAGCACATCAACCGACCGTCTACTCTTGATGGGCAGAAAATGTGCAGACTTGGTTAACCGATCTATAATCACCCATATCTCGTCATGTCCGACCTTGGTTTTAGGCAAACCCATGACGAAGTCCATCCCTATGTTCTCCCACTTCCATTTAGGAATGTCTAAGGGATGCAATTTACTGATGGGCTTTTGATGTTCCGCCTTTATCCTTTGGCATGTAAGATAGCGATACACAAATTTCGCTACCTCTCTCTTCATGTTGGGCAACAAAAAGTTTCTCTTCAAGTATTGGTACATCTTGGTGACACTAGGGTGAATAGTGTATTTTGATCGGTGAGCTTCTTCTAAAATCTTGTTCTTTAACTCCGGGCAATCTGGTACGCAAGTCCTCTTATGGAATAACAATCTCCCGTCAGAAGCTAGCTTGAAGTCGGGTTGTTCATCAACCTTGCCTTTGATTTCAACCAGTATTGAGTCATCATCTTGTAGCACCTTAATCTTAGAGAGTAGATCCAGATGCAAACTCATTTGTGACAGAGTAATACACCCTTTTTCCCCATCCATATTTATATTTAGCTTGGAAAATTTTTCCAGCATCTTCAATTCTTGAATCATGCAGCTAGCTAGTAAGGCTCTCGGCTTCCGACTATGGGCATCAGCTACAGAATTGCCCTTTCCTGGATGATATTGTATGGTGAAGTAGAACTCCTTGAGCTACTCTAGCTAATGCCTTTGTCTCATATTCAATTCTCTTTGAGAGAATAAATACTTGAGACTTTTGTGATCGGAGTACACGGTGAATTGTTCTCCATAGAGATAGTGTCTCCAGATTTTCAAGGCAAACACCACCGCGACCAACTCTAGGTCGTGAACTGTGTAGTTCTCCTCATGCTTCTTCAATTGTCGGGAAGAGTAGGCAATAACCTTTCCTTGTTGCATTAATACACATCCGAGGCCAATACCAGATGCATCGGTATATACCTTGAATTTCTCTCCTTCGATGGGTAGTGCTAAGACAGGGGAAGTAGTTAGACGGTCCTTTAAGGTTTGGAAACTCTCGTCATAATCTTTGGGCCATACATACGGATTCTCCTTTCGTGTCAGCATGGTAAGAGGGACAACAATCTTGGAGAAGTCCTTTATAAATCGCCGGTAATAACCAGCCAGCCCTAAGAAGCTACGGTTCCCGATAGCACTGGTAGGTCTTTCCCAATTCTTCACTGCCTCGACCTTTGATGGATCAACAGAAATTCCTTCTTTTGAAATTATGTGTCCCAAGAAAGATAGCTCCTCCAGCCAGAAATCGCACTTGCTAAATTTGGCATAGAGCTAATTATTCCTCAATATTTGCAATGCAATCCTCAAGTGCTCTTCATGATCTTCTTCAGACTTTGAATATATCAATATATCGTCAATGAAAACCACAACGAACTGATCCAGATGAGGGCTGAATATGCTGTTCATTAACTACATAAAGGCTACAGGGGCATTTGTTAGTCCAAAAGGTATAACAGTAAATTCATAATGCCCATACCTGCTCCAAAATGTGGTCTTATGAATATCCTCATCCTTGATCCTCAGTTGGTGGTGTCTCGATCTAAGATCAATCTTTGAGAAATATTTCGCTTCTGATGTTTGATCAAATAACTCGTCGATCCTTGGCAGTGGGTATTTGTTCTTGATAGTAAGTTGATTAAACTGTCGATAATCGATACAGAGTCTCATCGATCCATCCTTCTTCTTGACGAATAGCACGGGTGCTCCCCACGGGGAAGTACTTGGCCTAATAAATCCCTTTTTCAAAAGCTCCATCAATTGCTCCTTTAGTTCCTTTAACTCGGTGGGGGACATTCTATAGGGTGGCTTAGAGATAGGACCAGCACCGGGGATAAGGTTAATGGTGAATGACATCTCCCTCTCTGAGGATAGACTAGGCAAATCCTTCAGAAAAATATCAGGAAATTCCCGAACTATGCGGATATCCTCTAACATCGCTTCCTTAACCTCTATTATGGTTACAAGAGCAAGAAAGGCCATGCAACCTTTTCTTATAAGTTTACGGGCTCGAAGAGCCGAAATAAGAGGTGACTTGTTCCGACTCTGAGGACTAGTGTAAACCATCTCCGAATAATCATCATAAGTTACTTTGCCCTTTCGATAATCTATAGCTGCCTTGTGTGTGGATAGCCAATCGGCACCTAGTATGACATCATATCCATTCATATCTAGGCGTATTAGATCGGCAGGCATATTTTGTCCTTCAACCAAAACATCACTATCTGGGTAATGGTGTGTAATCTTGGATCCGCTTCCAAGAGGAGTAGAAATAACTAGATCCGTTTCTAACCAAATAGGTTCCTTAGATAATGAAGCAGCAAATCGTTTGGAAACAAATGAATGAGTTGCCCCGGTATCAAATAGAACATGAGAAGTCTTGGAACAAAATTTTAATATACCTTCCATAATTCCTCCTTCGCTATGTTCCACCTGTTGGAGTGGTTGGAGACGGCCTTACTTTTTGACCGGGCGCTTCTCGTTGTCAGCTTGCTCATTGAGCAGAGAATAGTCGGGAATCCTATGATCATGACTTTCGCATCGGAGACACACTCCCAACCTTCGCCAACATTCCTCGGCCCCATGTCCTGCCTTATCACAATGTTTGCAAACCACCTTAGACGGTGTGGTGGTAATGGAGAAAGGTCTGTTGTTCTTCTTGATTTTCTTATCCTTAAAGAATTCTCCTCCATTGTTGGACCTCTTTTTAAAGAACGGAACTTTGAATGTTCCTGAACCAGTGACTTGTTCTTTCTGTTGTGCCTCTGTGATTTTGATGATGTCAATTATTATGTCTCATTATATTTAACGTTGATGCATGAATTAATGATCTCATCACATATATAGAAGCATGAAAAACAAAGGGTCCACGCAAGGTCAACACAAGTCAACGCCACTGTTCAACAACTGACAATAGGTCAATTGTTCAAAATTGTGAGTTAGCTCCTTGATAGGTAAGGTCAATGCATGTCTAAGTCTTAGAAAGTATGTGCACATTACTGTTCCTTCATAGGAGGTCGGTGCACATTTTTGTCTAAGTCATATAAGGTCTGTGCACATTACTGTTCCTTCATATAACCATTGCATATAAGGTCGATGCACATTTCAGTCTAATGTAGAAAGAAGGTCGGTGCACATTTTGCTAGCATGCAGCCAAGGTCGGAGCACATTCTGCTAGCACAGGGCTAATGTCGAAGCATGTTTTGAAGGTCGATGCATATCATGCCAAAGCAGAACAAAGGTCGATGCTAGTGACCAAGCTAACGTCGATGCATGTTTTGAAGGTGTGTACAACTTTTCTAAACTGCCAGTAAGGTCGATGCACGTTAAGCAAATTCAAGAGGAAAGGTCGATGCACATGTCCAAGGTCGATGCACATGAGGACTTTATGCTCAACAAAGGTCGACGCACATGTCCAAGGTCGATGCACATGAAGACTTTATGCTCAACAAAGGTCGACGCACATGTCCAAGGTTGATGCACATTTGTATGAAAGGTCTGTGCAACTTCTTCTAAACTGCTAGGAAGGTCGATCCACCTTAGCCATTTCAGAAGAAAGGTTTGTGCAACTTTTTCCAGTCGACTGTCTAGAGTCTACGCACATGCAGCATCCAAGTCTGTGCATATAGGTTTATACTTAGGGTCAGTGTACATGTAAGTCTGTGCATATAGGTCTAAGCATACTTAGGGTCTGTGCACATGTAAGTCTGTGCATGTCTAGGGTATACGCACATGCAGCATCCAAGTCTGTGCACATTTGGAATTCAAGGTCTATGCATATGTCCAAATTTGTGCACATGAAGGAACCAAGGTCTGTGCATGTTTGATGAAATGCCTAAATGAAAAAGAAAGGTCTGTGCATGTTTTGCCCCCAACATTACAAGGTCTGAGAATACTCTGAACCAAGGTCTGTGCATGTTTGCCTTCAACATAAGAAGAATGAAGTGTTTGATGAAATGCCTCAATGAATAAGAAGGTCTACCTCTGTCCTCCCAGAAGCATTTCAAGCAAATTTTCTGTCTGATCAAGTGGGCCATCCAGAGAGAGAAAATAGGTATCGTAAGTGTCCAAATATAGGGATTTTGAGGTTTGGATGGAGTACCTAGGTTTGACTTATGTTCCAGTCATCATTACCCTACCAGAAGCATTTCAAGCCAATTTTCTGTCAGATCAAGTGGGCCATCCAGAGAGAGAAAATAGGTACTGCAAGTGACCAAATACATGCATTTCGAGGTCTAGATGGAGTACCTAGGTTTGACTTCTGTTCCAATCATCATTACCCTACCAGAACAACATTATTTGGTGGTTGTTTCTATCGGAATCCATACCTGGGATTGACTCCTGTCAGGACCACTTTCTGCTATCATTAAAAGAGATATGATCCTAGAATGGTACTGTGTATAGAAAGTTGACCAAAGCCAATAGGAGTGCAGAGCGCAAGCTATCCTTCTTTGAGGTCATTAATTGCTCAAGATTTTAGAGATCAAGAATGTCTTTGTCAAACACTTTCTGTCTGCTGTCAAATTAGATGGAGTCCAAAACACTCTTCCTTGTCCCTACTAGATAAATTGAAGGACATAATTTTGGAGGGAAAAATCTTCTCTACTAGGCACACACATCCATGCAAAGTGCTGCACGAAGTGGTTTACTTCAACAGTATAAAAGAAATGGCAGAGAGGCACAAGGAGGAGCGGCTGGTGTGATTGAGGAGAGGGCATTCTTGGAGAGAAAAAAATGGAATCCAGCTGTTGTGTAAGCTAGCAAGTGAGGAAGAAGAAGGAGAAGAAGAAGAAGAAGATCAAAGAGCTTATCTGAAGCTTTCTTCCTCTTACTCGTTGCTTTGTGAAGATAAAGTCACACTCAAAGAAAAGTAGCAGATCTGCTCACAGCAACTTAAGCACTCCTCATCTCAGACAAAGGACTTTTTACATCTTACACTGAACATCACTCTTCCTGTCTGAGTTTTTTAGTGTTAGTTTTTGTTTATTCTTGTTCAAGAAACCTTAAACAATCCCTACCGGTGTGGGTAGGAAGACAGACGGAGGTGTTCTCCAATCTGTGGTGTTTCAGTCCCTACGTAGTACAGTAGGAAGACAGACAAAGGGCTTCTATTGTCTGTGGTTGGCCGGTTGTGCCGTTTGCTGTGTTTACAGTGGTTTAGTGCGGTGGCACTAGTGAAGCCTCACTTGGTTTAAGTGAGGGGTGGACGTAGGACTCTGGTTTGAGTCTGAACCACCTTAAAACCCTTGTTCAAATGGTTTGATTGTGTGATTCCTTTGCGCTAGATGCTTGTTTAGGTCGCTGCTCATCCTTATCCTTGCATTCTGCGTTTTTGGTTCTTGCCTTTCAAACAAGTTTCTTTTAATCCGTTGCAATCCGTTTGTATCTGGAAAAAGAGGGGTAGATCTATTCACCCCTCCCCTCTAGATCAGCCATTCCCACACAACACGTGGTATCAGAGCCAAACTCTCATGATGGGGTCCAACGACGTTGAGAGAAATGATGGAATGGCGTCCAAGGGTCTTATGCCTGAAGGACATTATGTTAATAGACCGCCCTACTTCACTGGATCTAACTACCCATGTTGGAAAATCGTATGCAGGTGTTCATCTGCACCCAAGAGTATGAGCTCTGGCGAGTTATCAGCAAGGGCCCCTACAAGCTCCCAGAAGATGAGGACATATGGACTAAGGAGTAGATAAGATTATCAACAGTCAACTAGAGTGCCAAGCACATCATGTAGTGCTCTCTTCATTCAATAGAGTTTTCAAGAGTATCAACCTGTAAGACAGCCAAGGAGATGTGGAATCGCTTAGAGGTAATATATGAAGGCACATCTCAGGTGCATGAAACCAAAGCTAACATTTTGATTTCTGAGTATGAAGTGTTCAGAATGAAGCCCGATGAGTCCATTCAAGATATGTATGCTCGTTTAACTACTCTTACAAATAGTATAACTGATATGGGAAATAAATATACAGAGCAGGATATAGTAAGAAAAATTCTCTGATCATTAACCCCGGCATGGCACACCAAGGCTACTGTGGTTGAAGAGTCCAGAGATCTCTCAACCACCAAGGTAGAAGAACTCATAGGGTCACTCATGACCTATGAGATCAACTTAAAGAACAAGGAGGTTGAGATAATCAAGAAGAAGCCTCTCGCTCTAAAGGCTGGACCCAGCGGTCGAGCCTCCTATGATGAAGGTGACACTTCCACCAGTGAGCAAGATGAAGATCAAGTGGCCATGCTCACACATAAGTTTAGAAGTTTTCTGAGAAAAGAAGGTAAGGGCCTCGTGACAATGAAGCCATAGGTAAAGAAAGATTATAGATCAAGTTTTGAAAATTTTAAGAAAGTTGATAAAATTATTTGTTACTCTTGCAACAAACCAGGACATATCAAGATTAAGTGTCCTGAAAGGGTGAAGAAAGCTTGTCAATGGAAAGGGAAAAAGAAGAACAAAGCCATGGTATTCACGTGGAGCAATGAAGAGGAAGATGATGATGATACAAGCTCTACGGAGTTGGAAAAGGAAGACTTCTGCCTAATGGCCAAGGGGGGTGAAGACTCTGAGGTACATTCTCTCTTTGAGCACTTCACTGCTAGTGACTGGGAAGAAGCCTACATAGAACTCATGGACAAGTATGACATGTATAAGAAGGAAAACAAAGCCCTAAAAAAGAAAGTTACCTCAATTATGAATGATCAAAGCATATGTGACAAAACTATCTCCCTAGAATCTGAAATTGAAGACTTAAAGAAATTGATTAAAAAAATTGGAAGATGGCAGAAAAGAAATGGCAAACTTAGAAGTTGAAAATGAAGACCTGAGAAATGAAATTGATGAAACAAAAATGAAGATGCAAAGTTATGAAAATGACAGAAAATTGTGCAATGAAAAATATGAAGCTGTCAAGCAAGTCAATTCTCAACTTCTTGAAAATAATGAAAAACTCCAGAAAGAACTTGATGACAAACAATAATCTCTGGAAAACTTTGTAGATGGCAGAGAAAACTTGAATGCCTTGCTCGGCACCAAAATGAATTTTAATAAGGAAGGCTTGGGATTTAATCCCACAAATAAGAAACAAGTTGGTTTAAAAATTGTCACCTTTGTATCCTCAACAGATGTCTCAAGTTCAAAATCTAAACCTACTCAAAACAAAGGAAAAGAGAATATGGGAGAACCCGTGAAGGAAAATCCTGAAATTCCCAAGAAATCTCCTCAGATAAGCCGGCAAAGCCACAACCAATAAAACCCAAGCCAGTGCACACCAAGAGTTGAGGTGGCTTAGAGGGTCGGTCAGGTCGATCTTACCTACAGCCTGCTTCGGTGCAACCAAGAACTACGGTCAGACATTATGACATAAGGCAACCCATGTATCGAGGGATCAACTACAGGGAGATGGCCTCTCAGCCGAATAGAACTCATTATAACTCCAAGTCTCAGGGTATGACTAGAAGCAGTCAGTGGATCAGATCAACGAAGTGGTTTCACGGAAGAGAACTCGGCTGGGAAAATCAAGGGGTAGGTCAATATAGGATCCCTTACAGGTCAAGGCAGTCGGTTGGTTGGCAAACCTTCAACCCGCATCCTCATAGAAACTGTCATGTTCATTAACCCAGGAATCCTCACACCTTCTATCATTCAAAAATAAAATAATGGAACCAAAAATAACCCTCCACAAACATCCATCAAAAATCAAAAGCTGAAAAACAAAAGAAAAATGTAAGAAAAAATAATGTTAATAAAAATTAAGTTGCAAGCAAGATAGTTAGAAATGAAAAGAAAATATGGATTCCAAAAACTATGATGTCTTGCTTAGAAGAATTGAAGAGTTTTATGGGACCCAAATTCTGTTGGGTTCTAAACATTGTTGCTTAATTTTCTTGCAGGAATGTCTTGCAGCCGTACATAATAGATGATACCTTGATAGCGGTTGTTCAAGACATATGACGGGGGATAGAACAAAAATCTATCTTTTGGTGGAGAAAGAAGCCGGACATGTCACGTTTGGAGGGAACAACAAAGGAAAAATTATTGGTATAGGCAATGTAGGTAAGGGTCCCTCCAACTCCATTGAAAATGTTCTGTTAGTTGAAAGTTTGGAGTACAACCTGCTGAGTATAAGTCAATTATGTGATAAAGGCCATAGAGTAATTTTTGGCTCTCATGAATGCAAAATTCTGGAACCAAAATCTGAGAAAGTAAAATTTTCTGGAAAGAGAGTCAATAATGTATACATGATTGACTTAGATGATCCTGCACATTTAAATCTCTGTCTTGCTGCACCAAAATCTGAAGTGGCATGGTTATGGCATCGTAGACTAGGACATGCTAGCTACAATGTCTTACATAAACTTTTGAAGTATTATATGGTGAAAGGATTGCCTAAACTCTCTTTTAAACAAGAAATAAACTATGTGATGCATGTGCCCTAGGGAAAAAAAATAAGAAAATCCTTCAAGACTAGATCTGAGAATCTTTCATCTAAACCACTTGAGCTGATTCATATGGACTTGTTTGGACAACAAGAATTGCTAGATTAAGTTGTAGAAAATATGGATATATCTTAGTAGATGATTTCTCTAGGTTCACATGGGTTTTCTTTCTTACACATAAGAATGATGCATTTGATGAGTTTCAGGCACTCTACATGAAGATAAAGCAAGATGGTGAGTTTAAGATTTCTAACATTCAATCTGACCATGGTGGTGAATTCTACAATGCTGAATTCTTTGATTTTTGTAGGGCTGAAGGTATTTCACATCGATTCTCATCACCAAGGACCCCTGAGCAAAATGGGGTAGTTGAAAGGAGAAATCGAACACTCATAGAAATGGCAAGAACCATGTTGGTAGAAAGACAACTTCCTAGGAGATTTTAGGCTGAGGCAGTAAATACTGCATGCTATATCATTAACAGATCTATGGTAAGGCCTCACACCAACAAGACTCCTTATGAACTGCTCAAAGGTAAGAAGCCTTCTCTGTCTCATATGAAAGTATTCAATTCTAAATGGTTTATACATAATAATGACAAAAGAGAATTGGAGTCTGAGGCCAAGAGTGATCATGGTATATTTCTTGGCTATTCTCATAGATATAGAGCTTTTAGAATTTACAATACTAAAACTCTAGATGTGGAAGAATCACCACATGTCACTTTTGATGAACTTAATGATGATACTAAAAGTGACAAACCTTACAGGAAAGATGACGACGATGGGGAGTTCCTATCCACAAAGGAAAAACATGATCCTCCACAAGAAGAGACAAGGAAATGATGACTTGGGGGAATGAAGCAAAACAAGGGATCAAGCTGCCGAAGAAGGTAATGACTCTATGGATATTAGAGTTCTTAAAGATCATCCCTTGGAAAAAGTCATAGGCAGTTTGAATGATCCACCTAGAACCAGGTCACATTTCAAAATTGTTGAAGAATTAGATCAAATTTCTCTTGTCTCACAAATTGAATCAAAAAATATTGAAGAAGCTTTGAAAGATGAAAACTGGATAAATTCCATGCAAGATGAATTAAACCAGTTTGAAAGAAATAATATTTGGCATCTTATTCCTAGACTATCATCAAAATCTATCATAGGCACCAAATGGGTCTTTAGGAACAAACTTAGTAAAGATGGAATCATAATAAGAAATAAGGGTAGATTGGTGGCTCAGGGTTACAATCAAGAATTTGGCATAGACTTTGAAGAATCTTTGCCCCGGTAGCTAGACTTGAAGCCATTAGGATTTTGCTTGCATTTGCATGTTCACACAAAATAAAATTGCAGCAAATGATGTAAAGAGTGCATTCTTGAATGGCTTAATAAAGGAAGAAGTTTATGTGGAGCAGCCCCCTGGTTTTGAAAATTCTGATCATGAAGACTATGTTTATAAACTAGACAGGGCACTATATGGCTTGAAGCAAGCACCAAGAGCTTGGTATGACAGACTAAGCTCATTCCTCACCGAGAAGGGTACACAAAAGGTAAAGTAGATCAAACACTCTTCACCAAAAAGTAAGGTAAAAATATTTTGATTGTTCAAATTTACGTTGATGATATTGTGTTTGGATCTACAAAATCTAAATGTGTGAGAATTTGCTACTCTTATGACAAGTGAGTTCGAGATGAGTTTAATGGGTGAACTTCAATTCTCCATGACTTGCAGATTAGTCAAAGTGTGGATGGGTGCTTCATAAACCAAGCTAAATACATCAAGGAGCTGCTGAAAAAGTATGATATGACAAAGTGCAAAATAATTGCAACTCCTATGGCAACCTCTACATCACTGGATGCGGATGAGAAAGGTAAATTTGTGGATACAAAAACATATAGAGGTATGATTGGTTCATTGCTATATTTAACTGCATCTAGACCAGATATCCAGTTTAGTGTATGTGTATGCCTATGTGCTAGATTTCAAGCTAGTCCAAGAGAATCCCACTTGATTGCCGTCAAGCGTATCCTTAGATATCTTGCCGGGACTCAAGACTTAGGATTGTGGTATCCGTCATCCTCTGAGCTTTCTCTTATTTCCTATTCGGATGCGGACTATGCTGGATGTAAGCTAGATTGTGGAGCACTAGTGGCTATTGCCAATTTCTAGGCGGGTGTTTAGTTTCTTGGGCCTCCAAGAAATAACACTTGGTTGCCCTCTCAACAGCAGAGGCAGAATATGTTGCTGCGGGGAGCTGTGGCACCCAAGTGTTGTGGATTAAACACCAACTCCAAGACTACTTAGTGGATCTTAGATGTGCCCCTATTCTGTGTGATAACACTAGTGCAATCAATCTTGCTAAAAATCCAGTCCATCACTCTAGGACTAAGCACATTGAAATTAGGCATCACTTTATTAGAGATGAGATTTTTAAGAAAAATTTTGAGTTACACTCTGCTGATACATTGAATCAAGTTGCTGACATTTTTATCAAGCCCTTGTGTAATGGCAGGTTTACAACACTCAGAAGGGAGCTTGGTCTGTGCAGATCTCAAGTCAACAAAAATTGAATCTCTCTTGATAGCTCTCATTATTGTTGCTTATGTTGCACTTAAAAACTCATGCATATGCCTTTTTCTGTGTATATATATGTTTTGTTGCATTGCCATGCATAGTATGAAAAGTCCATGTTCATGGTGCACTGCATTGCTTCCTGCATCTTTCATATTAGACCATGGTATATTAAATGTTGAATTGTGGAAGGGCAAGTTATGCTTGTCTGGAAGCATTCACCATGCCTGAGGACTCACATCCACCAAGTACCATGAGTCAATGTTATTTTTAGGCCATAGTGTCAGGGGGAGCAATCTGTATGGGTTTCTTATGCATACATAATTGTCGTTGATTCAGCTTATGTTAATAAGTGTACAACCATTGGCATGCATTTCCACATCATTCTCTGGACCTGTCTGAATTTTGTTAAGGGGGAGCACCTGCTATCTATCTCCTTGTCTTTTGCATCTATTTTGGTTGTTTTCCTTGAAAAATTGAAAGACAGTAGCTTCTAATCTAATACAGTGATCAGAAAATAGAGTGAACTTCTTTGTAAGAATCTCCTATTATGTGACCTTGCGCTTGTCCATCCAATAAAAATGGTTCAAGGTTAATGACTTCATTGAAGTCTGAGATAAACATTTTTAAAATCATCTGTGTTTATCTTTTTAATAGACCTTAACTAGTGCTTACATGGTGTGCCCTGAATGTTTCCCTCTGATATCTATCAATTCTGATCTCAAGGTAAGGTTGGTTGAGATACTGAAATTTAGTATTGTTTTTAAACATCATGAACTGTTGGAATTCACATATGTTAAACGTTGTCAGAGCAATGACTCTGGTTCACTGAGAAACCATGTCCCTTGTCAAGAAGACAAGTGGGCTGTGTCATGAGGTGCCTCTGTTAACTATGCACTAAACTGCAAGTCAAATTTTTTAGGCAGAGCAATGGCACAGTTGCTGAGAAATATGTCTCCTCATCAAAGCAATGAGGTCAGATATGTCATGAGGTAACCATGCAATCTCTGTTCAAATTGAGGCATGATAGTCAATCACACCAAGTACCTAGGGATACTGGCATCTAACCAACGTGTATCCTCAAGATACAAGGCATGTTTGGACTTAAATGCTCGTAAAATTACTCTTGTGCTCAAAAGATGATTGAAGGATCATGAAAAGTTTTTAAGAATTTCATTTGAACTTCATGCTTGTTTAACCTCAATACTAGTTTGTGTAACTCCTAAAGGAGCCTTTGAAGTTGAATGAGTTAGGTAAAGGTCGGTTACATAAAGGGTAATCATGTGGTTCTGGTTTATTTCTATTAAAACGTGCATGCAGATCTTTTTGAATTCCCTTGTCCAATTCTGATATCATTAGCTTTGAACCATGCAAATTGAATAAGGAACATGTCATGAGGACTGCATAATGGTAGATTCTGAACGTGAATATTCTCTGTCTTATGAGATTTGTATCAGTCTATGAAGCTTCTAAATTTCTACTTCTGCAACCTCCACTCTGGCTCTGATCTTTACTTCCTTCCTTTTTTATGTTGTCAAAGGGGGAGAATACATGTGTATGTGAGTCATTAATATTGTCAGATATTGTGTTGCATTGTGTTGCATGCCCTGCTGGGTCAATGTGATCATCATGATGAATTTATTGCTATGACTCATAATATTGCCATCATCAAAAAGGGGGAGATTGTTGTGTCTCTGTGATTTTCATGATGTCAATTATTATGTCTCATTATATTTAACCTTGATGCATGAATTAATGATCTCATCACATATATAGAAGCATGAAAAACAAAGGGTCCACGCAAGGTCAACGCAAGTCAACGCCACTGTTCAAGAACTAACAACATGTTAATTGTTCAAAATTGTGAGTCAGCTCCTTGACAGGTAAGGTCAATGCATGTCTAAGTCATAGAAGGTCTGTGCACATTACTGTTCCTTCATAGGAGGTCGGTGCACAGTTTTGTCTAAGTCATTTAAGGTCTGTGCACATTATTGTTCCTTCATATAAGGTCGATGCACATTTCTGACCATTGCATATAAGGTCGATGCACATTTCATTCTAATGCAGAAAGAAGGTCGGTGTACATTTTGCTAGCACGTAGCCGAGGTCGGAGCACATTTTGCTAGCACAGGGCTTAGGTCGATGCATGTTTTGAAGGTGTGTGCAACTTTTCTAAACTACCAGCAAGGTCGATGCACCTTAAGCAAATTCAAGATGAAAGGTCGATGCACATGTCCAAGGTCGATGCACATGAAGACTTTATGCTCAACAAAGGTCGATGCACATTTGTATGAAAGGTCTGTGCAACTTCTTCTAAACTGCTAGGAAGGTTGATGCACTTTAGCAATTTCAGAAGAAAGGTTTGTGCAACTTTTTCCAGTCTACTGGCTAGGGTCTACGCACATGCAACATCCAAGTCTGTGCATATAGGTCTAATCATACTTAGGGTCTATGTACATGTAAGTTTGTGCATATAGGTCTAAGCATAATTAGGGTTTGTGCACTTGTAAGTCTGTGCATGTCTAGGGTCTACGCACATGCAACATCCAAGTCTTTGCACATTTGGAATTCAAGGTCTACGCATATGTCCAACTCTGTGCACATGAAAGAACCAAGGTCTGTGCATGTTTGATGAAATGCCTCAATGAAGAAGAAAGGTATGTGCATGTTTTGCCCCCAACTTTATAAGGTTTGAGCATACTCCGAACCAAGGTATGTGCATGTTTGCCTTCAGCATAAGAAGAATGAAGTGTTTGATGAAATGCCTCGATAAAGAAGAAGGTCTACCTCTATCCTCCCAGAAGTATTTCAAGCCAATTTTCTGTCAGATCAAGTGGGCCATCCAGAGAGAGAAAATAGGTACCGTAAGTGTCCAAATAGACGGATTTCGGGGTCTGGATGGAGTACACAAGTTTGACTTCTGTTCTAGTCATCATTACCCTACCAGAAGCATTTCAAGCTAATTTTCTGTCAGATCAAGTGGGACATCCAGAGAGAGAAAATAGGTACCGCAAGTGTCCAAATACATGGATTTCGAGGTCTAGATGGAGTGCCCAGGTTTGACTTCTATTCCAGTCATCATTACTCTACCAGAACAACATTGTTTGGTGGATGTTTCTATCAGAATCCATACCTGGGATTGACTCCTGTCAGGACCACTTTCTGCTATCATTAAAAGATATATGATCCCATAATGGTACTGTGTACAGAAAGTTGACTAGAGCCAACAGGAGTGCAGAGCGCAAGTTATCCTTCTCTGAGGGTCATTAATTGCTCAAGATTTTGGAGATCAAGAATGTCTTTGTCAAACACTTTCTGTCTTCTGTCAAATTAGATGGAGTCCAAAACACTCTTCCTTGTCCCTGGTGGACAAATTGAAGGACAGAATTTTGGAGGGAAAAATCTCCTCTACTAGGCACACACATCCATGCAAAGTGCTACACGAAGTGGTTTGCTTCAACAGTATAAAAGAAAGGGAAGAGAGGCAAAAGGAGGAGCGACTGGTGTGATTGAGGAGAGGGCATCCTTGGAGAAAAAAAAAGGAAGCCAGCAGTTGTGTGAGCTAGCAAGTGAGGAAGAAGAAGGAGAAGAAGAAGAAGAAGATCAAGGAGCTTTCCTGAAGCTTTCTTCCTCTTACTCGTTGCTTTGTGAAGATAAAGTCACAGTCAAAGAAAAGTAGTAGATCTGCTCACAGCAACTCAAGCACTCCTCATGTCAGACAAAGGACTTTTTGCATCTTACACTGAACATCACTCTTCCTGTCTGAGTTTTTTTAGTCTTGTTTTTTGTTTATTCTTGTTCAAGAAACCATAAACCATCCCTACCAGTGTGGGTAGGAAGATAGACGGAGGTGTTCTCCAGTCTGTGGTGTTTCAGTCCCTACCTAGTACTGTAGGAAGATATACATAGGGCTTCTCTTGTCTGTGGTTGGCCGGTTGTGCCGTTTGCTGTGTTTACAGTGGTTTAGTGCGGTGGCACTAGTGAAGCCTCACTTGGTTTAAGTGAGGGGTGGACGTAGGACTCAGGTTTGAGTCTGAAACACCTTAAAACCCTTGTTCAAATGGTTTGATTGTGTGATTCCTTTGCGCTAGATGCTTGTTTAGGTCGCTGTACATCCTTATCCTTGCATTCTGTATTTTTGGTTCTTACCTTTCAAACAAGTTTCTTTTATTCCGCTATAATCCGTTTGTATCTGGAAAAAGAGGGACAGATCTATTCACCCCTCCCCTCTAGATCAGCCATTCCCACACAACACTTTCTTGTCCCTTCCATGGATCTTGTCGGATAGTTCCGTGGCGTCTTCTAACAATTGTGCCCTTATCACCATCTTCGAATAGACTTGTATGTCTATTGGTGCCAGTTGTGTGATATATTGTGGCCTAAGCCCATTGAAGAATCTTTGGGCCTTCATCTTCTCCGTGTGCACTAGATGTGGTGAATACCGGGAAAGTCTAGAGAATTGGGCCTCATACTCGGCCACTGACAAGCTCCCTTGTTTCAACATGGCAAATTCTGCGGCCTTCTTTTCCTGAATCCTATTAGAGAAATACTTGCTATTAAAGTGATTGACGAACTCATCCCATGTAGTTGTTGATATTTTTTTCTAAGTGTGTGTGGGTGTGAATGAATGTGACTAGTGTGACATCCAATAGAACATGGAACAAGGCAAGCAATGCAATGATACCATCACCTCAAAATCAGCACAACCAGATCGTGATCGCCACCAAAGTAAATAGTGCAAGAGGAACGCACTACGTACCTTGGAAAGAAGGAATGGGTGAAGACACTCGCCAACCGGGACAGCTCTGGTGTAGGAAGAAGATGGTCCTCTCCGGGCCGCAAGCTAGGAGAAAACGGTCTTAAGATGGCCGTTGAATTAAGACGACGGTCGAACGACAGGCCCCTACCACCACCGGGATAGAACACGGGACGAAGACACGGGCGCAGGAATCAGACGGTCTTCAATCAGCCGCAAACAGAAGAAAGACTGCCCGAGGAGCGCCGCTTCCTCTGGTAAACGGTCGGAGGTGGACCGCAGAGAGCTTCCAGAACCTGGACTTGGGAACTCAATCCTCCACCCCTTCCGGCCGGCCAGGAGGGATGGGCCTCGTGTAAAGACAATTGCTGACTTGCAAGACAACACAAACAACAAGAGAAGACGACCCAAATTAGTTCAAGGACGTGCAATATCTATAGAGAAAAATAATGAGTAAAACACATGATTAGAAGGGTGGATACCTGGGGGATTGTGGTTTTTCACCCCTGTGGGGCAAGGAAAACAATAGGAGGATGTATGAATGCAAGAATGACAGTGAAAAACGTGGAGAAAAAATGAAGAAAAACGAAGATGGGATGACCAAAAGATGACTAAAGATAACTAAGCAATGACACAAACGAGAGCAACGTAATCGACTACTCCCTGGACTGAAGGCTTAAGGGACGTGGATAGCCTTTCTCCCTGGCTGAATCTCACTCTAGAATGTGGCAGCACCTCAACACGAGCTCCGGAATCTCCCCCCTCGCGATCATGAGCCAAGGGTTCTATTTATAAACCCTTGAAACCCTAGCTCGAGTTTGAGGCTTTTTGGCGGGAATTAGGCTTCAATTATTTAGAAAAATCTGAAGATAATATTTTCAGCCGCCAACAGGATCAAACGGCTCCTCATTTGGCTCCAAATCTGCGGAGAAATCCACGGATGAAGGAACCGGTTTGACCACAGATAAAGAGAGAAATGTCCATCGATGCAGGAATCCCAGCCGATAAAAATGGTCTCTCGATAGACCGCCAAAGACATTGAGCAGTCTATCGTGCGACCACTATTCACCTGGCCGCTGAAAAATAAAAAATGAGATAAATATGCTTATTTATCTCAATGACCAAATCAAACCAAAGCCCATTAAGCTGAAATCTGAGAAAATGCGTGAGCAAGCCTAGCTAGGGAGAAAATACCCATAAGATAGGCCCAGAAACCATCTAAAAATGGCCCAATGAATAATGGACAACTTGGGACATTTAAAAAAATAAGGGTAATAAAATGACTCAACTCAAAGGCACAAAAAAGGGTGTCAACTGATGCCCCTCCTTAACGTCGTCTTTGCAGGGGAGCGAGCGGAGGTGAAGCGAAGGTGAAATGGAAACATGGAGACGAGGCAGAAATGCAGCGGAGCGGACTGAAAAGTGGGCGTTAAGGTAAACGACACCCGTTTCTCACCAACGAGCGATAGGAATCTTCCAGAAAACTCTGAACCAAACACAAGGAACGATCGGACCAAAGGACACCAGTCTGGAGGAACTAACTAATAAATAAAAAGAAAATACGACCAACCTCATTGGGGGGACACAATCCACGGGCCAATGAGGGGATCGGAATAAGCAGTAAATAAAAAGGAAGCAGACTAAACTCCAGACATGGACTCTCAGTCAACCAAACCAGGTGAACAGACCAAAAAAAACCTTCCAATTCTGAGTGGAATACTTTCTCTTACCCAAAACCATGGACGCATAATTATCCATCACCAATGAGATATTTTAGATAGATTAGGGACATGAATGCTCAAAAATGCACATGATGCATGCTGGGCTAAAATAAATACAATCATTAAAACAAATGCAAAGAGAGCCAAAAAATAGAAAATACTCGAGAATAGTATTGCTAAACCGGATTAATCAGGGTCAGGATACAATCCACAACCACGGCGTGCATGATAGAACCATCGTCCCCTAATTTCTCCAACCTAACGGCCTATCCAACGATTAAACATGTGTACCTAGATCATCATCATTTTTGATAATGGGAAACGTCAGATCCCAGAACACATGAATGACCAGCAGGTTCTCGAGATTATATAGCATAAATACCATATAGTAATGCATTAAGGGATAGGGATGCGAAATACTTACCTGACTTACCTAACAAGGTGAAGTATGTAGCAAAGCTGCAAGAGGTTGTGAAAGGATTTTGCAACATCCATATCATGGAATATGCCAATCAAGCGAAAAAGTTATCAATTAAGCACATCATGCAGCAAGAATTGGATTATGAAACAAACAACGTCTATTATTCAAAACAAAGGTTTCATAAAAACAGTCCCATCAAGACCGCCAGATAAATAAAATGGTCCAAATATGACCACAAAGATCAGCAGAATTTGAATTTTAAGCGTTAGCACCTAAATGGCCAGAGGGAGGACCGTCTAATGACATAACAGTCAGAAACCGACCGTCTCATGGAAGGTGGTTTGACATATAATTAAGGCCATGATTAGAAACGGTCTCCATATAATCGCCTATGAATCCTAACGGTTAGTCGTACGACCGCCACTTAAACGTCAGTTTCAAAAAAAAATGAAACCGCCCTCCCCTTCGTCTTCCCCATTCACAACGGAAGCCCATGCACCGGGAACCTTCCCCCAATCTCGCTTCCCCTCCTAGCCCCCTCCTCCTAGCTTGTACCCTTCTAGCCCTCACAAGGGGCATCTGGATGAGACTCAAGAAACAGGCGCTGAGGCGGTTTGCACGCCGAATGGCTCGAGAAGATGGCCATGCTTCACCGCCGGCGAACCCACCGGAAGAAGGAGAGGTGCCACCACCGACCGTGGCTGGGGGAGAGATGCTTCCCACCGCCGCCGGAGTGCCGGAGGAAGCAGAAACAACACAAGAAGGTGGAGAAACCACAGTGGAGGCCAAGGAACCGGCCAAAAGACCTCCACCGTCGAGGTAGGCGGCGGCCCAACCCCCCCCCCCCCCCAATTTTAAATTTTGATGGAGGCATGAGGGTTAGACAGGGAGAAAGGGGTGACACCAACCCCTAGAACAAAATGTGAGGGCCCTAGGGCCATTTCCAGAAATGGGGAAGGGTGGAGCGCCGCCCATAGTGCCGAGGAAAAGACGACCCTACCAAGGACCGCTCAAGAGGATAAAATGGTCTACTCATGACCGTCGGAACAAAAATGGTCCCAATGAGGCGGTTAAGTGTGCTGAAGCGGTCTAAGAGTGATCGCTATGGAAATTAACCCACGGGGCATTGGGGTTGAGAGAAACGGTCTAAAGCAGACTGCTGGGCTGAAGCAAACGGTCTCCAAAAGACCGCTAGGTAGACGAAAACGGTCAGGGGGCGACCGCTTAAGTCTAAATCAGTGAAGAGAATTATTGAGGGAGAAAATGGTCTAGAAGTAACCGTTGGGATTGTATAGAGGTCCACAGATGACTGTTAGACAGGTAGAAAATGGCCCTAATGTGGCCGCCACCTCAGCAGACTGCATTTTTTTTGATGCAATGCATGATTATATGAAATGAATGACTGGCATAAAATGTTGAATGCATGCAGGGAAAGCACCGGATGAGGATCTCATGGCTCCAGGTTTGGGCGGTGTATTTGGCACTGCCATACTTTTACAGGGAGAGGTTGATCGCCATGGGATTCGCAGAGTTCCTTTGCACGGAGGTGATGAGGCTAGACACCGCACTCATCTACGCGCTATACGATCGGTGGGACCCTGTCGATCGGGCATTCGTAATCCCGTGGGGGCACATGATCCCCACACTGGAGGACGTGGCGAGTGTCACGCCCCGAGCGTGGAAGATTACTCGGATGTGTGACGCATCTATATAGATCGTGTCATTAGAGCGATAAAATGTTTGACATACATAATTTCGGAGTGCGTAAAAGACTAATAAAATCTAATAACTTCCAATAGTTTATTTGACTAACCAAAGGGATTAAAGATGGTCCATGATAATTTTCCAAATTTAGAAAACCAAACATTTGGCTACATGCCTTAACAAGGTTCATACCACTAATGACATAGCTGGGAGTACAAGTAGACTCAAATAAATTTAAAGGACAAGACTAATTAATGATAGATGAACACTCTTCACTCGGTTCCAATCCTATTCTTGTCGCTATCCGAATCACCTGAAAATGTTAGGAAGCAACTGGATGAGCGAATTGCTTAGTAGGAATTACATCTCAAATTCAAGGAATCTTTACGTGAATTACAATTTGCATGTATTATCAGTATGGCTATGCATGACGTATGTACAAAAGAATCGATATACATATAAATCTAGACATGATGAACAATAAGAGATCAGAAACTGTATAAAGAGAGTATAACAAGATTTTAAGTATTTGACAAGCAGTATTTCAAGAATTTATAGATGTAAATGCCACTTCGGGCAAGCAGGGATTCGTGTACAAGTATGAACGCAAGTATGAGAATGAACTCATGTATACGTATATCTCAGGTAAGAGCAAGTGAAAATTCAATTCAAGCAAGTAATGTCAAGTACGTATCAGTAGAATTGGCTATTATCAAGCAAGTATTCTGCCCTTTCTCGGGCCGTAAGTCAAGTATCGCCCGTTCGGGCCACGCAAGTCAAGTCAAGTAAAGAGAGGGAGAGAGAGAGAGAGTAGGGGTGGAGTGTCTCAAGTCAAGCAAGTACTCCTGTGCAATGCTAAACACCGTGGTCAATAAACTCCATGGGCACAAGTACCTTCAGGTGCTCCTCTCAAGACCAGACCGGGCCCTATACGCACAACAGTTCATGTATTACCTTTGACATCCACTCTCGTTTATAGCCAATATGGAATTTCAAGAATTTAGAAACGTAGTATTACAGACGAGATTAACTAGTCATTTGGTTATGGAGGACTCTAGAGGTTGCCCCTATAGGCTCAAGAGGTGACTCCTGTCGTGTAGCACTTTGCGCCGTACGGCCTCAAGAGGTGGCTCCCACAATGTAGCACTTTGTCCTGCATGGCACTTAGCTCCAACACTCCCAAATGGTAATTTAAGAGATTCAAGGTTTGACCATGTAGGGTATACACAAGTAGAGTTTTTATGGAATGGAATTTCAAGAATTCATCATACGCAGGAGTATAGATTAAGGTTGTGTTTGCACAACTCACGAGACAGATCAAGATCAGAAGTTGTAATTACTGAGTTGGCATCTGAGGGTTTGCTAATCCTTCAAATTTTCAATTTTTAGAAATTTATATGTGTATTTATCAAATTGGCGCCCCTCAGGATGTCTTCGTTTAATTGAAGACGTCTTGGAAGTCGTCATTTCAGTAATTGGTGCCCTGGCTTGGGGTGCCAATCACATGGGCTCTTTATTTGAATATATATAAGTATATAAAGAATTGGCACCCCTGTATGCAGTCTTCAATTAATTGAAGACTTGCTGGCTGTCGTCATTTAAAGAATTGACGCCTGGGGGTTGCCCAACCTTTCAAAATTTTGATTTTTTCAAAAATATATATACATATATGAAATTGGCGCCCCTCATGAAGTCTGAGGGTCGTCTTCAATTAATTGAAGACTTGAGGGTCGTCTTCAATTCATTAATTGAAGACTTGAGGGTCGTCTTCAATGCAATGATTTTTACTTGGCAGATACGTTTTGTGACTCAAAGCACTATTCATTTCGAAAAAGTTTCTCGAAATTCGAAAGTAAGGATATGAATACTTAGTGTAATTACTCGAGAGTCCAGAAACATGTTCAGATATAATTACTGAGTTTTGGTTTCACATATATGATTTTTCTAATGTTATAACTTTAATTCCTCAAGAAACAGAATTGACGCCCCTATGAACAGTCTTCATTTAATTGAAGACTTCCAGGGTGTCTTCAATTTAAGTACAGGTTCAACTCGAATTGACGACATACCAACTGAGTTGTTTTTTTCACGTGAGTTGTGCTTCGCATCAGAACTGTAAGTTCTGTGACACAAGTCACTATTCATTTCTCCAAAGTTTCTCCGAATCAGAATCCGAAGACATGGTCAGGTGGAGAAAAATCTCAGGGTCACAGTAATATATTCTGTCAAAATTTTCAAGGTATAGTTTATTAGTTATAGATTTTTGAATGCGTTGATTTACTGATTTCTAGAAATTACAGAAAATTGAATTGACGACATGGTACATGTCTTTAATTAATTGACGCCCTCGCGGGCAGTCTTCAATTCTGAAATTGGTGCCCTGGTCAGGGGCGCCAATTACAGTGAGGTGTCCACTATTCATCAGTGTGAAAAAATTCTGAATCAGGAAGTAATGGCACAAATATGTTGAGAAAAATGTCAGGATTCTAGAAACATGTTCATGCAAAAAATTTGTGCTTTAGTTCGATAGTTATAGATTTTTGAATGTGTTGAATTATTAATTACTGAAAATTTCAAAAATCGAATTGACGACATTGGGGATGTCTTCATTTAAATGACGACTACGTGCGTAGTCTTCAATTTTGAAAATGGCGCCCTTGTCAGGGGCGCCATTTACCAGAGGGCTGTGAGCCTTCGTGTCTTTAAACCATGAACGTATTATGTTAACAGAGACTATATATTACGGTTTAAAACATGGTTATTAACCTTGTAAATCTAGTGTGATAAAATATGTTCAAAAACTCATAAAAATCATGCTAACAAACTAAGTTCAAACTCTTAAAGATCATGGTAATATGTAACAGGCTAAAAAACTAACATGGTATATACATGATTATTGCTTGATTACGGTAAAGCCAGATGATATATAGCATGTTTGACTAGTTAATCAAACTCTAAACATGCATCAATTAACCTATTTAGCTACTAGTTAGGCAAGGATTTGAGAACACCTACCTTTTGACATGTGATACGAGGTTCAGAAAAGAAGCTACAGTAGGATCGTAGCAGGACATAGGCTCGGGAAGAAGACGCTCCTTCAGCACTGACGCGGCAGTAGCCTATGTCAGTGCTACGGAGGGGATTAGATATAGGGATCGTAAGACATTGGTTTAATGTCTTGTGGGTCTTACTGAGTGGGTATTATTTTTGCCAGCTAAAATGGGTTGCTCGTGTCTCAATCTTCTAGAAACATTGGGTTAAATGACGCCTTTGTAAGGGGTCGTTCATTTAATCTAGGTGACACTATTCACGTAAATGACGCCTTGCATGACGGCGTCATTAGCCTAGGTGTCATTATTCATGAGCCCACATTCACGTGTTAGCATTTAGGATGTATATATATATATATTAATATTTTAATGGAATGGGGTCCTATTCAAATTGGCGCCCCTATACATGGTCTTCAATTTGGCAATTGACGCCTATGTGAAGGGTCTTCAATTTGGTAAGTGGAAAGTGTGGATTCCACTTACGTACAACCCATGGCCCCTTGTGTTTAAAGTTGTCTTGTACTTTTATAGCATAACCCTCCCATGGTTTTGTTTCTTTGTGCAAGACCTCCCATGTAAGATTCTTTACCCATGTGCATAAAGTTGGATTGCACATTTGTATGCTAGTCCTGCTATAGTTTAGTTCTTTAAACAAAACCTAGAATTTTATTAAGAAGAGTGGATTACGTATTCATAAAGTGATGGTTGGTAATTTTATATACTAGCCCCCTAGTGTTTGGTTCTTTACACAGAACCCTCATGATTCTTTATGTCATAAAGTAGGGTTGGTTTGTACATTTGTACTATAGCCCTCATGAGGTTGGGTTCTTTATGTAAGGCCTTATGTATGATTTCTTCTAAGAAGAAGTTTTTTTTTTGAATTTACTCAAAGGTATTTATCGGGGGTGCTACACCCTCCCCCACTTAAAAGAATTTGGTCCCCAAATTCTACTGTACTATACGGAAATAGGAAGGTGCAGAGTTCTTACAATTAGAATAACTCTGAAAATCTCCTTTTTCATAGATTCTTCAGTTTCCCATGTAGCTTCTTGTTCTAAGCATCGATTCCATTGAATTTTCACCATAGGGATCGTCTTGTTCCTTAGAACTCGAACTTCTCGGTCGAGGATCTTCATTGGCTTCTACTCGTAGGTAAGGTCCTTCTGTACCACTAAATCATTGTGGTCAATGACATGGAGGGGATCGTGCACGTATTTCTTCAGCATAGAAACATGAAACACGTTGTGCACTTCTGATAGTTACAGAGGTAGTGCGATGCGATAAGCCACCTCACCTACTCTTTCCAGCACTTCGAATGGACCGATAAACCTTGGTGTGAGTTTGCCTTTAACACCGAATCTTCTAATGCCTTGGCCGGGAGATACCTTAAAGAAAACATGATCTCCGACTTGAAATTCCAGGTCTCGCCTTCTGTTATCAACATAAGATTTCTGCCTGGACTGTGCTATCGTTAATCTTTCTCTAATGAGATGTATCTTCTCGGTAGAATCTCGTACCATGTCTCAGCCTAGCATTTGTTTTTCACCGACTTCATCCCAGCATATAAGAGATCGGCAACTCCTGCCACATAATGCCTCAAAAGGTGCCATTTGTATACTGGCTTGATAGGTGTTGTTATATGCAAATTCGGCTAGTGGTAAGTGGTCATGCCAGCTTCCGCCGAAGTCTAATGCATGCTCTCAACATATCTTCCACAACTTGATTAGTCCTCTCGATTTGTCCATCTGTTTGGGTATGGAAAGCAGTGTTGTAGTTGAGTTTCGTCCCTTGAGAGTGTTGTGGACTCTTCCAGAAATGAGAGGTGAAACGCGGGTCTCGGTCAGATACGATCGAGACGGGAACTCCATGTAATCTAACAGTCTCCTTGATATACAGGGAAGCAAGTACATCGACTGACCATCGACTTTTGATGGGTAAGAAATGGGCCGATTTTGTTAGTCTATCGATAATTACCCATATTCTATCATATCCGCCCCTAGACTTGGGCAAACCTATGATAAAGTCCATGCCAATGTCTTCCCACTTCCACTTGGGAATATCTAGCGGATGAAGCTTTCCGGTGGGTTTTTGATGTTCCACCTTCACTTGTTGGCATGTGAGGCAACGAGATACAAAGTCTGCTACCTCCCTTTTCATGTTAGGCCACCAAAAAGTTCTTTTCAAGTCTTGATACATCTTAGTGGCTCCAGGGTGGATCATGTACCTTGATCTATGAGCTTCTTTAAGAATCTTCTTCTTCAATTCGGGACAATCGGGCACACATGTCCATTCTTGAAATAGCAATCTGCCATCAGGTGCCAGCTTGAAATCAAGTCTCTCGTCCAGCTTGCTTTTTATCTCCACTAGCGAGGGATCTTCTTCTTGTAGCTTCTTGATTTCAGGTTGCAAATCTTGATGTAGGCTTATATGAGATAGAATAATACACATGTTCTTCTCATCTGTGCTGATATCAAGCTTAGAGAATTTCTCCAGCAGCTTCCATTCTTGTATCATGCAGTTGGCCAATATTATTCTCAGCTTTCGACTAAGGGCATCAGCTATGGAATTACCCTTACCAGGATGGTACTGTATAGTGAAGTTGAAATCCTTGAGATACTCGAGCCAACGCCTTTGCCGCATGTTCAGCTCCTTTTGGGAGAATAAGTACTTGAGGCTTTTATGATCGGAGTACACAGTGAATTATTCTCCGTAGAGATAGTGCCTCCAAATCTTCAAAGCGAATACTACCGCGGCCAGTTCTAAGTCGTGAACCGGGTAGTTCTCTTCATGTTTCTTCAATTGTCGGGAAGAGTATGCAATGACTCTTCCATTCTGCATCAATACACATCTGAGGTCAATACCCGAAGCATCGGTATATACCTCGTATTTTTCTCCTTCAATTGGTAATGATAAGACTGGAGCAGTGGTCAAGAGATCCTTCAAAACTTAAAAACTCTTTTCATAGTCTTCATTCCACTCATAAGGCACTTTCTTGCGGGTTAATCTGGTCAAAGGAACGGCAATCTTGGAGAAGTCCTTGATAAAACGCCAGTAGTAACCAACTAGACCCAAGAAGCTTCAAATTTTGTTGCATTTGTGGGTCGTTCCTAGTTCTTCATGGCTTCGACCTTTGACGGGTCAACAGCAATTCCATTCTTCGAAATAATATGGCCTAAGAAGGATACTTCCTCGAGCCAGAACTCGCATTTGCTGAATTTGGCATATAGCTTGTTTTCCCTTAATATCTACAGTGCCTTCTTGAGATGTTCTTCATGATCCTCTTCAGTCTTGGAATAGATCAGAATATCATCAATAAAGATCACAATGAATTGATCTAAATAGGGCCTGAATATGATGTTCATTAACTGCATAAAAGCTACGGGGGCATTTGTTAGTCCGAAAGGCATAACAGTAAATTAGTAATGCCCATACCTGCTTCGGAATGTAGTTTTATGAATGTCTTCCTCTTTGATCTTCAATTGGTGATAACCAGAACGAAGTTCAATCTTGGAGAAATATGATGCTCCAGATAATTGATCGAACAGCTCGTCAATCCTCGGCAGCGGGTATTTGTTCTTGATTGTAAGGTGATTTAGCTGCCGATAATCGATGCATAGTCTCATCGATCCATCCTTCTTTTTGACGAACAGCACGGGTGCTCCCCAAGGGGAAGTACTCGGCCTGATGAAACCCTTTTTCAGTAACTCCATTAGTTTCTCTTTTAGTTCTTTCAGCTCAGCAGGGGACATTCTGTATGGTGCCCTGGAAACATGACCATCACCAGGGACAATGTCAATTGTGAACGACACTTCCCTTTCCGGGGGTAATCCGGTTAAATCTTCTGGAAAAATATCAGGAAAATCCCAAATTACACGGATGTCTTCAAGTTTAACCTTCTCAACTTCTGTGGCAGTCACGAATGCTATGAAAACCATGCATCCCTTATCCATAAGCCTTCTAGCTCGGAGTGCTGATATAAGAAGTGATTTACTCCTAGGGCTATTGTAAACTAGCTCAGGGAAATCCACGAAAGTTACCTTGCCATGCCGGCAATCTACAGTTGCTTGGTATGTGCATAGACAATCGGCACCTAGTATGATGTCATAACCCTTCATTTCTAGGATATCAGGTCAGCAGGTAAATTGCTTCCCTTAATCATCACTTCACAATTTGGAGAGTAATAAGTGATATCAGACTCATCCCAAGAGGTGTAGATATGACCAAATCTAACAGTTCATGTTTCTTAGAAAATGAAGCAGCAAAGTGCTTGGAAACAAATGAATGAGTTGCTCCGGTATCAAATAAAACTTGAGCAGTTTTAGAACAAATAGTGAGAGTACCTTCCACAATTCCGCCTTCAGTGGGTTCCGTCTCTCAGAGAGCTTGCAGACGGCCTTGTTTCTTTACCTGACGCTTCTCATCTTTAGTGTCTTGCTCCTTCAACAGTGGGCAGACTGGGATTCGATGCTCGCGGCTCCCACATCAAAGACAAGCGCCTAACTTCTTCTAGCATTCCTCAGTCTTATGACCATCATTATCACAATACTTGCAAATATCCTTTGAGGGTGTGGTGGTGGAGAATGGCATGTCATTCCTCTGGAATTTCTTTGCCTTGGAGGGCTCCCCTCCCATGAAGAACCTTTTCTTGTTGAATGATTGTTTGAATTTTCCCGGGCTTGTGACGGGTTCCTTCTTGTCTCTTCCTCGGATTCTCTCAGATAATTCGGTGGCGTCTTCTAGCAATTGGGCACGCCGAACTATCTCCGAATAAGCTTGGATGTCCATCGGTGCAAGTTGTGTAATATAATGGGGCAGAAGCACGTTAAGGAACCTTCTCGCCTTCATCTTTTCTTTACACACCAAGTAGGGTGCATACCTAGATAATCTGGAAAATTGGGCCTCATACTTGGCAACTTTCAAGCCCCGTTGTTTTAGAACAGCGAATTCCGTGGCCTTCTTCTCCTTGATATGGTCAGAGAAGTACTTGTTGTTGAAATGCTCGGTGAATTCATCCCATGTGACATGATATTCTGGCAGTGTTGCTTCTATGGATTCCCACCAGCATCGAGCGTCCCACTCAGTTGGAATACGGCTAGTAAAATCGTTTCCTCGTCCGCGCATTGCATTACGCGGAAGATTCGTTCCATCTCCTTTAGCCAATTCTCGGCATCCTCGGGGTCGGACGAACCCGTGAACGTCGGTGGGTTCATGTTACGGAAACTCCTGTGGAGATCACCCGCTCCACGATTTGCTCCGCCTTGGGCCACTTGCTGTAGTGCCTGTGTAAGGCCTGCACGGTGTGCTGCATCTCACGCCATTGTGCTCTTTCCGCAGCCATGATCCTACAAAAGAGTTTAAGTATGATAAAGATTGGGTTTACTTGTAAGGTCAAAAGTCATTATAGATCTTAACCCATGGCTCTATCCATCTCACCGGGTAAGGTATAGCTAGCCTTGGACTCAAGTTTTTTTACCTAGATTTCAATTTCTAACCATTTATTCCTTCTAGTTTTCTCTAGATTTGAAAACCTAGGCTCTGATACCACGAAGACTGTCACGCCCTGAGCGCAGAAGATTACTCGGATGTGTGACGCATTTATATAGATCGTGTCATTAGAGCGATAAAATGTTTGACATACATAATTTCAGAGTGCGCAAAAGACTAAAAAAATCTAATAACTTCCAATAGTTTATTTGATTAGCCAAAGGGATTAAAGATAGCCCATGACAATTTTCTAAATTTAGAAAACCAAACATTTGGCTACATGCCTTAACAAGGTTCATACCACTAATGACATAGCTGGGAGTACAAGTAGACTCAAATAAATTTAAAGGACAAGACTAATTAATGATAGGCGAACACTCTTCACTCAGTTCCAATCCCATTCTTGTCGCTATCTGAATCACCTGAAAATGTTAGGAAGTAACTGGATGAGCGAATCACTCAGTAGGAATTACATCTCAAATTAAAGTAATCTTTACGTAGATTACAATTTGCATGTATTATCAGTATGGCTATGCATGACGTACGTACAAAAGAATCCGATATACAGGTAAATCTAGACATGATGAACAATAAGAGATCAAGAACTGTATAAAGAGAGTATAACAAGATTTCAAGTATTTGACAAGTAGTATTTCTAGAATTTACAGATGTAAATGCCACTTCGGGCAAGCAAGGATTCGTGTACAAGTATGAACGCAAGTATGAGAATGAACTCATGTACACGTATATCTCAGGTACGAGCAAGTAAAAATTCAATTCAAGCAAGTAATGTCAAGTACGTATCAGTAGAATTGGCTATTATCAAGCAAGTATTCTGCCCTTTCTCGGGCCGCAAGTCAAGTATCGCCCGTTCCGGGCCATGCAAGTCAAGTCAAGTAAAGAGAGGGAGAGCGAGAGAGTAGGGGAGGAGTGTCTCAAGTCAAGCAAGTACTCCAATGTAATGCTAAATATCGTGGTCAATAAACTCCCATGGGCACAAGTACCTTCGGGTTCTCCTCACAGGACCAGACTGGGCCCTATATGCACAGCATTTCATGTATTACCTTTGACATCACTCTCGTTTATAGCCAATATAGAATTTCAAGAATTTAGAAACATAGTATTACAGACGAGATTAACTAGTCATTTGGTTATGGAGGACTCTAGAGGTGGCCCCTACAGGCTCAAGAGGTGGCTCCCGTCGTCTAGCACTTTGCACCGTACGGCCTCAAGAAGTGGCTCCCACAACGTAGCACTTTACCTTGCATGGCACTTAGCTCCAACACTCCCAAATGGTAGTTTAAGAGATTCAAGGTTTGACCATGTAGGGTATACACAAGTAGATTTTTCATGGAATAGAATTTTAAGAATTTCATCATACGCAGGAGTATAGATTAGGGTTGTGTTTGCACAATTCATGAGACAGATCAAGATCATAAGTTGTAATTACTGAGTTGGCTTCTGAGGGTTTGCTAATCCTTTAAATTTTCAATTTTTAGAAATTTATATGTGTATTTATCAAATTGGCGCCCCCCAGGATGTCTTCATTTAATTGAAGACGTCCTGGAAGTCGTCATTTCAGTAATTCCATTGAAGACCCGTAATTCCATTGCATACAGGGGCGCCAATTACAGGGGCTATTTATTTGAATATATATAAGTATATAAAGAATTGGCGCCCTTGTATGCAGTCTTCAATTAATTGAAGACTTGCTGCTTGCCGTCATTTAAAGAATTGACGCCTGGGGGTTGCCCAACCTTTCAAAATTTTGATTTTTTCAAAAATATATATACATATATGAAATTGGCGCCCCTCATGAAATCTTCAATTAATTGAAGACTTGAGGGCCGTCTTCAATTCATTAATTGAAGACTTGAGGGCCGTCTTCAATTCAGTAATTGAAGACTTGAGGGCAGTCTTATTTTCAGTGATTTTCACCTTGCAGATATGTTTTGTGACTCAAAGCACTGTTCATTTCAAAAAACTTTCTCGAAATTTGAAAGTAAGGATATGAATACTTAGTATAATTACTCGGGAGTCCAGAAACATGTTCAGATATAATTACTGAGTTTTGGTTTCACATATATGAATTTTCTAATGTTATAACTTTAATTCCTCAAGAAATGGAATTGACGCCCCTGTGAACAGTCTTCATTTAATTGAAGACTTCTAAGGTGTCTTCAATTTAAGTACAGGTTCAACTCGAATTGACGACATACCAATTGAGTTGTTTTTTTCACGTGAGTTGTGCTTCGCATCAGAACTGTAAGTTCTGTGACACAAGTCACTATTCATTTCTCCAAAGTTTTTCCGAATCAGAATCCGAAGACATGGTCAGGTGGAGAAAAATCTCAGGGTCACAGTAATATATTCTGTCAAAATTTTCAAGGTATAGTTTATTAGTTATAGATTTTTGAATGCGTTGATTTACTGATTTCTAGAAATTACAGAAAATTGAATTGACGACATGGTACATGTCTTAATTAATTGACGCCCTCGCGGGCAGTCTTCAATTCTGAAATTGGTGCCCTGGTCAGGGGTGCCAATTACAGTGAGGTGTCCACTATTCATCAGTGTGAAAAAACTCTGAATCAGGAAGTAATGGCACAAATATGTTGAGAAAAATGTCAGGATTCCAGAAACATGTTCATGCAAAAATTTCGTGCTTTAGTTCGATAGTTATAGATTTTTGAATGTGTTGAATTATTAATTACTGAAAATTTCAGAAATCGAATTGACGACATTGGGGATGTCTTCATTTAAATGACGACTGCGTGCGTAGTCTTCAATTTTGAAAATGGCGCCCTTGTCAGGGGCGCCATTTACTAGAGGGCTGTGAGCCTTCGTGTTTTTAAACCATGAACGTATTGTGTTAACAGAGACTATATATTAAGGTTTAAAACATGGTTATTAACCTTGTAATTCTAGTGTGATAAAATATGTTCAAAAACTCATAAAAATCATGCTAACAAACTAAGTTCAAACTCTTAAAGATCATGGTAATATGTAACAGGCTATCAAACTAACATGGTATATTCATGATTATTGCTTGATTACGGTAAAGCCAGATGATATATAGCATGTTTGACTAGTTAATCAAACTCTAAACATGCATCAATTAACCTATTTAGCTACTAGTTAGGCAAGGATTTGAGAACACCTACCTTTTGACATGTGATACAAGGTTCAGAAAAAGAAGCTACAGTAGGATCGTAGAAGGACATAGGCTCGGGAAGAAGACGCTCCTTCAGCACTGACGCGGCAGTAGCCTATGTCAGTGCTACGGAGGGGATTAGATATAGGGATTGTAAGACATTGGTTTCATGTCTTGTGGGTCTTACTGAGTGGGTATTATTTTGCCAGCTAAAATGGGTTGCTCGTGTCTCAATCTTCTAGAAACATTGGGTTAAATGACGCCTTTGTAAGGGGTCGTTCATTTAATCTAGGTGGCACAATTCATGTAAATGACACCTTGCATGACGGCGTCATTAGCCTAGGTGTCATTATTCATGACCCCACATTCACGTGTTAGCATTTAGGATGTATATATATATATTAATATTTTAATGGAATGGGGTCCTATTCAAATTGGCGCCCCTATACATGGTCTTCAACTTGGCAATTGACGCCTATGTGAAGGGTCTTCAATTTGGTATGTGGAAAGTGTGGATTCCACTTACGTACAACCCATGGCCCCTTGTGTTTAAAGTTGTCTTGTACTTTTATAGAATAACCCTCCCATGGTTTTGTTTCTTTGTGCAAGACCTCCCATGTAAGATTCTTTACCCATGTGCATAAAGTTGGATTGCACATTTGTATGTTAGTCCTCCTATAGTTTAGTTCTTTAAACAAAACCTAGAATTTTATTAAGAAGAGTGGATTACGTATTCATAAGGTGATGGTTGGTAATTTTATATACTAGCCCCCTAGTGTTTGGTTCTTTACATAGAACCCTCATGATTCTTTATGTCATAAAGTAGGGTTGGTTTGTACATTTGTATTATAGCCCTCATGAGGTTGGGTTCTTTATGTAAGGCCTTATGTATGATTTCTTCTAAGAAGAAGTTTTTTTTTTGAATTTACTCAAAGGTATTTATCGGGGGTGCTACAACGAGGATCATCGGGCTACGAGTGCACGGTGTGCCAGTCAGTGGGGGGACCTTCACAGATTATCGGGAGCTGGCCCAGAGACTACTGGGACTAGAGCTGCAGAGACCAAAGTGACATTCCACGATTTTACCGAGAGCGGGCCTGCAGGAGAGCCTAGGCTTACGGGGAGCAGCGATATCTGTTGGAGAGCTGTCAGAGCAGCACTTGGTGCAGTTGACAAACAGAGCGTGACAGCGGGTAGCAGCAGGACCTGGGCCCGAAGCGGACGTGATCCTACGACGGTTCCTGATGCTTTTCTTCAGGAAGCTGTTGTTCGCGACTAGAGCCAATGGGGTGAGCTACCGGCTACTACCCATAGTCGAGGAGGTTGACAGAGTTGGTGAGTATGCATGGGGCGTGGCCATGCTGGCCTTCCTCTTTGACATGCTCAGCTCCACCAACCGGCGGACGATGCTTGGCGGATTCTCCCCACTACTCTAGATATAATTCAACTCCTAAAATGCTTGTGCAATTGCTATTTGATTTTATAGAATGCTATATGCTGACACTTGATGCATGAAAATACAGGTGTGGCCTTATATGTACCTCCCCAGACTGGGAGAGGGCAAGAGGTGCATCCCGATCGGGTGCCCATCGTGAGGCGGTGGACGGCAGTCCGGGAGGTGGGATCCCTGCGACGCCAGGTGCGAGCCATCCAAGATGACATCGACACCTTACCCTATGCCTCGGTAAGTCTTAAACTGAACTTATGTAAATGCAACTATATACTAGGATACTAATGCAATTGGTTGCCATTTTGTAGGTCCGGTGGACACCGTACCAGGGCGACGGACACGTGGGCCAGCCGTGGGTGGTGGCAGCCCTAGCCTATGCGGGACGCGACATCTAGCTCCACTGCATGAATGTGGTCGAGCCACTTCACTACCAGTTGATTATGAGGACCGTGGGAGTCCACCAGCCAGAGGTGGAGTTCCCGATACAAGAGAGACTGGAGGATCGCGTGGGATGACATACACGTGGGCTCGTAGTGGAGATCGACTGGATCACCTAAGCGGTGGACCAGATCCAGGACTGGACTAGGCAAGGGCGAGTGGTACGAGCCCGAGCCACTAGTGACGAGGCCTACCTTACGGCCTACACCCGGCGCTACGGAGACCAGGTCTTCCGTGGCGCACGACGACCAGTACGACTCTTCAACTCATGCTCTTTAAAATGCTTATGACTATGATGTGCACTAATGATTGACATTCTACATGCAACTAAACCCCCAGGGATGGATCACGGAGCTTCAGGGGTTACTCCACTCCATAGTCCAGCAGCGGGATGAGCTCCAGCGCTCCTTGGACCTCCTGGTAAACTTTATATTAACCTTAGACCTAAAATGCCATGCCATGCTTATGAAACTGATGTGCCCCTGTATGCAGCGTCCCGAGGGAGTTCAGCGTTAGGGACCTGATGCACCATCTTCTTCCTCCCAACCACCAGTAGACCAGATTGAGCGAGACGCAGACTATGCGTGAGCAGAGGAGGCCGAGGCCACACTAGTCGAGAGGGTAAGCAAATAGTTGTACTTCCCCTTTGACCTTATGATTATGAATGCAAATGACTAACTATGATGAATGTATGTGCAGGCAAGAGAGCTGGAAGCAGCATTGAGTGAGGCCACTAAGCAGAGAGAGGAAGTTGAGCGCTTTCGAGCAGAGGTAGAGCGCTCTCGTGCAGAGGCAGAGCGCCTTCGTGCCGAGGCAACAGAGCTGAGGAGCAAGCTAGAGCGATCCCGGCTGCAGGTATTTGAGCTAAGACGTACGGTGGGGGCATACCAGCAGTCCCTCTAGGCGATGAGCTGGAGATCAAAGTGTAGCAGGACTCCGAGCGGTGCGCACAACAGTGCCTATAGAGACTACTTCACTGGTTTCTCTGGCCATTGGAGGAATGAGGATGAGGAGCGACGCCGACGACAGCGGGAGGAGGGGAGCACGGCCATGGGCCCGCCGACAAAGAGACATGAGGGCACTAGCGACAGCGGGTGTCCAAGAGAGGGACCGGCTTGATGTACTATGCAGGATGTATGCATATATGACTTAATGATATGACATGACTTTTTTGACTTAAAAATGATGAATGCATGTAGCCCGACACTGAATAACTAACTTAACGACTCCTATGACTGACAACGTGAGAGTACAAAGGAGAGCGAGAGAGGAGAGAAACTTAAGTAGGGCGGGACTTATGAAAGCAGCGACACTAAGGATAGTAGAGAGAGGCGGTTGCAATATGGCCGCTAAGGTGGTTTGGCGGTCTCTCGATAGGCCGCTGAGGACTGAATGAACCATGGCCAAGTGAGTGAAATAGATGGTTCATTGAAGACCGCCAAGCACTGAGAGACGGTGTCACCACGACTGTTTATAAAGAAAGATGGCCTATCCGAGACCATTAACCACAGAAGGAGATACGAATCCTAGAGGCTCAAAGAAATGGTCCTTGAGTGACCGCCAATTAACTTAGCGGTCGCTCGATAGACTGCCAAGGTAGAGCACCGTTGATTCCAATCGGGACTCTCTCAAAGAGTCCCAATCCATGGATAAGCTCACCCAATTCGCCCCAAGGTCTATCCTAACCTTAATTGAGCCTATCCTACCTCAATCCTAGGGGGAAAGGTCTGGGAATTAACAAACTATAAGAAGGGAGGCATTCTAAATTCACAATTCATACAAAACTCACCTTTCAAGCCTTGAAAACCTTAGCATAACCACCCAAATTATCATGAAGAGGGCCCTTGAAGCCAGCACAATGGGTGAGGGCTCCTACAGCGGGCCACAGCCGGCTAGGAAGGAGCGTGAGGCACTGCAACGGCTGACTTCTATTCCCAATCATTTGAGCACAAATCCCTTAAGAGTGGTAAATCACATGCAATTGCTTTCAAATTGTTAAAATCCTTTCCAAATTTTTATATTGCTCCTCTCCTTTTCTTTTTTCTTTAGCTTCTCCTCAGCCCAAGGCGTTATTCCAACCTGAAATGGATGGCTCCCATGATTCGTGAACTCTCATTAGATGTGATCTCCATTCTAAAAGCCTGGCACCTCCACCCATTGCTTGTTTTGGCCAAAAACTACCATAAACTCTCACTTGATTGGCATAGCATTTTAGCTGTAGTAGAGATATGGCATCCTCAAACCCATACATTTGTCTTTCCCACATTTGAAGCTACTATCCTTCTGGAGGAGATCGAGACATTACTAGCCCTCCCTAAGACTAAGGTGGGGGACGAGGACCTAGTGTGCCACACAGTTGCCCCTATAGACCCTTCTCTTATCCTAGGGGAATTCCTACCCAGCTCAAAGGACATTAGGACCATGATTAGTTCTCAACACATCCACTTGCTTCCCATGGCCCAGTGGGTTATTGCCCACTGTAAGAACATATGTGGGTGGAATGAAGCCATAGCCAAGGCCAGTTCTATTTGCTTGTGCGGGGCCATACTTTTCCCTACCACTGACCATCATTAGTGGGTTATGGCGAGGGTTGTCCATTTCACAGGCTATCCTTTCTTACCTATATGAGGGCCTTAGTTCAGCTTCCCTCGGTGGGCCTCTTTTTGGGTCCATGATCTTACTCGAGTGTTGGATGGGGGTTAGATTAAAGTTCACACCTAAAGATGATATCCCTTCTCTTAGCTGGATCTTCGGGAGCCACTCACTCTTCTTCATTGTAGGTGCCTTCGGATTCCCTCAGCAGGTTGAGTGCAGGACAACAGACAAGAAGACCAGAGATGAATGTCCGGTCTACCTCAACACTTTCCCCCTTGATCGGTTCATGATGCGCCCAGCTTTCCTTCTCAGTACTACCCTCAGGCTTCCTAGGAGGCTTGGGCTAGACTTGAGGCTCGTGGGTAACACCACCTTGGCGATGTCCAGCCCCCACAGGTGCTTTCTACAGGTTGGACTCCCGCACACCAGGGTTCCAGCACTACCCCACCTACCTGCCCTACAGGGGAGGAGACTCGGGACAGAGGAGGACGAGCTGGCAGTCCGGAGCGCTTTGATTATGCAGGAGATCAGTAGGGCCCGTACTCTACCAACAGAGGTGACAGAGACCCAGGAGGAGTACCGAGCTTACTTGAGGGAGTTATGCGAGATCCGTCCTCGCAGGGATGCCCGATTAAGGATTGAGTGATTTTCCATGATGTATAGAGATCCATAGCTTGAACTTGATGTATTTGAGATTGAATAAATGAATGAAAAAAAACTTTGATTAGATAAGCAATAGACTTGCCCCTCTTTTCTGCACACATGTATGGTTGACATAGCTCTCGAAAATATAAACGGCCTTCCCAAGGACCACTACAAGAATAAGATGGTCATAGTATGACCGCTAAAACAAGATAAACGGTCTCCAATAGGCCGCAAAAGGATAGAAATCAGAAGGGCCCGTGAGCTTGTGATCAACAGTCCTCGGGAGAAATAAGCGGTCTATCGAGGGGCCGCCATACAAGAAGACGACCAGTATTTGACCGTTGAGATTAGAGAATCGGTCTCATTTAGACCACAAAGGGATAGAAATTAGAAGGGCCCATGCATTAGGGCTCCGGGTAAATGGCGGCCTACCCAATGACCACTGGAATATGAGACGGTCAGAAATTGACCGCTAATTGAATATAAGCGGTCCTCAGAAGACCGCAAACAAGTAGATACGAGAGGAGTCCATGGGATTTGTGGTTCGGGCCTTGCAGACCTGTCTCTACACACACTAAACAAAGAAACATGTTAGATCTGTTCTAGGCTTAACCCCTTGCCGAGGGCAAGCCTGATGTGAGACCAATCCTTGATGTTTGGTCAAGAGGTTAAGCCTTATCAAAAAGGTGAAAAATGACATAAGGGAAAATGCAATACATGCCATGAAATATAGGAGAAATACGTGGTTGTTTTGAAAATATTTCATTTTGATTTTTTTATTTTTTGAGTTTTGAAAATATTTGATTTTCTTTAGTTTTTTTTGAAAATATTTAATTTTTTGTGTTTTTGACAATATTTGATTTTTTTAGTTTTGAAAATATTTTATTTTTTTGGGTTTTGAAAATATTTTATTTTTTTGAGTTTTGAAAATATTTGATTTTTTGAGTTTTTTTCTTTTTTTTTAGGCTAACTCAAACTAGGCGACCGGACCCTCAACCCATGTCATCAGGCATCTTCTAAAACACAGCGTGCGCTCAAGATGACAACCCCTTGGCCAGGGGTGCAGTTCGCATGACGATGCCTCTCCAGGGCCATACCTAGGGTAGGACCTAGTCTTCAGGGAGAAAATAGAAGAAGATTGGGGACACGCCTTGCATTGGGATGGGAGATATCAGGACCCAACTTCCTTCCAGGGCACTACCCCTCAAAGAGTCGGCTTGTTGCACGGGGCTTTGTGTCTTTGATTTTATAATTTTATTTTAGACTTCCATTGATTTTGATACACACATGATGTTGCATAACCCTTCACTGTTTTACGCGAACCTCGACTCTTGCCTTAGGAGAAGCATGCCCGATTACTAAGATCAGGGGCATTTTTCATGGTGTTTTTTTTGAAGACTGCCCCTATTTGAAACTGCTCTCGTATTGGGGATTGCCTGGGTTGGTTATTCCACCGTCGATCTCCTGCCCCTACGTTTGGCCGAAGAAAGAAAAGCAAGGACCTGCACCTCCCCCAAGCATGGCCGAAGGAGAAGCGGTGTTTTACAAAAAGAAGACCCTGACCAAGGGTGTCGTGTAATGTGTGGGTGTTGCGCTAAAGAATCTTCTCTAGTGATTAAGGAAAAGACGCCTCGCCACGCAGTTATCGTTAGCCATACTCTTTAAGGATAAAAGCGCTTAAGATATAGCCCATTCCATGTGCGAGACAATTCCTCACCCTCAACATTAATTAGGCGATATGCATTCCGAGGGTAGACTTCCTTGACTACGAACGGGCCCTCCCAATTAGGCTACAGTTTAGACCGGGGACCTCATAATCTAATAAATTTACGTTTCAAAACCATATTACCCACTTGAAATTTTCTTTCAATAGCCTTCTTTTGAAAATGACGCGAGACACGCTTTTGATAAACCGAAACATGATTGACCGCATTAAGTCTTATCTCATCTGAGAGTTCCAACTGGACTAGCAATGTCTCTCGACGCTCATTGAGATTAAGTTCCTTATCAAGTTGCACTCTTAGAGAAAGGATCAAAACCTCATATGGAAGTACCGCCTCCATCCCATAAGTGAGAGCAAAAGGAGTTTGCCCTGTGGGGGTACGAACAGAGGTGCGATAAGCCCATAGAGCTTCTACTAATCTTTCAGGCCAATCAGAAAATTTATGCAACTCACATGTTTTCTTGATAATTTTAAGAAGGGTTTTATTGGTGGCCTCGGCTTGACCATTGCCTTGGGGATAATATGAAGATGAATGATGCAATGAAATATTAAACTTCTTATAGAGGTCTTGGAGCTCTTGTGACACGAACTGAGGTCCGTTGTCTGTGACGATGTCTCTTGGCACTCCAAACCGTAAAATGATATTCTTCAAGATGAAGCGGCAAACTATGGCAACTTTGATTTCTGCATATGCTTCAGCTTCAACCCACTTGGTGAAGTACTCAGTGGCAGTAAGAATGAAGGATTTCTACTTTGTCTAAGAGTTAGGGTCACCTAGTGGGCCTACAATATCAAAAGCCCACATGGAGAATGGCCAAGGAGCAAAAAGAGGATGGAGGGATGAAGTGGGGGCATGAATCTTGCCAACATAGAGTTGGAATTGAATACACCTACAAACATAGGTGGAAGAATCTTCTTCTAATGTTGGCCAGTAGTAGCCTTGCCTAAGAATCTTCTTTGCTAAGGCCTGACCGTTAACATGCCCTCCACACTCACTTGAGTGAGCTGCTTCAACAACCTTCCAAACCTCATCATCATCCAAACACCTCATAATAACTCCATTAAGATCACGCCTATATAATTCCCCAGCAATGATCGTGTATCTCGAGGTGACTCTTCTAATGGCCTTACGCTGCTCAACGTTAGCTGACTCGGGGAACGACCCATCCCTGCAATATCGCTCAATTTTGTAGTACCAAGGCAACTCCTCTTCTTCCAAGATCTCTTCCAACTCTGTTAAGGATACCTCTTTCAAATCCTCCTTCTCAGTCTTCTTCTCTATAGATGTCCTAAGGTTATCAAACCAGGGATCCTGAAGGGAAGGAGCGTCTAACCGTTGGACCACAATGGTCTCAGTGGAGCAACTGAGAGCAAAGGAGAGAGAAGAAGCAAGAAATGCCAGTGCATTAGCAAGAATATTTTGAGATCGAGGAGTGTGAATGTATATCAATTTACGGAATTGCCTAGCTAAGAGAGTGACTCGATCTTGATAGGGCTTGAGATTGGG
Organism: Amorphophallus konjac; assembly: GCA_022559845.1. NCBI lineage: Eukaryota > Viridiplantae > Streptophyta > Magnoliopsida > Alismatales > Araceae > Amorphophallus > Amorphophallus konjac. The sequence continues at coordinate 64,484,658 of CM040117.1, forward strand.
GTCATGGCTGCGATAGGTAGAGAGAACTTGACGCAGCACCAACTGAGAATCTCATATAATGTTCAGATACTACGTGCCCAGGACGTAGGCATGCTTCAATCCAGCAAGGAGAGCCTCGTACTCGGCTATATTTTTGGTAGCAGGAAAAGAGAGCTGATATGCAAAGGGAATGGTCACTCCGTCCCGAGTGAGGAGGACAGCGCCAATCCCTCGGCCTTGAGAATTAAGTGCGCCATCAAAGTGCAAGGACCAGAAAGGTTGATGAGCTAGCAGGGCAAGGTGTTCATCTGGGAACTCATCATGGATGGAATCAGTACAAGGAATAGGCAAATGGGCAAAATGTTTGGCAATAGCATATCCCTTAATTGCCTTCTAGGTGACGAAGGTGATATCAAATTGGGAGAGGAAGCTCTGCCAGCGAGCCAACCTACTAGAAAGGACAGGCTTTTCTAAGAGATAGCGAATCGGGTCTATTCTAGAGATCAACCTAACTTCATGGGAAAGGAAATAATGCTTCAGTTTCTGAGCTACCCAAACTAATGCTATACAGGTCTCCTCCATAGCAGTGTATTTGGCTTCCGCAGGATTGAACAACCTAGAGAGGTAATAAGCTGCCCTTTCCTTACCTTCATCATCCACTTGTGCCAGGACAGCTCCTAGGGAGTCATCAATGATAGAAATGTATAAAATCAGGGGTTTCCCAGAGATAGGAGGTTGCAGGACCGTGGGATCAGATAAATAAGCCTTCAAATCATCATAGGCCTTCTGACATTCTTTATTCCATTCGAATTTGACTCCCGCCTTCAACAATTCATAAAATGGACGGCACCTTTGAGAATGATGAGATATGAATCTCCGAATGAACTGTAAACATCCAATTAACCCTCGAAGTTCAGTGATGTTCTTAGGCGAGGGCATATCCATGACGGCCTCGGCTTTATTAGGATCAATTTGGATCCCCCTTTTACTGACTATGAATCCTAATAGCTTCCCTGAAGACACTCCAAATACACATTTCTTGACATTCATCTTCAGCTTGTACTCCCGAGCCCTTTGCAACACCTTGGCCAAAATAGCGGGGTGCTCTTCTTTCGATCTCAATTTCACCAGAATATCATCCACGTATGCTTCCATATAGACATGCATCATATCGTGGAATATTGCCATCATCGCCCGTTGATATGTGGCACCTGCATTCTTCAAACCAAACGACATGACCACATAGCAGTAAGTTCCCCAGGGCGTGGTGAATGAGGTTTTCTCTTGATCTTCCGGAGCTAGACGGATTTGGTTGTAACCAGAATAACCGTCAATGAATGAGAGAGCTTTTTACCCGGCTGTGTTATCCACTAACACATCTATATGAGGCAGCGAAAAATCATCCTTGGGACATGTCTTATTCAAATCCCTGAAATCAATGTAAATTCGTACCTTTCCATCTTTCTTCATAATAGGGACTATATTCGCCACTCACTGAGGATATAAGATGACCCGAATAAATCTGGCCTTATGCAATTTATCGACCTCCTCTTTCATTCTCAAGGCCATGTGGGGGTGGAACCTTCTTAGCTTTTGCTTTACGGGTGTTGCCCCTAGTTTAAGTACAAGTCTATGTTCCACCAAGGAGGGGTCATGACCCGGCATGTCCTCATAGGACCAGGCAAGAGAATCACTATACTCCCTCAAAACCTTGACCAATTCTTCTTCAACTTGGGAAGGAAGATTTGCAAAATTAAGAATGATCATGGGATCCTCTTTAGTTCCAAGATTAATGTCCTTCGTAGGTTCATCCACTGCCACCGACGGCTCATCGAATCTCTTCAAACCTTGTGCGTACAAGTCGGCAGTGTCATCTACACCGCTATCATCAAATTTGACCGGGTCTTTCTCATCCACGATCTCATATACTCCTAGTCCGTCATCGCTCCACACCCCATCTTGCTCCTCATCATCCTCTAGGACGATGGCCATTTCTACGATTCCGGACATCTAAGGAGGGCATGACAGCGCTGGGCGAGATCCTGGAAGAACCTATTAGGGATAGATTTGGATTAACGCGTCATCGGGCGTGCCTCAAGCATGGAAGAACTAGAAACCTTGGAACATGAACCTACTTCAATAGACTCTGCTACCCTAGGAGACTCGACAGACTCTAATCCTAGCCTAGAAGGGACAGAATCGAACAAGCGTAATGAAAGAGGATCAGGGGCCTCGCGCCCTTAAGAGAAGGATAAATCAAGAACAACGTTGTCCTCAATTGAAATCTCCATTTTAAAATTGGCAATTTTTTTGGAGACTAGTAGAGAGCACGCAACAGGATGGAGAAGAGGAAGAAGGAGGAGGAGGAAGTGCGAGATGGTAGATGGAAGGACATAAGATGTCGAAGAAAGGATCAGAGGAGGAAAACCACATACTGGAAAGATCAATTGGTGGGCAGCGCCCACATGGACAAGTTACAATCAAAAATTCAGTCGACATTTCTAGCCGCAAAGGGTCAATCATGATAGGAGGTGAATAGGGTACAAACTCCAGCTATTGAATAAGAGACATCAAACGGGAAGAAGACCAATAAAAAGCAACAAGTGAGCTCCCCTCTTCCCGCGGATGGTAAGCTGGCTTTCCCTGCTGTAGATGATTGTTCTACCCCCACCCCTTAAACTAACTAACTATGCAAGTATATGCATGTGAACATAAACAAGCATGAAGTATGAATCAAAAGGGGCGATGTATAAATGAGAAAGACATACCGTGATCGCCACCAAGGGTTAACAACGCCAAGAGATGAAGAGATGAAGGGACGGCACCGTGTACCTTGGAAAAGATGAAGAGTTGATCGCGTTTAAGGAACGGGTGCGGGGAACATTGTGGATTACATCTCTTCTCCTTCCAGCCAGCTAGAGGAAGAAGGCCTCACGTTGTATTCATGCTCTCCTGCAAAACAAAGACAAAAGCCAAGACAAAGAAGAAAAACCCATTTTTTTAATCAATAAATACCAAAGGATAAAGCTAGGGAGAGTGCACCCCTACCTCAAGGAGGAGGGATGTTCTCACTCCACCAAGCACTACCAATGGTAATTTTTCCATTAAATAGTAAAGCCAAGTATAGAGTTCCAATTACAATAATAGCAAGACTGATCAAGACTACCACAATAGAGATTGAGTGAAATAAAACGAGGCCCACTGCTAGTGATAATGCCGGAAGCTAGGTAGGCCTGCCTTGTCAACCACAATGGCGCCCCTTGCTGCACACGGGAGATCCTTTGCAGCCTGGTAAACTTGCCAATCCCCTGAGTCACACGCAGTAGCAGCCAAGGAGTCTGCAACCGTATTACCCTCCCTGAATGTGTGCTTGATAGTGCACTCGAAGTATTGCATCATCTGATTAATTCCCCCCCACCAAGGATATACGGACCAATGAGGAATTGTAGTGTTGTGAATACCCCTCACCAAAGAGGCGCAATCAGAGACCACCACCGAGAGATTATAGCCCATCTCCCAAGGAAGCCGGAGACCATCATGGAGCGCTCTAGTTTCTGCGAGTAGGCTGGTGACCTCTCCATAGAAAAAAGAAAAACCTAACTTGAAATCACCAATAGGATCTTCAATACAGCCCCCACATCCACTATGACCAGGATTACCTTTGGAGGCCCCATCAATGTTGAGACAAAAGTTAAACTGTGGTGGAAGCCATTTAACAATTGTGGGTGGCTTGACCTTAACCAGTGGGTGAATTTGGAATGTTTGGAACATTTGGGCATCCCGGTAAGAAACCGGTTTCAAGAAATGGATACCATTGATGGCGAAGGCCAACTTGTTAAGGATAGAGCTCTAAATCTTCTTCAGAGAGGGAGCTACACCTTCAAACCGTGCAACACACCTTGCCTTCCAAAGTTCCCGTAACAGTAGAATGACTCCATATAAACTAACAAAGTGAATTGCAGAGTGCAGGTTCGGAGTTGAAATGAAGCTCCAACACCTGATGGTCAACTGACTGCTGAAGTTGATCTTCTGGCTGAACAGCAGCATCATCCAGGACCATAATGCAGCGGCAATGTCACTATGGATGAACAGATGGTTGAGATCTTCTTGTTTCGGGCTCTTGCAACAAACACACTTTGAGACATATGGAATGCCACAATCAGAGATCCGGTTGTCAACCGGAATGGCACGATGCATAAATTTACAGCAGAACATGGATGCCCTGGGCCAAAAAGCATGATGCCAGAGGTTCCTCAACACATTCCTCCGCACTCCATGTGAGGCTACCAACCTGTAAGTAGATGAAGATGTAAATTGCCCTGAGCCGTTGCCCATCAAGATACAAAAGTCCTTGTCACTGTTAAGATCAATGTGAAGGTTCACAGCCGGGATGGTGAGACTCTACCATAATGGGTGATTCTTATCGAATTGCATCGCCTGAACACTAATCCGCGGCAGAGTTGCAACGCTAGTTGTTGGGCTAAGAAACTGGATTAGTGGTCTATCACCGATCCATCTATCTCGAAGGAAATCAATATTCTTGCCGTCTCCCACAGAAGAAAAACCCATTAGAATATGAGTGTAGCATCAAATCCCGCAGTGATAAAATAGGGTTAAAATTTGAGGGAGAACGCACCGGGGGACGGGGTGAGCATTATTCGGGTTCAACCCGAAAACCAAACCGAACCGGTAGATTTGGTTTGGTTTGAGTTGAAATTCAAAAAAATTCAGTTTGGGTTCAAACCGAACCGTATTAAAAAAATTGGTTTGGTTTGGTTTTGATTTTCGAGAAACCAAACCGAACCGAATAACTCGAATTTAAGGATATTTTTATCAAGTTAATGTAAGTGTATATATAACCATTAACTCTAATTCCAAAAATCCAATTTAATTTTAAGAATATTTGTGTCAATTTAATATAAGTGTATAAATAACTATTAAACATAATTCGGGTAGTCTAACTTCCACCATCTCGGTGAGGTTTCTGAATATAATGTTATGAAATTAGTTTCAAATCACCTTCTATTAAAGTTCTTAGTTTTTATATGTGAAAATATGGAGTTTAAGTTTGGAAAGTATAACATTTGGTATTATTTTTTTAATATTTACTTTATTTGGTAAAAATTATGTTACCCTAATTTTTTTAACTCTATTTTGAATCCACTCTAATTTTTTAAAGGGGACAGAAATATGGTTCAAACCGAACCAAACCGAATTAATTTGGTTTGGTTTGGTTTGGTTTCAAAGTAATTCGGTTTGGTTTGGTTCGGGTTGAACCTTTAATTCGGTTTGGTTTGATTTGAGAAAAAATCTCTTCAAACCAAACCGTGATCACCCCTACCGGGGGGAGGTTTTTGACCCCTGTGGAAGGGTGCAAAAGATAGGTGTGTGTGTGTTGTGATGAGAATAAGACAAATAGAGGAGAAAACACGCAGTAGAACTGCGGGGAGAGTGCATACAATATGAAGAAAAGTGCATGAAAGTGCAAAAAATAGTGCAGTTGTGATGATTTGTGAAATTGAGAAGGGGAGAACTAAGAGAATAGACAACGAAATTGAGCCCAGAGAGATGGAAAACATAGACAATACTTCCCTTAACAGCCTGAGGTTGAAGAGGAGAGACAGAGATGCGGCATGGCTGCGCCTTAGGTTGAACAAGAGCCCCCCTTCGTCTTCCGCGAATTGGGTATCTATTTATAGGAGTAGAAAACTTCTAGAGATAGATCCTAGATTTCAGAGGATAGAGTCCAAGATAAGTCGAGTGTGATATATCAATCTCAAAATAATATCAAGGGGAAGAGCCCAAAAAAGATAGATCGTGAATTGGTGGAATAATCTAGAATATATCAGCCCTGGAAGATAGCGCCGTCGAGCAGAACACAGAGTCCGGAGCAAGCTGGACTCTTCAGGGAGCTTAGCGGTCGGTCGACCGACCGCCTACAGAAAGAAATGATCGGTCGACTGACTGTTTGCAAGTTGGTATAGGAAAATGGGCTGGCGAGCTGAGAATTTGACCCTAGCGGTCGGTCGACCGACCGCTAGCCAAAGGAAAATGGTCAGTCGATCGACCGTTTGTAGACTTTTAGCAGCAAATGGGTCGGATGCCCGTTTGTGCTCCGAAACAGCCCGAAATGGACATGATAGTTGGGGAATCAAGGATAAAAGCTTCCAAGGCTCAATGGGCTTTGAAATAGGCCAAAAAATGGGCTCGAAATAGGCTCAAAGAAGGCTAAAAAACAATGGTTAACTCAGGGCATTATGGGGATGAATAAGAGAAATAACTCAACTTGCGGGGTAAAAATGGGTGTCAACAGATGCCCCTCCTTGATGTCCGCTTTGTAAGGAAATGAGCGAAAGCGACATGGAGGCGGAATGGAAAAAAGATGGAGCAAAAGCGATAGCGACGTGAAATGGAGATGAAGCAGAGATGAAACGGAGAGGACTGAAAAGCGGGCATCAAGGCAAAAGACACCCGTCACAACCAACAAGCGATAGGAATTCCCCCGAAATCATTGAACTAACCACCCAGAATGGATGACAAGAATGAGACATGCCTAGAGAGATAACTAAGGGAAGGAAAAGGAAACACGACCGACCTCATCGGGGACACAATCCACGGACAATGAGGGGATCGAAAAGAACACAACATAAGAGCTGGAAAAGGAAATATAAACTTGAAATAAAATCCAGACAAGAATCACGCTAGTCAACCAGACCAAGCGGTAAGATTAGAGAAGATGTTAAAATTCTGAGTGGAATGAGGAATCTCTTATCCAAGAGAAATTAAGTGCAATCAACCATTGATGAGGAGAAACTTTGAAAGAATCATGAGATGTGAGTGCTCAAAAATGACATGATGCATGATGGGCTAAAATAACAAAATCATCAAAACGAATGCAAAGAAAGATAAAATAGAAAGTACTCAAGGGTAATATTGCTAATGTGAGCAAGATGGGGTCAAGAGTCTTCTTGCAACCACGGCGTGCTAGACAGAGTCCATCGTCCCCCACCCGACTTAACCGGGCGGCTTATCCAACGATTAACCATGTGTTCCTAGAGCATCATCATTTTTGTTAAAGGGGAACATCAGATCCCAGAACACACGAACAACTAGCCGGTCCTTGAGAGACTATAATCATGTAGATACCATATAGTAATACAACAATGAGAAGGGATAGAGAGCCATACCTGACTTACCTGCCAAGCGAAACGGCATTTTTTTGAAATTTTTTTACTTTTCAGATTTTTATGGGGATTTCAATAAGACAACCACGATGAACATAACATGATGAGCAGGAACATAACAACATGCATGAAGAAGAATATAATGAATGAAATATAACATGACAAAGATGAAAAAAACACAACAGCATAACAAACATCACAAGAACAAATGGCAAGCATGCATGAGATTGAAGATACGGTGGGATAAGGCAACACATACACGGTGGGAAAGCACTCGCGGTGGGACAAAGACACGTGGGACGACAACACCACGGGGGATAAAAGATACGTGTGACGACACGGAGGGATGACACCGTAGGATGAAAACATAGTGGGAGAAAATGTGACAGACATGGGGGGATAAAACAACACCTGTGGGATGACACAGAGAGACATAGACACGCGCAACATGGACACGGCGGGACAAAAGACACGACAAATATGCTCTTCAATCAAAGCCCAAGATCAGATGAAGTAGAACCGCCAGGTTCATAATCGTGAGGCAAAGCCCTCTCATGGAGACATGATCATGCGAGGCAAGCAAAAGTTAAAAGCTGAGAAGGACTAAAGCTTCAGAACAGATCGAGAGATTGAAGAAGAGCGAAAAAAAGATATGGACAGGAGACAACGAAAAAGATAAAGCAAGGAATGCATGAATACCTGCAACCTACATATTGAGCAAACAGATCATACTTGTCCTCAAAACAAATAGACAGAAAAGAATAACATATTTTTGGATTTTTGAAAATGATTTTTTTTACTTCGACTATCTGATTTTTTTGGAATTTTGGCAATATCTGATTATTTGAAATTTTGACAATATTTGATTTTTTAGATTTGATTTTTGATAATATTTGATTTCTTTTTAAATTTTTTGATAATATCTATTTTTTTGGAATTTTTTGACAATATTTTGGAAATAGTAATCTGCAGCACCCAAAGACGGGCTTAGAACTACTGGCCAGAGATTGTCACTCCTCCCCCTTTCATTAAAGACTTATCTTGAGCAGGGCGTGCTTATGAGGGTGGCTCGCCACAACCAACCGCCTCTAAAGAACGATGCCCCTACTAAGGCCATACCCGGGAAACATCCCAGCCTAAGAGTGAGGAATAGAAGAAAAATGGAGACAAACTTTATGCAGGATGGGAGACATCAAGACTCGAATTCCTTCCAGGGCACTACCCCTCAAAGATACAGTCTGTTGTGTCGGGACTTTGTGTCTTTGATTTTGAGACCCATATTTATCAGGCATGTATACGACAGGGCTCTTGACGTCCCGTGGGGAATTGTACTGCCACTCTTGCCATGCCTTCCAATCATAATTTTGCATTGATCAAATCATTGATTTATTTTTTGACAGCCCTTATTGGCTATATATTGCATGAAAGCTCGCTTGGGGGTCAAGACTGCTCGTATTTGAAAGCTCTATCGTATTAGGTAGTGCCTAGGTTGGTCATCTCATCCATCAATCTCTTGGCCCTACACTTGGACGAGCAGAGAAAAGAAAAGATCTTTGTGCATACCCAAAGTATGGCCAAAGCAGCAACGGTGTTGCTCAGAGGAATCGACTATGGCTTGTCGTGAAGTGTGTGAAAAACCCATACTTAAGATCACCCTCAACGATCGAGGAAAGAAACTGGACTCCCAGCGTGGAGCTATTACAAGCCTTGGATGCTACAGAAGCGAACTCTTGTGATTGAACTAAGCAAACTTTCTAAAGACACTCAACCCATGTTTGAGGAAACAACATTATCTTAACAATGCGTAGGAATAATAAAAATGATAGCAATAATAGCATGTTGTTGCAAAAAATAAAGATGCCTTGCAAATCCATAGCGTGGAAACCAACATCCTGAAGCGAGAGCTTGATCATCGAGCTTTGAGTAGCACGAGCTTTGTATTCCTTGCTTGTCAGGATCAAGACGGAAAGGATAGCAAGGCTTGAAGATTCCTCAACACAGAGGAGTGGTAGACATCAAACTGGACGAAGAAGGATAAAAAGGAAGGGAGACGAGGGCTAGAACACCCTCGTTAAGGCGCAAAGACCCTGATAACAAGGAACCAAATATAGAATAAACAGAGATCAGTTGAGATCAAGGCAGGCTAAAGCCTCAAAAATAGCATGAAAAAAGGTGATGACCCCGAAAGGGTGAGGAATGAATAGGAAAATGAGAAGGAAAATCATCCGATGTGGTCGGAGAAGGAGAATAGCGATCACCCGATAGAGGCGGGGAAGAAGAAGGAAAATCACCCGACAAGGTCGGGAAGGAAAATAGGAGACACCCGACAAGGTCGGGGAAGAAGAAGGAGAATCATCTGACAGAGTTGGGGAAGGAAAATAGGAGACACCCGACAAGGTCGGGGAAGAAGAAGGAGAATCATCTGACAGAGTCGGGAAAGGAGAACGAGAGACAGAACCCTGAGATACTGGAGGAGGGGAATCAGAAGAAGTCCCGAGATCGGGATGATGAGAGGGCATAGGCCGAGGCCTAGAATAACGAGAATGAAAATCTGGAGGCCCCGAATGAGAAGAAGAAATGTTCACGGACCCGAGAGGAGAGGAGAAGATCATGGATGTGGGATTAGAATAAAGAAGGTACACCACCCAAGGGTGGGAGCTGAGCAGAAAGAAGATGAATAAAAGGAAGAAGCGGAAGGTGAGGTCCTGAGTGCACAGCTGACGGCCCCTGAACTGGCGCCACCTCTTCTTAGCGGAGATTTCTTGAAACTGGGCCCTCCTGGCATGGACTCGGACCCTTGGGCCTCTAGTCTTGCAATACCTTCTCAAAAAATGAGCCCACCTGGCAAACGACCTGGCCCGGTTATGAACTTGCAGCTTCGTAAGGGCGGTTGCCCCTAGACACCCGGTGCTAACAACATGTAGACATTCTTGGACAAATGACTCCTCAGACAAATCGGCATTGCAGAACCATGGAGTCTTGTCACTTGGCACAAAGAGCATGAGATTTGGCAACTCCACTCGGAAATCAGTCTTGAAGCATAACTCCCTTGATAGAAGGCCAGGAGGAATTTGAGGGAGGTTAATACACGGCGTTGACGTGGCTGGCGCACTGATAAACTGAGAGAGATTGCATAAGGGGTGCAGAATGTCCTTGGAGAATGTTGAGAATACGGCGAATTGCCCCTTGAACATTGAACTTATAATCTGCTTAGCGGCCGTACGAGTTAGCACAATACGGGTAGAGAGCCCCTCTCGGCCAGTGAACTGAACAGCTACGGAGCGAGGAGAAATAACAGCATCCATAGTGAATCCTTCGACGAGCAATGAGATTCCCATGATCTCGCTTGAGAAGAAACTGGCACCAAGGTAAGAGAACTCTTCTTCGCAATTGTCATGGGAAAAATAGGCACATCATCCCTGAAATGGCCAGGGACCAGGACACGGATTGGCATCTGGCAGATAAAATCTTGAATCTTGAAATGCCTAGTTGGCACAAAATCATCCTGACTCAGCTCATCGTCTCCCTGGGGACCGAACTCGAGGGGCACCATGGGTAACGCACACCCGCTCCGTGGGCTGAAGATAGGTGGAGAAGTGGCAGAGATAGAAGGCTTGGATGGCATGGAGGATTCAACGGGGATGGTGAAGAAAAGTGATGGCCAAGGCAATGTGGGTGAAGGCGAGGGTAAAGGCGGCAAAGGAAAGGTGACAATGATGGGGTTAGATGCGGGCGAGGCAAGGATAATGGTGGAGCTTGCTCATGCTTGGGCGATGACAAAGGAGGTAGAGATGGAGGCGAGGGTGGAGATGGAGGTGGTGATGGAGGCAAAGGGGAAGGTAAAGGGGAATATCGTAGCACCCATCATTGGTGTATTGATATAATACGTCGCACGACATTGGGAGTGGAAGTGGCGATGGAAGTGGAGGTATCAGTAGCCTGAGCAGAGGCTTGTGTTTGTGGAGGTTGTGGAGATAGGGTAGGAGATGGTGATGGTAATGGAACAGGTTATGATGGTGGAGTAGGGGTAGGTAATGGAGCAGGTGATGGAGCGTGCGCAACGCTAGACGAAGAATCACAGGGGTGCCCCTAGTCTTGAAGTAACAGAGATGGCTACCAGGGCTGTGCTTCTTGCTGCTGCTTGCTGCGAAGATCTAAAATACATATATGCATGGTGACCCAATCGATCCTCTTCTAATCTTCCAAGCCATAAAGATAATCTCGGAACTCGGGGCAATCTTCAACCAAATGCCCCTGCTGACGATGAAAATCACAGAACTGAAGCATATTCCCGATCGCGGGTCGGCAAGGCACAACTAGAGGAAGAGACAACACATGAGTGGCCATCAAAGCCCTGAAAATATCTGAAAAACACTTCGAAAACGGGAGACTGGGAGCCCGCTTCGGGCAAGGCTGATGCCGAGGTGTATGGGATGGAGATGGTGGAGAAGGTTGTGTAGGTAATGGTGCGTGGCGACTAGTGGGGAGACTAGGCGGAGACAAATGTGGAGTGGAGTGGGAAGGTATGTAAATGACATCCCCTTGCTCAGAGTTTGGTGTTTCCTTGACCGGAGGGGAAGACGCGGGCGGAGACACCTACGGGCACGCGGAAGGCTGACTCGTGGAAGGTTGATGTGTGGAGGGTTGACTCATGGAGGGTGCGATGTAAGTGGAAGGTTGACTCGTGGAGAGTGAAGGTTGGCGGTGTGTATAGAGATGTAGAAGGCGGAGAAGACTCGGGGTCAAGGGGATCGTGGAGTTGTTGGCGAATGAAGCAGGCTCGGCTATAAAGTTGTTGCCAGGAGGTGATGTCATTGAGGGCTAAGACGAACTGGTACTCGGGAGTTGCGTTATAAATCAGCATCTTGATCAGCTCATGCTCCGGAATGTGCCTGGGACTTGCACGGCAAGGCGACGCCAACGGTCAGCAAAGGTGGAGAACTCCTCGTCGGGCTTCATCTTTTCATGGGCCAGATCCACCATAGAAAACTTGGGCCCAACCTGGTCTTGATATTACTGAATAAATTTTTGTTGCACAACTTGAAATTCACAATTTGCTCTTGCGGAAGAGAGAAGAACCAATCCCGAGCCGGGCCTTCCAAAGACAGACCAAATAGAGAAGCCATCAAATGCTAGTTATGTAAAAACTGGGCCGAGTCATAAAGAAACTCCTTCAAGTGCACGTCGGGGTCACCGACTCCACTATAGCGGCGATATGCAGGAATTTGGGAAGAAGGTGGAAGCCGAAGATCTTGAAATACGAACGGGACACTGAAGGAGGACTTGGGATAAATTTGGCGTTGAAGTTCATCAAGCTGGCGTTGGGTTTAAGCAATCATCTCTTGGGTAGGGAGAGATCGAGAAGAATACGGGCTAGCCTGAGCAAGAGATTGTGATTTTGGACCAGGAGCAAGGTAATGGGCCAGATGAGAGGATCTGGGCTGAGAAGAAGAAGGGCCCATTCCGGGAGTGGAAGGATATGCGGGCCTGGAAGAGACGTTGGCATATGGGCCTAATGGGCCAGGAGTAACATGGGCAGAAGGAGCAGGCCCATTAGGGTGAAATTGGCCATTAGAAATTGGGCCTGCAGCATATGAAGGAGAAGAAAGAGGCCTATGAAGGGAAGAGGGCCCATGATGAGAAGAAGGCCCATTAAGATGAGATGGGGGTCAATTGAGAGAAGAAGGCCCATGAAGATGACTTGCAATAAGGCATTGGGCCTGGGCCGGGTCCATTTGGCGAACAAAGCATGAAAGATGGGCCATGAGATTAGCCTGTTCCTCGGATGGATCAGAGGGACCACGGGAAGATGAGCCCGCGTGGGAAGATGATTCCACGCGGGAATAGGAAGAATATTGGAAAGATGAATGGTACAAGGGGTTGGAATGATGCTCCATGAGGGCAAATGGAGACTTAATACAAGGAGTGAAGTAATGGGCTTAATGGGCTTGAGAATAAGGGGCCTGACCCACTAATGCAAAGACCACTGGACAACGGACGAAGGGATAATGGATTAGACAATGGACACACAAAATGGGCTATCCTAAATGGGCCTAACAACAAAAGAATATGTGGATGATGAAGGAATGCAACATAAACACCACTAATGGGCCTGGACAAGTCCAAACAACACAAATAATGTAATGTGAGAGTTTTCACCCAAGTCAAACAAGTTAATATGATGGAAAATATTTTAGAAGTTTAAATAGACCTTTTAATGATTTAAGGATAATTCCCTCAAGATAGGAATCCTATGGGAATAAGGTCCAAACTTTAGGTTGACTAAGGTTAACTCTCTCACCCGTATGCAAATGCCAGCATAAGGGGTGGAAAGGTACAACCGGCCCGACGTCCATGTGGGAATCCACGGCTCACGGGGACTTACGGAGGTCCTAGATAAGATCACCTAGTCGACCCCAAGGAATATGGAGGCAAGAGGATCACTTACCAAGGGGGGATGCAACTATGGTATGAAGAATGCATGGCCCTATGTGCACCGGAATGCATGCAATTTGTAGCCTAAATCTAGCAAATCATGACAATATTAAACTATGCAAACATAATCAAATGCATGCAAACCACATATGAAAATGAAGATAATACAAAGAACAACAAGGCAGGACCAAGAACAAGCACAATCAGAACTCGGATGGCAAAGAAATCATCAATGCAAAACGTACCTGCGAGTCTGCCCCTGAACCTGCATGTAGATTTTATGCACAAAATGTAAAAATAGAGACAAAATTTAACTATGCAAATATGACCTAAATAATGCAAATAAGATATGGATGGAAAGACAATACAAAGGGGAACAAGATGAGACCAAGAACCAAGCAATTAGACCTTAGGAAGGCAATCAAATCATCATGGAAAGACGTACCTGTGAACCTGTCCTTGTGCTTGCCTGCAGACTTTATGCAGAAAACTCAAAAATGAAGGTAAGATTAAACAATGCAAACATGACCCAAATAATGCATATGATAAATGGATGAAAAGACAATACAAAGGGCTACAAAATGGTCCCAAGAACAGGGCAATCTAACCCCAGGAGGCCAAGTTATGCATCAACGAACATGGCCCAGTGAGCACTGCGCCAGAATTGCCAGGATCAAAAAGTGGTATACCAAATGACCATTTTTTGAACGCTTGCGGTCTACGAAATGACCACAAGGCTACCAGAAAGGCCCTAGCGGCCCAGTGATGACCGCTAGGCTCGTCTGGCAGTCCTGGATACGACCACAAGGCCCGTACATACCCGAAAACACCCAGAACAGCAGGAAAATGGAGAAAACTCTATCTAAACATGCACATACACACACCCAACTTGCAAAAGAGCATGAATAACGTGATGGGCACTAGGTGTCCCACCGTGATCACCACCAACAAACTAGGTTGTTGATGTTTTTTCTACCCCCGCCCCTTAAACTAACTAAGTATGCAAGTATATGCGTGTGAACATAAACAAGCATGAAGTATGAATCAAAAGGGGCGATGTATAGATGAGAAAGATATACCGTGATCGCCACCAAGGGTTAACAACGCCAAGAGATGAAGAGATGAAGGGACGGCACCGTGTACCTTGGAAAAGATGAAGAGTTGATCGTGCTTAAGGAACGAGTACGAGAACGTTGTGGATTACACCTCTCCTCCTAGCCGGCTAGAGAAAGAAGCCTCACGTTGTACTCATGCTCTCCTGCAAAACAAAGACAAAATCCAAGACAAGAAGAAAAACCTATTGGACCCTTAGGTGAGTTTGATGATTTAGTTTTAATGTTGACAAAACTTGTGTGCATGTGGTATGCAAAACATCCATTGAAGAATGAATGATCATCAAGGATCTTATGCAAAATATGATAACCTTGCTTTGCAGGACTGAAATTTATGGTGAATATACTTCTAAAGTCAAAGGATTGAATGAACAAGTACTCTGTCATCCACAATACCAAATAGGTTGAAAATCCTATACAATGTTCATCAAAAGGGAATGGTAAGACTTAAGATTGCAAAATCCTTCACTGGGTTTGTAAAGGTAACTAATGTTAGCGCAGCAAGAGTGATATAGAAGGGGGGGGGATGAATAGATCACTCCCAATTTGCAGAAACTCAGGCGGAAAAAGGATTCTACTGCTAACGCACCTTCTTAACCCGTACACAGAGAAATATAGATGAGAGTGAAGAACTGATCACTTGAAGGCAAAGGAACAAGCAGATGAAGAGCATAGAAATCAATAGCAAACCACAGAGGAGGCACTCGATTTTTAGGTGGTTCGATTGCAGTCCGCAATCTACATCCACCCCTCACTCCAACTAGAGTGAGGATTCCACTAGACAAAGCTAGATCACAGCAGACTCAGTCTGCGTACAAGATGCTGCCACACAGCTTGAACACCCAAGGGAAACAAATCCCTCGACCAAGCTCTGCTACCCACAGAACTTGAAACCTGTTCTAGCTCCCAGCTAGAACACAACCGGAGAATCCTCTCCCTTCCTCACACACGGAGGGAAACTGTTAATGACAACCTGTCACTAACAACACCAGAGATCACCGATCTCTCTTCCTCTGCAACTCAGAGGGAAACTGGAGTAGTACTCCCTTCCTCCACACACCGGAGGGAAACCAATTCAAATCAGAATGGAAGAACGAAATAAACGAAAACAGAATAGAAAGAAAAAACCAATGAAGAAGAAATCGGTTCTGAAGACCCAATACAAATGTAGCTTCAAATGAAGCAATTCATCAATCCACACACACTCTCTCTCTCTCTCGAACAAACTCCTCTCAGATATGGAACTCTCTGCTCTTTTTCTTTTCTGGATCGTGCAAACTCTCACCAATGGCTTCTGCTTTTTCTTTTCACGATCTCACTTCTACTGAAGGATGAAGCTCTATATTTATAGCAGATTATGGCGTGTGGCTGCCAGGTTCCCGCCCATGCACTTTTGGCCAGATCATTTGAATTTCGACCACATGGCAGCATCCTGACAAGGTTGCCATCCATGTGTCATGCGCCTGTTGTCTTGGATCACGTGTTAGGTGTGAACCTCGATTCACGTGCCCAATCATCTGCCTGAATCACCTGCAGACAGACAGATGGAATGTATAGACTTAGTTAGTTCAGGCTTTTAGCAAGAATGTATATACTTCAGAAACATCAACTGAGTAACTGTGTACAATCGTGAGAGAATGTATAGACTTTACCAGGGTATGCACAATGCAATGCGTTGACGCTACACTACGTGCCTATGCACTGCGTTGACGCAGTGCAATGTGTCTTTGAAAGCTGTAAACAGCAAGGCATGCTGTACAGACTACGGGACAGCATGCATCAGATGACTCTGTATGGACTTGAAGACACTTAGCCAATGTATAGACCTCTAGAGGAGACAAATGTGTAGACTTCACATTGCTCAGCCACTGTGTAGACTTCACAAAGCCTAACCAGTGTACAGACTTGTAATGAGTGTGCTGTGAGCTCTGAAGACTCAAGTTGTAATAACAGAATGTATAGGATTGTGGTCGTACAACCCAATATGTAGACTTGTAAAAAAGTGGACAATTGTCAGACTTTGATGCTGATCAAAAGACCCTTGGTCAACAGCCAAGGCGTCAACGCTTCCAGCGTGCAGCGTCACCTCAGCTCCTCAAGAAAAATGCTCACTCCCTAGGCAAGCTGACCAATGCGTCAACGCATCCAGTGTCAGCGTCGACGCAGTGAACAAGAAGGAAGCGAAAGACGCACCATTGCGTCTACGCAGTCAGCCAAGTGCGTCAACGCACTAAAGGCATGCTACCCATGAAGTCAGATAGGCTGTACAGACTCTGTGGATGTAAAGCAATGTAGACTTCAGACTGTATAGACTTGAACCAAGATGAGGTGAGGACTTCACGTTGTATAGACTTGCCAAATCAGTTGGGCGATGTACAGACTTGAACAGATCCAGCTGAAGGATGTATAGACTTGGAATCCACTGTACACGACTATACAGACTTTGAGGCTTAATGCAAAGGCCAGTGTACAGACTTCTAAAAACTGATGCGTTGTATAGACTTTCATGAGACGCTAAAGTCTATACAGACTAGACCAGTGAGACACTGATAGAGACGATGCAATGCGATGTGGAGACTTTAACATTAGACGCTGCATGAGACGGTAGGCTGTACAGACTTGCAAAGAGTGAGTGAGACGATCGGCTGTAGGACCGATGTACAGACTCTTAGTGTGAAGGCAGACTGTATAGACTAGAATCGCTTGAAGCGATGTACATACTTGGTGAGGCTCAAGCAGTGTACGGAGTTGAAGGTCTCACAAACGAGTGTATAGACTTAGGCTTTGAGCACTTGGGCTGAAGGTAATGTGCAGACTAAGCGATGTATGGACTTTGCCCAAGGAACCGAATGTATAGACTTTATGAGATGCAAACGGCTGAAAAGACTTGAATGAGTATAGGGTGTATAGACTTGAAAGTCTGAAGGCGAAGTGCAAACATGCTGAGTTGACGCTGCAGCCCAATGAGTTGACGCTGTAACGTATTACTTTTACGTTCAACTGATGATGCATAGACTTAATCAAATGAAGAACCTGAACAGAAGAGTCTACGCATCAGCACCCTGAGTTGACGCACTAGTGCGAGAACAGATACAAGCAATGGCTGAAGGGTCGACGCATCAGCACATTGAGTTGACGCACTGGTGTGAAGACTGTGCAGACAGAGTGTAGGTAGAATTAAGGTAGAGCATGTTATCTGACAGCCATTGAATTGTACTCACTCACATGATGAGACAGCATTAATCTAGAGATAGAAGACTGATTTATAGTGTGGGACATCATCAAAATCATAGGGATGCAACAATCTCCCCCTTTTTGATGATGACAACACTATGAATCAAGCAATATCAAGTTTCAACAACAAGTTAATACCAGCTAAAATAAGCAGAATAAATTCAAGACATGCTCATGCAAATGAATTAAACATTCCCTACAGCACACTCTCATCTTCCCCACAACTCATAATCTTATATTCCACGAAGCAACATGACTCCCCTCAAAGCTCAAGACAAAACCAATACTCACTGATATTGCAAACTTCTCTCTCCCTTTGACATCAGCAAAAAAAAACTACAGAATGTATGACAGTGCTGGAAACATGAGGACTCAGGGCAGTAACTTCTTAGTGCAGAAAGTCACGAGTAGGTCTTAAGAGAATAAGTGAGTTTCTAATCTCAAGACAAGATTCTTTAGACTTCAGTACACAATAGAGAAGTAGAATGATAGACAAGTTTATCAGCATACATAGTGGATGATTGAGAGCAGGAGTTCACAAGTATGGCCAAATATAGCTGATCATTCAACTATTCCACAAGACAGCAAGAGACTAAATCAGAGAGGTGTTCTCAAGGTATTGAAGACAAGCAATCCATTAGTTGCATAACAACAAGGAATTTTTGTTGGAGATGATTTTCAAAAAGATCAATGAGTAAGTTGGTAGTTCACTTCCTTTGACATTAGGGAGACACCTTGATTAGAGGCCTGAATCCCCAGTTACTCAGAGTGAGTACCTCATTACTTCCTTCCCCCCCCCCTTTTTTTTATTAAGGAACAGAGTTAGTAACTGTGACTTTTGACATGAGGAAACACCTTGATTAGAGGCCAGAGTCCCCAGTTACTCACCAGCAAGCCACCATTGCTCTGTCATGACTTTTCATTCATTTTAAGCATTTGACACCTCATGACTTGGGAGAAATATTCATTTCATTGATGAAGCTCCCAGTTTCTCAGTGATCAAAACAGAACATGTTTGTTCAGTTAAGCCCTTGAGTTAAAGAGATAGAATGATTGAAGACAATACCAAAAAGGACTTTTCTTGAATTGAGTCTTGAAGTCTAGATTTCAAGTTGATTGGGTCAGATATCAAGACATACAAGTTTTCGGCCTGAACCATAATCAATGACAATGTAGGAAGATATACTTTATGCAATTAGTCCAGATCTCTGAAGGAGTACCAAAGGAAAGATTCTAACTTGGAGATTGGAGTCACTGACTTATAGACTTAAGAGATAAGTGACACTCTACTTTCTGAGAGAACCACACTAAATCAGTCATGCAAGACCAGCAAAGGTACACATCTGGACAGCCCTTTTGAATCTGTCAAAGAACTTCTCTTCTCACATCACAACTCAGCTCCCCCTAAGACATAGCATTCCTCAATAAAACATTTCAGCAAAATCTCAAGGCTTTCCTTTATTTAGAGCATTCCTGAAAGCTAACTAGTAAGCATTCTGAACTCCCCCTTAAACCAGCATGCAAGAAGGCTAAACATCAGACAAACACAACTCCCCCTCACAACAAGAACAGGCTTCATAATTAAGATAATTTGTATAAGCCTAATTCTCTTCTCAATGTGGAAAATTTTTCATTATCCAGAGGTTTTGTGAATATGTCAGCAATCTGATTATCTGTGCCTACATGAATCAGTTCAAAATTATTCTTAGACACCTCATCTCTTATAAAATGATGTCTTATCTCTATGTGTTTGGTTCGTGAATGCAAAATAGGATTTTTAGCAAGATTGATGGCACTAGTATTATCACAGTAAATAGGTGTGCACCCCAGGTCTACTTGGTAGTCCTGAAGCTGGTGTTTAATCCATATGACTTGTGTTCCACAACTCCCTGCAGCCACATATTCAGCTTCTGCAGTGGAGAGGGCCACAGAATGTTGTTTCTTGGAGCCCCAAGACACTAAACACCCACCCAAGAATTCACAATGGCCACTTGTGCTTTTCCTGTCGAGTTTACAGCCTGCATAGTCAGCATCTGTGTATGCTACTAGGTTAAGTGTGTGAGATGCAGGAAACCATAAACCAAGAGAGTGACTAGCTGACAAATATCTGAAGATTCTTTTAACTGCAGCTAAGTGTAGTTCAGTAGGTCTAGACTGATACCTTGCACACATTCCTACACTGAATTGTATATCAGGTCTAGAGGCTGTTAAGTAAAGTAGTGATCCAATCATACCTCTATAAAGTTTGGCATTTACTTCTTTACCTGTCTCATCTGCATCCAATGAGGTATTGGTGCCCATGGGTGTAGTAATGTGCTTTAAGTTTTCCATGCCAAACCTTTTGAACAGTTCCATTGTGTATTTGGTTTGGTTGATGAAGCACCCATCTTCTAGCTGCTGTACCTGCAATCCAAGAAAATATTTTAGTTCACCAACCAAGCTCATTTCAAATTCAGCAGACATCATGGTAGAAAATTCATCACATAGTTCATGCTTAGTAGATCCAAATACAATGTCATCTACATATACCTGAACTATGATGAGATCTTTATTTATGCCCTTGGTAAATAAAGTTTGATCAACTTTACCTCTTTTGTAGCCCTTGCTGATCAGAAATTCAGACAATCTTTCATACCAAGCTCTTGGAGCCTGCTTTAGACCATACAAAGCTTTGTTTAACCTGAAAACTTGGTTAGGTTGAGGAGAATATTGAAATCCAGGAGGTTGTTCAACAAAAACTTCTTCTTTAATAACTCCATTTAAAAAGGCACTTTTAACATCCATTTGTTGGAGTTTTATGTTCTTTGAGCATGCAAAGGCAAGCAACAATCTTATAGCTTCCATCCTAGCAACAGGTGCATAGGATTCATCAAAGTCTACACCGAATTCCTGACAGTAGCCTTTGGCTACTAGTCTGGCCTTATTCCTCGAGATAATTCCATCTTCATTCATCTTATTTTTGAACACCCACTTGGTTCCTATGACATTAATACCATCTGGTCTTGGGACAAGCTCCCAGACATTATTCCTTTCAAACTGACCTAATTCCTCACTCATAGCATTGACCCAAGCTTGATCAGCTAAGGCCTCTTCTACTGTTTTGGGTTCAATTTGTGAGACTAAAGCAATTAAGTCATCATTATTCACATTTCTAAAATGAGACCTAGTCCGAAGAGGATCTTCAGGATTGCCTATGACTTTATCGAAAGGATGGTCTTTAAGAAATCTGATATTTGTTGAAGACTCACCTGTTTCTCTTGGCCCTTCCTGATTGGGGGAATTTGTTTCTCCATTTGGCTGAGTCTTCTCTTCTTCCTGTTGGTCTTCTAGAAAGTCTCCACCATGATTGGAATCCCTGTCAAGATTTTCAACATTAGAGACATCTTTCTTTTCACTAAAAAGGATGTGTGGAGATTCTTCCACTTTCTGATCTGATATGTTAAATACCCTATATGCCCTTGACACTTCAGAGTAACCCAAGAATATTCCAGGTGAACTCTTGGCTTCAAACTTGTCTAAATCTTTCTTATCATTGTTATGAATAAAACATTTTGCTCCAAAAATTCTGAAATGAAACAAGTTTGGTTTCTTACCTTTTAGAAGCTCATAGGGTGTTTTCTTGTGTATGGGTCTTACCATGGCCCTGTTGATTATGTAGGTTGCTGTATTGGCCGCTTCTGCCCAAAACCTTCTAGGTAATTTACTTTCAATCAACATGGTTCGGGCCATTTCCACCACTGTTCTATTTCTTCTCTCCACAATCCCATTTTGTTCAGGTGTCCTGGGAGAAGAAAACCTGTGAGTTTGTCCTTCTTTGTCACAAAGATCAGTAAACATGGAGTTTTCAAACTCACCTCCATGGTCAGATTGAATAGAACTAACCTTGTACTTCCCTTCTTGTTTGACCTTATTGAAAAACAGATTAAACTTTTGAAATGCATCACTCTTATTTGCTAAGAAAAATATCCATGAATATCTAGAGAAGTCATCTATGATGACATAGCCAACCTGTTACCATTAAGACTCTGAGTTCTAGTTGGACCGAAGAGGTCCATATGAAGAAGTTCCATTGGTCTAGAAGACAATGGCTCAGATCTTAATTTAAAGGAATTTCTGGTCTGTTTGCCTAGAGCACAGGCATCACATGCTTTTGATATTGAGTTGAATTTAATTCTAGGCATGCCTCTGACTAAATCATGCTTGACCAATTTATTTAACGTTGAGAAGCTAGCATGACCTAGACGTCTATGCCATTCAAAGGCATCATTTTCAGAATTGGCAGATAAGCAAATAGTAGATTCAGATTTCTCATCTAAGTCTACAATGTAGACATTATTAATCCTGTTGGCTACAAATTTAACCATGTCAGAATTTGTTTCAAGGATTTTACATGAACTATCATCAAATACAACCCTGTGACCCCTGTCACATAATTGGCTAATGCTAATCAGGTTGTGTTGAAGCCCTTCCACAAGTAATACTTTTTCAATGGAATTTGTGGAATACTTACCTACTGTGCCAACTCCAATTATTTTACCTTTGTTCTTTCCTCCAAACTTGACCAGACCCCCTGGCTTCATCTCTATCTTGCTGAACTTGGATCGGTCTCCTGTCATATGCCTGGAGCAGCCACTGTCGAGGTACCACTTGTTGTCTTCAGCTGCCAGGCCGACCTACACAAATATATCAAGCAGAGTGATTTGGAACCTAAGATGAGTTGGGTCCAAGGACATTGTTCAAATCTCTGATCAAGTGTTTAGGTATCCAGATTTGTTTCAGCATGGTTTTCTCTGGCACCTTCCTTTCTGGTTTATTAAAGTTGAATCCAGCTGAACTGGAGAAGTGAGTTCTATTCCATTCATTAGTCTTCCTATTCCTGGGAAATTTCCTGTAGGCTTGTTGATTAGCATATCTTTGACCATGAAAGTTATTTCTCCAGTAGGTCCTGTTTGGACCCATCTGATTGTTGTAATTCCAGCTCTTATTCTGATTTATTTTCTTGGTCCATCTACCATTTGTGTTCTGGTGAGTGGACTTAATGTTATTCTTCATAAAGTTCATTCCCATCTTAAATGGTTGTCCAGTACTGGTTTTTGTGTTTTCTTTAGGACTTTGAGTTTCCTTAGAGCTGTTTGAGCTGGATGGTGTGTCCAGCTTTTCTTTTCCCTTCTCTGGACAGAAGGTAATGGTCTTGAATTGCAAGGGTCTCTTGTTGGTTGGGTCATAGCCTAGACCTTCCTTATTGAAATTGACCCTAGTCCCTAGTATAGCATCTAGGCTAGTTTTTCCTTGGACAAACTTTTCTAAGACTTTCTGTTTGTCTTCCAGCTCCTTTTGAAGAGACTCAGAATTCTTTAGGAGTTCAGCATTTACTTTCTTCACGGCTTCATATTTCTCTGAATTCACTCTAATTTCATTCATGCTTTCTTCAATTTTAGTTTTGAATTCATTGAGCTGTTTTTGACTTTCTTGAATTTCTCCCTTAAGCTTATCATTCTCTTTCCTTAGTGAGGTCATTTCTTCTAGTTGTTCTTTTAGCTTTTCATTTTCCTCACAGACCAGAGTTTGTTCTTCAATATTTGTGTTAAATTTTCTTTTCAGAACTCTGTGCTCTTTGCTAAGAGAATTAAATTTATCTAGCAAGTCACCATAAGCATCCTCCCAGTCATCAATTGAGAAATTTTCAAAAACGTTTATTACCTCCTCTTCACTGTTTGCCATAAGGCAAATTCCATCGTCATATTCTTCTGAGGAAGCATCTTCGGGGTCTTCTTCTTCCTCGCTCCATGTGCAGACCATCGCCTGTGGCTTCTTCTTCTTCTGCACCTTTATGTTTTTCTTCTGAAGATAGGGACCCTTCTTCTGGAGGTCTGGGCATTCGCCTCTCATGTGTCCCTGTTTGTTACAATTAAAACAAGTCAGTTTCTTAGGATTTCTATCCCTGTAACTGGTAAATTCAGCATTCTTGTTAAAGGGTTGTGGCTTCTTCTTCCTAAAGGTCTTTCCCTTTTTCTTCAAAAATTTTCTGAACTGTCTAGTGAGCATTGCCTGCTCCTCCTGGTCGAGATTTGATAAACCTTCAAGCTCGGACTCAGACTCGGGGCTACTGCTGCTGCTCCCACTGTTACTACCCTTGTTGCGGGAAGCTCTTAGAGCTACATTTTTACCCTTCCTCTCACTTCCTTCTCCACCTCCTTGGAAATTCATCTCATAGGTCATAAGGGATCCTATGAGTTCATTCACAGTCAAGACAGTCAAATCTTTTGATTCCTCAATCACAATGGCCTTAGTGTGCCATGCCGGGGATAAAGATCTAAGGATTTTCTGACTATATCTGCCTCAGCAAGATCCTTCCCTAGCCCTTTAAGAGTGTTAGTGATCAAGGATAACCTGGCATACATTTCGGTTATATTCTCATCTGCATTCATCTTAAACATTTCATACTTAGAAGTGTAGAGGTTTACCTTCGAGGCTTTCACTTGAGCTGTACCTTCATAGATCAATTGCAGCTCATCCCACATTCGCTTGGCAGTTCTGTATGCAGATATACGGGCATATTCCTCTGGATGAACAGCACACTGGATTATGTTCAGCGCCGTCCAGTTGAGTGAAGAGAGCTTGACATGGTCATCTGTCCAAGCATCCTCGTTTGGTGGCAGCTCATATGGCCCCACCGTGATTACTCTCCACAGTTTATGACTCTGAGCCCTGATGAACACTTCCATCCTGTTCTTCCAAAACAGATAGTTACTACCATCGAAATAAGGAGGGCGACTAATGGATTGACCTTCGGCCATGAAGGTTCTAGGACCACCAGCATTTCCTTGACCGTTCGTCCACATGGCGTAAACCTGCTCTGATACCTATTGTTAGCGCAGCAAGAGTGATATAGAAGGGGGGGATGAATAGATCACTCCCAATTTGCAGAAACTCAGGCGGAAAAAGGATTCTACTGCTAACGCACCTTCTTAACCCGTACACAGAGAAATATAGATGAGAGTGAAGAACTGATCACTTGAAGGCAAAGGAACAAGCAGATGAAGAGCACAGAAATCAATAGCAATCCACAGAGGAGGCACTCGGTTTTTAGGTGGTTCGATTGCAGTCTGTAATCTACATCCACCCCTCACTCCAACTAGAGTGAGGATTCCACTAGACAAAGCTAGATCACAGCAGACTCAGTCTGCGTACAAGATGCTGCCACACAGCTTGAACACCCAAGGGAAACAAATCCCTCGACCAAGCTCTGCTACCCACAGAACTTGAAACCTGTTCTAGCTCCCAGCTAGAACACAACCGGAGAATCCTCTCCCTTCCTCCACACACGGAGGGAAACTGTTAATGACAACCTGTCACTAACAACACCAGAGATCACCGATCTCTCTTCCTCTGCAACTCAGAGGAAACTGGAGTAGTACTCCCTTCCTCCACACACCGGAGGGAAACCAATTCAAATCAGAATGGAAGAACGAAATAAACGAAAACAGAATAGAAAGAAAAAACCAATGAAGAAGAAATCGGTTCTGAAACCCAATACAAATGTAGCTTCAAATGAAGCAATTCATCAATCCACACACACTCTCTCTCTCTCGAACAAACTCCTCTCAGATATGGAACTCTCTGCTCTTTTTCTTTTCTGGATCGTGCAGACTCTCACCAATGGCTTCTGCTTTTTCTTTTCACGATCGAACTTCTACTGAAGGATGAAGCTCTATATTTATAGCAGATTATGGCGTGTGGCTGCCAGGTTCCCGCCCATGCACTTTTGGCCAGATCATTTGAATTTCGACCACATGGCAGCATCCTGACAAGGTTGCCATCCACGTGTCATGCGCCTGTTGTCTTGGATCACGTGTCAGGTGCCAACCTCGATTCACGTGCCCAATCATCAGCCTGAATCACCTGCAGACAGACAGATGGAATGTATAGACTTAGTTAGTTCAGGCTTTTAGCAAGAATGTATATACTTCAGAAACATCAACTGAGTAACTGTGTACAATCGTGAGAGAATGTATAGACTTTACCAGGGTATGCACAATGCAATGCGTTGACGCTACACTACGTGCCTATGCACTGCGTTGACGCAGTGCAATGTGTCTTTGAAAGCTGTAAACAGCAAGGCATGCTGTACAGACTTCAGACAGCATGCATCAGATGACTCTGTATGGACTTGAAGACCCTTAGCCAATGTATAGACCTCTAGAGGAGACAAATGTGTAGACTTCACATTGCTCAGCCACTGTGTAGACTTCACAAAGCCTAACCAGTGTACAGACTTGTAATGAGTGTGCTGTGAGCTCTGAAGACTCAAGTTGTAATAACAGAATGTATAGGATTGTGGTCGTACAACCCAATATGTAGACTTGTAAAAAAGTGGACAATTGTCAGACTTTGATGCTGATCAAAAGACCCTTGGTCAACAGCCAAGGCGTCAACGCTTCCAGCGTGCAGCGTCGCCTCAGCTCCTCAAGAAAAATGCTCACTCCCTAGGCAAGCTGACCAATGCGTCAACGCATCCAGTGTCAGCGTCGACGCAGTGAACAAGAAGGAAGCGAAAGACGCACCATTGCGTCTACGCAGTCAGCCAAGTGCGTCAACGCACTAAAGGCATGCTACCCATGAAGTCAGATAGGCTGTACAGACTCTGTGGATGTAAAGCAATGTAGACTTCAGACTGTATAGACTTGAACCAAGACGAGGTGAGGACTTCACGTTGTATAGACTTGCCAAATCAGTTGGGCGATGTACAGACTTGAACAGATCCAGCTGAAGGATGTATAGACTTGGAATCCACTGTACACGACTATACAGACTTTGAGGCTTAATGCAAAGGCCAGTGTACAGACTTCTAAAAACTGATGCGTTGTATAGACTTTCATGAGACGCTAAAGTCTATACAGACTAGACCAGTGAGACACTGATAGAGACGATGCAATGCGATGTGGAGACTTTAACATTAGACGCTGCATGAGACGGTAGGCTGTACAGACTTGCAAAGAGTGAGTGAGACGATCGGCTGTAGGACCGATGTACAGACTCTTAGTGTGAAGGCAGACTGTATAGACTAGAATCGCTTGAAGCGATGTACATACTTGGTGAGGCTCAAGCAGTGTACAGAGTTGAAGGTCTCACAAACGAGTGTATAGACTTAGGCTTTGAGCACTTGGGCTGAAGGCAATGTGCAGACTAAGCGATGTATAGACTTTGCCCAAGGAACCGAATGTATAGACTTTATGAGATGCAAACGGCTGAACAGACTTGAATGAGTATAGGGTGTATAGACTTGAAAGTCTGAAGGCGAAGTGCAAACATGCTGAGTTGACGCTGCAGCCCAATGAGTTGACGCTGCAACGTATTACTTTTACGTTCAACTGATGATGTATAGACTTAATCAAATGAAGAACCTGAACAGAAGAGTCTACGCATCAGCACCCTGAGTTGACGCACTGGTGCGAGAACAGATACAAGCAATGGCTGAAGGGTCGACGCATCAGCACATTGAGTTGACGCACTGGTGTGAAGACTGTGCAGACAGAGTGTAGGCAGAATTAAGGTAGAGCATGTTATCTGACAGCCATTGAACTGTACTCACTCACATGATGAGACAGCATTAATCTAGAGATAGAAGATTGATTTATAGTGTGGGACATCATCAAAACCATAGGGATGCAACAACTAATGCTCACTCTTGTGCATTTATGGAAAGCTACGGGTGTTTGGTGCTTAGGTATAATATTTGTGATTACAAAAGTCATTCCATGTATATCCTTCATGATATTTTGAACTTGCATGATAATTAATCATTTCTTGTGAAGTTTGGTAGAAATCGACCAGTTTGGGTCTCACACCTGGTTCATGTTCATGATCATATGATATTCATGTTAGGTGTGTCAAACTTGCTTTCAAAGGGGCTTCTTGCATATTCTTTAAGAGGTTTTAATAGATGAAAACATATTTTAGTTTTTGATACAAACCTTGGTTGAAACTTGGCATCACAATGAGCATTCATGCTAATTAAACATTTGGTTGTTTGATGCTTGGTTTGATTGGCAAAGTGTTGATGTAAATTGGTTTCAAAGTGGTCATATGTTTGTTTTCACATTGGGGTATTATCTATACACATCTTGCATTTAAACCCTTGGCATTAACCATTAAACTTTCACTAAAATCTACATGTTTCTAAATTTCGGTTGATCGACCCTATGCCTTAGGTCGACCGAATTTTCCAGCAGTAGTTGGTGTCTTGCCCTGTAAAAGTTAGGTCGACCGAACCCCTTGCTTAGGTCGACCAAACTTCCCAGTGATCCCTATAAAAATCCCTACAAAATTTAGGTCGATCGACCCTTTCGTTTAGGTCGACCGAACCCGACGGGAGACCCATTACGTAAAGTCTGAAACCCATCTAAATGAGATCCATTTGGTCAAACTTGACCCTAATACCCTTAGGGTATTCACACATATGATAGACTCATTTTGAAGGGTTTTAGCATGGGCTTTATGGTCTTTTCATACTTTTCTATTGGATGTATAAATAACCTGCGAATTTGGGAGAAATATAGGAGTTCTAACATTTCTATCTATCTTGTAGGAGAAGAAAGGGAAGAAGGAGAGGAGCTGAGGAAGGATTGAAGGTTTTCATCTACTTCCATGCATTTCTGGAGTTCGTGATTGAAGAAACAAAGGAGCGGAATGAGAAGGGGAACACGTGGACGTTCTCATCGTCGACACTCGGCTACCCTCCGACCCGAGGCTTAGAGAAGATTTTCTACAGCCCTTTTTGCTCATGGTGATTTATTTCTACATCTTGTTTGCATCTATTGTGGTCATTTACTTCTGGTTTATAATCTTGTATTGATCATATTCTTATTTTCTGAACTTGGACTCTGTCAGTCTGTCGACCGTCTGCGAACGATTGGGGTGTTTTGTGCCGCGGTTGTTGCGGCTGGTGTGTGTTTATTGATCTGTGGTAGGATCGTGTAGGAGACGACGTCTCCGTGTCTCTTGGAGCGAAAGCTCAGTGTGCTTCATTTGAGGCGAGTGGATCCTCACCGATTCGATGAGGGGTGGACATAGGGAGCCCTTCGTTGTCCCAAACCACCTAAAAAATATCTCTCGCATTTGTGTGATTGTGGTTTGCTTGAATATTCTTATCGTCCTGATCATGTGAGAATAGAGAGGTTGAGAGAACTAGCTTGTTATTTTCATTCGTTAATATCTTGCATTGGTAGTTAATTTTATCCTACTACGTTAATTTTAAAAATTACCATTGCTCTTGGCGGGGACAATTCAACCCCCCTTCTTGTCCATACGAGAATCTAGGAACAACAATCTCGTATCAGAGCAGGTCTCTGATTTATAGGACAACCTCACGGTTGTAGAGCAATGATCCTTTGCTATGGCCAACAAGGGAATGATCCCCGAGGGACATTCGATTCACAGACCACCCTTCTTTAATGGGACTAACTATCCCTATTAGAAGAATAGAATGACTGTGTTCATGTGAGCACAGGACTATGACACGTGGAAAGTTATAAACAAAGGTCCTTATGTTTTACCTCCGAATGAGGATGAATGGGAAGAAGAGCATGTTAAGAAATCATGTGCAAACTTTAAAGCTATGAACATTATTCAGTGCGTGATACATCATAATGAATACTCACGCATATCTATGTGTTCATCTACGCAGGAAATGTGGAACAAACTCAAGGTCATTTATGAAGGTACTTCGGAAGTATGGGACACAGGCAAATCTGTTGGTTCGGGAGTATGAACTATTTTTAATGAATCCCGAGGAGAATATAACGGAAATGTATGCAAGGCTGAGCGAGATTACAAACAACTTGAAGGCTTTGGGAAAGGAATATTCGAATCAAGACTTGGTCAGAAAGGTGATGCGGTCCCTCACACCTCCATGGCACACAAAGGCGACCGTCATAAAAGATTCAAAGGATCTCACCACACTCATGGTGGATCAACTCATCGGATCGCTAATGACTTATGAAATCAACATTATGAAGCCAGCTGAGGAGGAAAGCAAAAAGAAGAAGATGATAGCCTTGAAGGCATATCCAGCATCATCGGAAGGTAGTGATGGGAGATCAAGCATCGACAGTGAAGAAGAAGAGTTGATGGCTCTAGTCACAAGGAGAGCCAAAAAATGTTTTAGAAAGGCAAGGCGAGAAGGAAATTTCCTCAGGAGATTCTTGAGAAGAAACACCATAAAGAAAGGAGAGCCGAGCAAGAAAGAGGAGATAATTTGTTATGAGTGTAAGAAGCCCTGCCATGTGAGGGGTCAATGCCCTGAGCTCCAGAAGAAGCTGAAAAATGACAAGGCGAAGAAGGGAAAAGCAATGAAAGCTACATGGAGTGATGAGGATTCAGATAGCTCAAAATCTGAAGGTGACAATGATGGACTAGACGAGCTGGTCCAGAATCTCTGTCTGATGGCGGATGAGAAACATTTCGAGGTAAATTTTGATTCTGAAAACCTTACTGCTGAACAATAGCATCTAGCTTATGCGGAGTTATATCAAAAGTATAAGAAATCTAAATCTGATGTCAAGAATTTGAAAAAGAAATTCCATGACTTGATTAGCTCCACGAATCCATGTGCTAGGTGTAGTTTTTATGAAATGCAGATTCAAAAATTCAAAGAAGAAAATGAAGATTTTCAATCCAAAATGACTTTGTATGAAGATGAATCGGCATGTTTAGAAGTTAAAAATAGAGTGCTTATGAAAACATTGAAAAACTGGATATGGCAAAGGCCTATGATCGTATGGAGTGGGATTTTCTTTTCTTAGTTCTTAAAAAGTTTGGTTTTTGCAGCAGGTTTGTTTCCCTTATATCCCAGATGCTGGTAAATAATTGGTTTTCAGTAGCCTTTAATGGTCAGATTCATGGATACTTCAGATCCTCAAGAGGGATTAGACAAGAGGATCCCCTTGCCCCGGCATTATTCATTCTATTTGAGGAAGTATTAAGCAGAGGTCTTCGGAATGTTTTTCACACTGGTCTATGTAAGTATTATCATCTTCCTCGTAGAGTGCAACCTATATCTCATATTCTTTATGCGGATGACACTCTTATTTTTATGAGTGGTGGATTAGCTTCTTTTAAACATCTGCTGAATTTTTTGAGGAAGTATGAGACCTCCTCGGGGCAACGGATTAATGCACATAAAAGTTGCTTTATCACTGCAAACCAGATGTCCAATAGAACTGCTGCTCAGATGAATCAAATTTCTAGCTTTCATCATAAAAGTGGAAGCATTACCTATTTAGGTATCCCTCTCTTTAAGGGTAGAGTTAAGATCCCTCACTTTAAATATTTGATTGATAAGGTGAGTAATAAACTTGCTGGTTGGCAAAGCAAACTTCTATCTCAGGCTGGGAGGCTGGTGCTAATTAAAGCTGTGCTATCCACTATTCCTTTATATACTGCTGCAGCGGCTTCTATTCCTTACACTATTATAAAACACATAGGGAGAATTTGCTCCAATTTTTTTTGGCAGGGCATGGAATCTGTTAAAAAAAAGCATTGGGTATCTTGGGACAGGGGTTGCAGCCCCATCACGGAAGGAGGTCTGGGAATTAGAAGTCTGTCAGATTCACAAATGTGTTTCTATATTAAGTTGATTTGGAATACTATTCACAATACATCTATGTGGGCCAGGTTTATGAGGAGTAAGTATTTGCATAATCAACATATTGCAACAAGTATAATTCCTTTCCCTGCAGGAATTAAAGTGTTGGATTTTGAGAAGGCTTGGAGGTTGTTTCTTTCAGGGTATAGAATGGTGGTCTATGATGGAGCCAATACTAATTTTCTTAAAGATAATTGGTTTAAGGGGCGACCTCTTACAGAAGCTATAGCATTGAATTCTCAGGGGTTTGACAACTGTTCAGTGAAGGAAGTTATAGAAAATCACCAGCACCCTATCTGGGGTATCATAGATGATCAGAGCATGAAAGAGCAAATACAAAGCTTTAATACTCAAACAGGTGATGATATCCCAGTATGGGCTTATACTAGATCAGGGGATTTCAATTTGAAAACTGCATACTCTTTGTTGAAAGGACAGAATGTCAGATTTAATCCTCATTGGAAAAATCTTTGGCATAGTAGAATCTCTCCTCGGGCATCTCTATTCTGCTGGAAAGTTTTGAATCATGCTATTCCTGTTGACAGCCTTATTCAACAGAATGGTATTATGATGGCCTCCAAGTGCAATTGTTGCCTTATTTCTTCTGAAACAGAGACAAAAAACCATTTATTCATAAAGAGTGATATTGCTAATCTGTTATGGAGAAATTTTGCTTCTTTTTTCAGTTGTAATTGTTTGAATGAAGACAGCATCATAAGAAGATTGGAATTAATTGTCAACAAGACTGTTAGAAATAAGCCAAAAGACTTCATTCGGCTTATTATTGCCAGTCTGATTGTATGGGAAATATGGAAATGCAGATACTCTGCTAGATTTGAAGGGCAGCAAATAAATGGAATGAGAATGGTTAACTCTATCTCTTCGGAGACTACTTATGTGGTTGGTCAGATTAAATTTAAGCAAGGTGTTAATTCAGAATATCAGAAACAGCTCCTCAGACATGGTATTAAAATCTCTTGTAAGAACTCAAAGTGCACCCTTATAAGATGGACCCCCCTGCCACAGGTTTCATCTTAAATGTGGATGGCGCATGTAAAGGTAATCCTGGTATCTCTGGGGGGGGAGGATGCATCAGAGACTTCCGGGGTTTCTTAATTCTGGGATTTGCCTATTTCTATGGTCATGGTTCAAATATGGCTGCAGAGGGCCGTGCTCTTCTTGATGGTCTTCGGTTGGCTAAATTACATAACATACAGTTAGAAGCTGTTTGTACATATTCCCTTTCCCTGGTTGGTTTACTTAACTCCAAGAAAGCTCCTCCTTGGTCCTTATTACCTTGGTGGCAACATTTGTTAAATTTGCACTCTTCTCTCCATTGCCCGATTATTCATTCTTACAGAGAGGCAAACCAGGTTGCTGATGCATTGGCAAATTATGCAATCATCATGGGCAAAAATATGGAATTTCGATCGGTTCGAGAGCTTCCTGCAATTGCTAAAGGTTATGCCATCGCAGATGCTATTGGCCTGCCTAATATCAGAATAAGAAAAGTCTAATGGCTTTGACTGGTAGTTTGGAAGATTAGGAGTTATTCTGCGGTTTCATTTTACTCTCTAGCTCTCTGTGTACAGAAGTTTTTTGCTCATCTTTTATTGGTTTGGATTCTCATAGTCTTTGGCTTTCTGCATCCTTGCTTATAGCATATTTTTCCTCCTGTGGGAGGCTGTACCAACCAGGGGTATGCCCCGTTGACTTTGTACTTCCTTATACATATATACAATAATGGCCACGGTATCTTGCTGGAGGAGTGAGAACATGTTTCTCTTATGGGGAAACGTGCACTCGACCAGTTTAATGATGTTGGGGGCTGGTGGCTTTAAAAAAAAAAAAAACTAAAACGTGAGAATCAGAACCTGGTAATTGAGTTGGATGAGCTTAAAATGAGATTGAGTGACTGTGAGAAATCAAAGAAAGAAATAGAAACCAACTTAAATACCATGAATGGTGAA
The DNA here is from genome assembly GCA_022559845.1 of Amorphophallus konjac. Classification (NCBI taxonomy): domain Eukaryota; kingdom Viridiplantae; phylum Streptophyta; class Magnoliopsida; order Alismatales; family Araceae; genus Amorphophallus; species Amorphophallus konjac. Next base: position 64,518,217 of record CM040117.1, read on the forward strand.
TTGAAGAGATTGAAAGACATTGTCCAAAAGGAACTAAAAGGAATAGAGAGAGTGGTTGAACATGGTGAATCTAGCAATGGACAGGTTAGGAAAGAAAAAGTTGATGTGGGACTCTCACCCATAAAGAAAAATTCATTTATGAAAAATGAAATTCAAAAATCATTTGACTCATATGGCTATACTTGTGTTGACTCATGCATGAATTCTTATGTTAATAGATCAAGCATGCATAGGAGAAGTAATTTCAGAAAATCAAATGCTACATGTTTTTATTGTGGAATATTCGGCCACTCAATGTATGTATGTGATCTAATTGTTGACACCCGTTTTATGACCAATAAGTCGGGTCATCTCTTATTCATTCTACATGATGCTCCGAGTAATTCACTCTTCATTGAGTCTCCTTGATTGATTTGGAGCCTATTTCTTGGGTCTTTTCCTTGATTGCATGTGGCTTTTTGTGGCATTTCATTTGACTAAGGCTTAGCAAAACCTTCATTTCTTCTTTTGAACTCCATTGATAATAACGGTCTTCTCCAGGAGCGTTGTTTCTTTATAACGGGTGGGTCCTGGGCCGTTACTCTTCGAAGAGTCCTAAGGTTTGAGGTCTCGTTTCAATCTTTATCTTTTGGCTTACACGTTGATAATAACGGTCTGTCGTGCAGCCGTTGTTTCATTATGACGCCCTATACCTTGGCCGTTGCTTTCTTCACAGAGTCCTATTGCTTTGGCCTTCTCCCTGTTGATCTTATCTTTTAAGGATAAGGTTGAAAGTAACGGATGATCCTTGGTGCGTTATTTCCAAGTGGCGGTCTGTCGTGCAGCCGTTACTTCCTTCAGAGAGTCCTGGCAGTTCAGGCCTTTTCTCTGCTACTCCGTGGTCGAGATAAGAACTTAGATTGGCGATATCTCTTTCAAATCTGATCCTCAGGACCTTCTGTTTGATTCTATGGACTCTTGGTGATATTATCTTCAAGGATTTGCTGAGAGTTATCCCTTTCTCTTGTCGGATTATCCTCTGCTCGACCTGAGAATTTGGGGGTCTATAAATAGAACCCTTAACTTCATGGCCAAGAGGGGGAAGATCTGGAGTTTGCGTCGAAGTGCTGCCACATTCTAGAGCCATGTTTCATCAAGGAGAAGTGCTTCTCACATTCGTTTGCTGCCTGGTGAAGGGAGTATTTGTTCCTTTGGTTCTGAAGTTCATAATTGCATTCAATCTCCCTTTCATCACAAGCATTATTTCTCTCCTTTCTCCACGTTTTTCACTGGTTTTCATCATCCAAACATCCTCCTAATCTTTTAAAACGCCCAGAGGGGTTAAAAAACCAAAACTCCCCGGTATTCCCTTCTCCTTTTGATGATATTTTGTTTATTGAAGAATTGATGCTATATTATTGAAAGGGCTAATTTGAGTTGTTTTGTTCTTGTCTTCCACTTTTTTGGCAGGTTTACAGGTTCACTAGGACGAGGCCCAAGTCTTCTAGCCGGCTGGAAGAGTTGGAGTTAAAAGGATTCACACTTTACTACTGCAGGTATTACGACGGCCCTGTGCAGGCGCGTTAGAGTCTTCCAACGGTCTATCGAGCGATCGTCACTTTCAAGTGACGCACGGGGTTCTGGCCGTTACTTCTAGCTGACCTGCAGGTTCTCTTTGGTTTTCTCTCCCGTGGGCGGGTGCTTCATCCACCTATTTCCAAGGTATATTCAAGTCTTTGGCTTGTTTTTACTTTGGTGGCGATCATGACATTCCTTGGTATTGGGCATTAGCTCTCTCCTTCATTGCATATCTTTTATTTCCTTGTTTGTTCCACCCTTGTGGTGTGTTTTCATTTACTCTTTGCTCCACGCCCCGGCGTGTGTTTTCCTTTTCCTTAGCTTAGTCTGATTGAGATAGCATGTCCATGCTAGAGCTAGCTTTGATTGCCTAGGTTCACGATCACATGTTCATAGGTTAAGAGCAGATCTTTGATTACTTGCTTGTCATCTCATCATTCACACAAAACCCCCTAAGAAAACAAGATAGGAAAAACTAATCAACAGATAATTTTTTGGCGATCACGGTGGGACAACTTGTGCCAATCGTGCTTTTGATTCCTGTTAAACCTGCCATCATCTCTTGTGTTTTTCCCCTCCCGTTTTCCTCTTACTTCCTGTTAATCCTGACTCTCTGAGTGCTCTGACGGCCCTGTGTCCCTGCGTTACAGTCCTCTGACGCAGGGGCATTAGACCGCCACATCTGTTCTGTTGAGAGCTTTCATGGTTTTTCCTGTTACTTCTGGTTGATTTTGGTTCTCTGGCTCATTTGACGGTCCTAGCTCCCTGCGTTACATTATGTCTGGCGGTCTGGCATTCGACCGTTATTTTATTCTGACGCAGGTTCCTCGACCGTTATACTCCAGACAGGTACACCCCCAGGTGCATTTATTTCCGCAGTTTCTGCTGTGACTTTTTTGCTTGCGTGATACTTGACTTCCTCCTTGCTTTGTTTCATATCTCCATATCATTGTGTGCATCATTGATTGCTAGATTTTAGGCTAGACTTTGCATGCACTCCGGTGCACATAGGACCATTCATCTTTTCATATCCTAGATTGCATTTTCCTACCTTGGTGTGCGGACCTCTCGTCTCCATATTCCTTGGGGCCGACTAGAAAATCACACCAGGGACCTCGATAAGTCCCCGCGAGCCGTGGATTCCCACACGGACGTCGGGCTGGTTGTACCTTTCCCACCCCGTGTCTAGGGTTGCATAAGTGAGGAGTGATTACACTTAGAGTCAAACCAAGTCCCATACCCATCTCCTGTTAGGAACCCATTGTTGAGAGCACATTTCAATCAATTCACTAAAGTTCCAAAGGAGAAATCACAAGAATTGTGTTGCATCATCTTAAAACGACTTGGTTGACTTTGAGTGTCTTCATCTTTTATCACTTACATCTTTTGCTAAAAACATTCGAGTTTGGTTACTCATTGTGAGGTTGTTTGTGTTGTTTGTTTGCATTTTGTCAAGGTTGTCCGTTGCATGTGGAGTTATTTTCGTCCTTCCGACTCATCTCCTCAAGTCAATTCCTTCTTCAAGTCCTATTCCAACCCTCTTTTCGAGTCCACCATGGCATCCTTTAATCCTCCCCATTCCCAAGAGGACTCCCTTCCTCAAGGGCTTCTTGAAAACCCTCCCAGGGTTACCTCCTTTTCATCTGGAGAGGGGACTGCCCCTCTTCTATCCTCCACTTCCATGGAAGGTGGTCAAGCCGCCCCTTCTTTCTCCACTCCTTCCGCGGGCTCCGTCCTTCAGATGATGGCCCAATTGGACCCGGCCCAACTCCAAGCTCTTTATCAGGCCATGCAAGGGTCCAACACATCTCCTTCTACCATCATCCAAAATCAATGCAATCCTTCCATTACTGGGCTTCCCATTCAGCCCACTCCAATTGATCTCACCCCGGTCCAACCACGGACCATCACTTTCGCGGGCATGGAAACGGGCCAGTCCTCCAATTCGGCCCAACAATCCTTCGATAAGGGAAAGTCGTCCATCCCCTCTTTTGTTCAAATGGATCATCACGTATCTACTCCGGTAGCTTCGCAGGTTCTCATGGGCCCTTCCGATTTCTTGCACCCTCGGCAAGGGGTGGCTCAAGCCCATTCTAATCTGGGCCAATCTCAGGCCCAATATCCTTCTTATGGGCCCCCCATTTCTACTATTTATCCCTCCACTCCTGCTTATGGGCTTCCACCTTCTGCCGCAACCGTTCCATCTGCTCCTCAAATTCAATCAGCGTCTTTTACCACCCCTGCTCCCTCCCGAGAGTAGGACTTGCTTGACAAATGGGCCGCCATGCAGCAACAACTCGATTTCCTCCAGAAGCGGGCTGGCCCGCAATCTTTGGCAGATATTCTTGTCCCGAGATTCCAGAATATTCGGTTCCCCCCACAATCAGAGCTCCCCAATTATCACAAGTACGATGGGAACATCAATCCCTTTATTCATGTGAGGGATTTTCTCTATGAATCGGCGCAATTCCAGTATGATGATCACCTTATGGCGTATTTATTCCGCCGATCTCTGGATGGTGTTGCTCTGGAGTGGTTCTACTCTTTGCCGCTAGAAGAAGCTGAAAGTTTCAAGGTAGTGAAGGACAAATTCATCCAGCGGTTCCAAGATAGGGTCGGCCCGGAGTACTCGTTCACAGATCTGGTGGCCGAGAAGATGAAGTCAGATGAGGAGTTCGCCACTTATGCAGACAGGTGGAGACATATGGCCGCTAGAGTGCCTGGCCACATCCCGGAGGAAGAGAAGGTCAAGCTATTGATTTCAAATGCTACTCCGACCTTTCGGAACATCCTGGCAATGAATGACATAGCCAACATGCACCAGCTCTACAGCCGGGCGCGCTTCATACAAACCCAGTTTAAGGACTCCCCCATACATTCACTGTTTGAAAACCAAAAGCCCAAGTACCACAAGAAACCACAAGGGCCGGTTACCGAGGGAGTCCAGACAAACGAACAAGTACAAGCCGTTGCCTTCCCGTTCCAGGCCGCACCTTTCCGCTTCCCCCAAAACCCCGCTCCACAAAACTTTCAGGTCACTCCACAAAACCCCCCGCCTACCTTCGCTACTCCACAAAATGCCTTCGTCGCGCCACAACAACCACCCCCACCTCCACAATACCACAATGTCCCTCCACCTAACGGCTATAACAACAACCCAATCAGCAAGCGCCCGGCTCCCAGGAGAGCTCAATATCCTCCACTACCAGAGACCCTTACAGATATTTTTTCAGCTCTCATGTCGGTGAGTGCAATCCAACTTCCTCCGGAACGGCCCAACTGGAACCCGGCCATTGATCAGACTAAATATTGTATGTTCCATAGGCAGTCGGGCCATACCATAGAAGGATGCTTCCAGTTCCGGGATCTGGTATATGATCTTCAGGAAGGGCAAAGGATAGATTGGACCGAGATGCATCGGGCCATTAATGAGATCAAAGAGAAAAGAAGGCAGCCGCCGAGGTAGCAAATGCAGCAGCAACAGGCACCGCAGCCACAGCAGCTACCACCACAGCAACCACAGCATGTATAGGACCTGGGCATCCATCAGAATCCGATGCCGAACCACCCACCCACTCCTCAGCAGCAGCCGCCAGCACCAGCACAAGTAAACATGGTCCAACCACCGGCCCCCAATGCCGGGTGGTCTTTTGATGATGATGGCGCCATACCACAAGTCATGGCCCTCCACCATAACCACCGCAATCCTCTCACTCCTTCCTTTGTCCTTCCTGCACACCCAACATCCCCTCCATTCATCCTTCCAATTACACCCGCTTCAGCAAATCCCTTACCACCCACCGTTCCATCATACCCTCCACCACTTACCTCCATCACCGTCATCACACCACCACCCAACCCTTCACCCATCCTTACTTCTCCGCTAGCCTCCCCTCCACCCGCGTCAACACCCATCACCATCCCGCCTTCCACCCATCCTTCGCCCATCATCCGCTCACCACTTACTACCCCCACCAACCTTACGCTCCACCAAACCGTCTCCCCCGCACCACCCGTTCCATTCATCCACCCCGCAGGGCCCATCATACTCTCTTCAGATACAGCGGCGAATTGTGCTTTGAGGAGCGGGAGGATGTTCTATCGGAATTACCCTACTACTTCTAATCCCCAGTCATCTCAGCCGACAGCCGAGCAGGAAGAAATCGAACCTCTGCCGGGTACTCAGTATGACTTACTGCATCATCTGGACTGAGTGCCCGCTAAAATAACTATGCTGGAGCTGATCAAAAGGTCGACTCTTCATCAGGATGCACTAAGAGACTTTTTACAGAAGGTAATGGTCAGTGAAGATATGGAAGTCGACAGCTTGCCCACGGCACTAGCAACTATCTCAAAGGGGCCAGCAATTACATTTTCAGAAACCGAGCTAGCACCTCCAGAAGCACGACAGATGCCGCTCTGCATCACAATCACTCTGAACAAAGTCAGCATTGAAGCAGCGCTGGTTGACACAGGGGCTTCAATCAATGTGTGCCCACTAAGTACCCTCCGAGCATGCAACATATCTGAAGAGTTACTACGGCCTACCCCCACCACTATAGCAGCATATGACAACTCAAGGTGAGCATGTCACGGGGTGGTTACTATCCAAGCAGAGCTCGGGCCCCTTACAATGGCCGTGGAATTCTATGTGCTGGACATTACCCTATGTTTAAGGCTATCCTGGGTCGTCCATGGATTGATACACTCGGTGCCGTGCCCTCCACCGCACATCAGTGCGTCAAATTCCCTTTCCAGGGGAGGGTCGTCAAGGTCAAAAGCCTATCAACAGTGCAGATAGTTAAGGCTATTTCAGAACAGATTCTTCCACACTTTGGCCCAGCAGCCGGCCCGTCATATCAGTGCTTGACTTGAACTTCCCTTGGGCTTATACGCCTCCTAAGCCCGTCGCCACTCCAGTCAACATCACAGTGAAGCCTCAGATTCACGATTCTAAGGGCTGGAACATCATACTGAAACTAGGCTATCAGCCGGGGAGAGGCCTCGGTGCACAATTACAAGGAATGACCAAGCCCATACAAAAGAGAAGAAAAATGGGCAGGAGAGGTCTCGGCTACAGGGAAACTGCATTATCTATGATAGGTGATTCTGGGCCACTCACCTGGGACTACTGTCAACACTTTGTTCAAGGGCCTCTCTAGCCTGGTACATTAGCTCCGCAGCTAGCTCTGCCAATAAGAAATACAATCTGTCCAATTGTGAGTCCGCCTCCAGTGCTAAAGGGAGCAGAGATGATATGATTGATTATGGTCAAGACCTTCAGGGGCTGTTTCATGAAGAAGATTGCCAGAAACCAAAAGAAGTTTGGCTTGTGCAGTGGAGGCCGAAGAGGCAGCCTATTGTTGATGTACAGGAAAGGGGGAGCTCTCCGATTGTCTTTTCTTGGCCCCCTCACGCTTTCAATCTATTTTTCAGCAAGGGGACTTCATACCCCGTCTTCCTCCCATCATAATAAATCCATCTTTCATTGATCCACCTGAGATTCTTTTTGTTCCTTGTGCTTGCAGGAGGTGCCCGCGCATTGATCTATCCACTCTCTTCACTCCTCCTCCTCCCAACGCTCAACTCCACGAGATGTGGTTCTCCTCTTCTGATCCTTTCTTCGATTGTATTTTCCCCGAGCTATTCCCTATCACTCCCACCTCCTCCATCTTGCTGTGTAATCTCCGCTGATCTCCAAAAAAACAACGTCGAATTTGAAATCGAGATTTCAGTGGAAGATTACGCTATCCTGTCTCCATCCTCCTCCCAGGGGCACGAGTCCTCTGCTCATTCCCTGCCACTAGGCTTCCTCCCTCCTAGGTTAGGATTAGGGTCCGTCGAGTCTAGGGAAGTAGAGTTAGTTAGGTCTAGAGAAGTAGGGTCGTGTTCTCGATCGTCCAACCCTTCCTCTTCTGAGCCGCGCTCGCTTGCTCATCCTTCCCGATCTGTTCCTGATAGGTTCTTGCAAGATTTGGCTCAGCGTTGCCATGCTCTTTTGAAGTGCCCGGAATTTATTGCTACAGCAATTGTGATTGAAGATGAAGAGGAAATAGAAGGGGTGTGGAGCGACGACGGATTAGGCATCTATGAGATCTTGGATGAGAAGGATCCAATTAATGAGGACAGCGATGTAGATGACACCGCCGACCTATACGCACAAGGATTGAAAAGATTCGACGAGCCGTCGACGGCTGTGGATGAACCTACAAAGGAAATCAACTTTGGAACTGAAGAAGACCCAAGGCCCATCATTATTGCTGCGAATCTCCCTTCACGAGTAGAAGAGGAATTGATTAAGGTTCTAAGGGAGTATAGCGATTCCTTCGCCTGGTCTTACGAGGACATGCCGGGTCTTGACCCCTCCTTAGTGGAACACCGACTCGTGCTTAAACCAGGGGCAACACCTATAAAACAAAGGTCAAGAAGATTTTACCCCCACATGGCCCTGAGGATCAAGGAAGAGGTCGACAAGCTATACAAGGCCAGATTCATCAGAGTTGTTTTATATCCTCAGTGGGTGGCAAACATAGTCCATGTTATCAAGAAGGATGGAAAAGTGCGTATCTGCATCGATTTCAGGGATCTTAATAAAGCATGTCCTAAAGATGATTTCCCGCTGTCTCATATAGATGTTCTGGTAGACAACACTTCCGGGTATGAAGCTCTGTCATTTATGGACGGGTACTCAGGCTACAATCAAATCCGTCTCGCTCCGGAAGATCAAGAGAAAACTTCCTTCACCACCCCCTGGGGCACGTACTGTTATGTGGTTATGCCATTTGGTCTGAAAAACGCAGGTGCCACCTATCAAAGGGCAATGATGGCCATCTTCCATGACATGATGCACATCTTTATGGAAGCTTACGTGGATGATATCCTGGTGAAGTCAAGAACCACGGAAGAACACCCCTCTATCCTGGCTAAGGTGCTGCAGAGAGCCAGGGAGTACAAGCTCAAAATGAATCCGAAGAAGTGTGTGTTCGGCGTCTCCTCAGGGAAATTGCTAGGTTTCATAGTGAGCAAACGGGGGATCCAGATTGATCCTAACAAAGCACAGGCCGTCATGGACATGCCTCCACCGAAGAACATTACGGAACTTCGAGGATTGATTGGTCGATTGCAATTCATCAGAAGATTCATATCCCAGCATTCTCAAAGATGTCGTCCGTTTTATGAATTGCTTAAGGCGGGGGTCAAGTTCGAATAGAATCAAGATTGTCAGAAGGCCTATGAGGACCTTAAGGAATATCTATCCAATCCCCCGGTTCTGCAACCTCCTATCCCTGGGAAACCCCTAATCCTATATATCTCGGTTATTGAGGACTCCCTAGGGGCGGTCTTAGCACAAGTGGACGATGAAGGGAAAGAGCGGACTGCATACTACCTCTCTCGGTTGTTTAATCCAGCTGAATCCAAGTACACCGCTATGGAGAAGACTTGTGCCGCCTTAGTGTGGGTAGCTCAGAAGTTGAAACATTATTTTCTTGCCCACCCAGTTAGGTTAATCTCTAGAATGGACCCAATCCGCTATCTCTTAGAAAAGCATGTCCTTTCTAGTAGGTTAGCTCGCTGGCAGAGCTTCCTCTCTCAGTTCGATATCACCTTTGTTGTTCAGAAGGCAGTCAAAGGATATGCCATTGCTGAGCATCTTGCACATCTCCCCATTCCTCACACCGATTCCATTCAGGACGATTTCCCTGATGAGCATCTTTCTGTTATCTCTCATCACCCCTTCTGGTCTCTGCACTTCGATGGTGCACTCAACTCTCAAGGCCGAGGGATCGGTGCTGTTTTGCTTACCCCGGAGGGAGTGACCATTCCCTTCGCTTATCAACTTCGGTTTCCCGCCACTAACAACATCGCTGAGTATGAGGCTCTCCTGGCCGGGTTGAAGCACGCCTACCTCCTAGGCGCGCGTTATTTAAACATCATAGGAGATTCTCAGCTCGTCCTACGGCAAGTTCTGTCCACTTACCGTACTCGTGACCATAAGCTCAAACCTTATCAAGATTTGGTCACGCTCCTCGCTCGGCAATTTCGTAAGCTGATCTACATCCATACTCCCCGTTCTCAGAACATTCTAGCCGATGCTCTGGCATCTCTTACTTCTTCCCTATCTTTCCCTCTCAGTCGGAACACTAAGACTATCATCGTCCAAAGATTGGACGCACCCTCCCTTCAGGATCCTTGGTTCATCAACCTTAGGAAATTTGTGGAGGCAAGAGCTGAGAAGGAAGATCTCAAAGAAGTTTCATTAATAGAGCTAGAAGAGATTCTGGACGAAGAGGAGTTGCCTTGGTATCATGAAATCGAGTTGTTTTGCAAAGGGGGGCTCTTTTCGGACGTGGGGCGAAGCCATGCTGCAACTCCAACTCACAACTTCGACCCTATCTTGGAGAGGGAAGTATTATCTTTCTATTCCATCCTTCTGGGCTTGATTTCATGGTCTACACTCTTAGTTCTAGTCTCTTCAAAATCACAAATCATCATAGTTTTCTGCACTTTCTGCTACACATGCATTTTTCTCCGTTTTGCATCATTGATTTCTCTCTATTCTCTCAATCAAATCTCATGCATGCATAACACACCCACCTATCTTTTGCACCCGTCCACAGGGGTTAAAAACCTCCACCTGGTGTGTTCTCCCCCTTTTATTCATGCTATTTTATCACTTTGGGCAGATTTCTACACTTCATGTTCTAATGGATTTTTGCCTTTGTGTTTCATCTTTGTTTTGCAGGAGAGCATGAATACAACGTGAGGCCCTCTTCCTCTAGCCGGCTGGAAGGAGAGGAGGTTTGAATCCACAAGTTCCCTGCACCCCGTTTCAAGCACGATCAAGTCTTTAAGTTTCAAGGTACACGGCGTCGTTCCTCTCCTTTCTTCATCCTTTGGCATTGTTGGAACCTTGGTGGCAATCACGGTTAGTATTTCTCATCCTTTCACCCCCTTGTCTTTGATTCACATGTTTATGCATGTATGTATTTAAAGGGGGCAGGATAGGAATCTAAATAAGAAAACAAATCAACACTAATGAGGGTCGATGATGAATATTTTGAAAAGAAAAATAGAATGCATTTATCTCATAGTAGGACTAACACTTCGGGACCCAAGCTTGCTTGGGTACCTAAATCAACTTGAGAGTTGTTTTGATTGTGCATGTCTGTTTAAGAGCCAAGTGAAACAAATGGTACATGGATAGTGGATGCTTCAGACATATGACGGGAAATAAGGAACTCTTCTCATACTAAAAGGAAAAAGATGGTGGATTGGTCACCTTTGGCGGAAACGACAAAGGTAAAATTGTGGGAATTGGACGAATAGGTAAGGACTCGAACCAATCTATTGAAGATGTTTTACTTGTAGATGGCTTAAATCATAATTTGCTTAGCATTAGTCAACTCTGTGACAAAGGTCACAAAGTCATTTTTGAAAACACACACTGTTCAATTGTAGATAAAGATACACATGAAATAAAGTTCATCGGTTTTAGAGATGGAAACATTTACTCTGTTGATCTTGAAAACTCTCAAAATGAAAATGTTTGTTTAGTTGCTAATAAGTCGGATGATGTTTGGTTATGGCATTGACAACTTGGTCATGCTAGTTTTAGTGTTCTTTCTAAATTGTACAGAAAAGATTTGGTAAGAGGCTTACCAAGATTGAATTTTGATGTAAATAAAATTTATAATGCATGTGCTATGGGGAAACAGACCAAGGTGTCTTTTAAATACAAAAATATTGTCACCACCACTAGACCCCTTGAACTCTTTCATCTAGATTTATTTGGTCCCATTAGGACAAACAGTCTTGAGGAAAACTTTATGGGTTTGTTGTTGTAGATAATTACTCAAGATTCACTTGGGTATTATTTTTAACCCATAAGAATGATGCCTTGAAGGAGTTCGAAAATCTTTGCAAGAATTTACAAACTGATAAGGGGTACCAAATTAAAGCTATTCGGAGTGATCATGGGAGAGAGTTTGAGAACCATGACTTCGATGATTTTTACAGGAAACATGAAACACACATAATTTCTTAGCACCTCGAACCCCACAACAAAACGGAGTCGTGGAACGGAAGAATAGGACGCTCGTGGAGATGGCGAGAACAATGCTTGCGGAAAACGTCTGTTGGCACCGGCTTATTTTCTTGAATTTTTTTTCTTAAACCAAGTCATCTAACAAGGAAGAAGGGAGAGTGCACCCTCATTCCAGAGGAAGGGGATGTTCTCACTCCACTTATCCACCATTAGATGTTTTATTTTATTGCTATGGCAAATGAATACATGTGCATGGGAGGGCCAGCCTCTGAAGTACAATGAAAAAAGGAAAAGAACTATGCACGCCTCCTACGAAAGTTAAGAATGCCATTGTCATCGGCAATGGCATATCCTTTAGCTATCAATGGCAGCTCTCAAATTGATGAAAACTCCAAGTTGCAGCCTGTGCAAACCGCATGATTAGCTAAAGCATCAGCACACTGGTTAGCTTCTCTGTATGAGTGAGTGATGGGGCAGTTACAAATAGAGAAATGATGTTTCAAGACTTTCCACCAAGGGAGAAGGGACCACGGAGGTTCTCTTTTACTCTGCAGCAGCTCAATAAGGGCCATTGAGTCAGTAAAAATAACAGATATCTGGATGCCATACGACTGAGCTAGTCGAAGGCCATCTAATAGAGCCCAACCTTCAGCCACCATATTTGAACCAATTCCATAATAATAAGAGAAGCCCAGCTTAAGCTGACCATAGAATTCCTGAAACAACCACCGCCTCCTGCAGGACCAGGATTTCCCTTGCTTGCCCCATCCACATTAAGTGAGAAATTAAAAGCAGGGGCTATCCACCGAACGGCAATGTATTCAGTACGACTACAATTGATAGTTATACCAAAATCTTGTACAATTTTCAAATAATCAAGGTTGACTCCATGAGTGAATCTGACCTGGTTCACAGTTTGGATAATCTCTGCAAGAATCAAATCTGAAATCATCACAGCATTTGATCATTTGTTTTCATACCTTGCACGACACCTGAATTTCCAGATTTCCCAGGTAATCATGATAGCCACAAGAAGTGATATAAAGCCTCTAGGAGTATAGATATTTTCCTCATTTATCACTACTCTTAGCCTGCAGCTGATAGAAGATGCTTCAAGACATGAAGTGGTTAGCAGAGGTGTGAAATAACTCCAAAGAAGCTTGGCCAAGTCACTATTGACAAATAAATGATCAACATCCTCAATGTCATGAGAGGAAAAACAACAGACACAGTAGGAAGCTAAGTTAACTCCACTTGTTTGAACTTGACTATCAACGGGGACAACATGTTTCAACAGCTTCCAACAAAACAAAGATGCCCACGGGGGGATTTTTTTATTCCAAAGTTTACTAATCATAAACCCAAAGTCATTCGAATGTGCTTGCCCTTTAATAAAGTTGTAGGTGGATTTGATACTGAATTTGCCTGTATTGGTGAAAGACCATATAGGTATATCATTTCCATCAAGGAGAACAAAACTCTGAATTTCATTTTGCAGCTACTGATCTCTCAAGTACTGCCAAACCGGATGCTGATGGTTTGCCATGGCCATTTAGATAGAGCAATCTTCAATCAGTGGGAGAATCTAGATAGAAAAATTATCAGCTAGGGCTTTTCCCTTGTACCAGTTATCTTTGAGGAAGTTAGTAGAAGCACCGTCTTGCACAATCATCTGAAGACCTGCCATCAGGATAAGCTGAGCTTTCTTTAAATCAGTAACTTTAATTCCAGCAGGGAATGGATTTTTACAATCTGTTATATGGTTGCCATGAATATATTTGCTTCGAACAAACTTAGCCTAGAGAGAGTCACTGTGTATAGACAACCATAATTGTTTAACATATAAACACAACTGTGAATCTTAAATGCTTCGGATGCCAAGGCCACCATCTGAAATGGGGCAGCATATTTTATCCCAGGATACCCAATGCTTCCTGTGAGCAGTTTCAAAACCCTGCCAGAAAAAGTTAGAGCAAATTCTCCCAATTTGTTTGAGTATTGTATAAGGGATAGAGGCTACATTAGCTGTGTACACAGGGATAGATGAAAGAACAGACCGAATGAGAATAAGTCTCCCTGCCTGAGAGAGTAATTTACTCTGCCAACCAGCTAGGTTTGCATTGACTTTATCCAACAAGTATTTAAAATGAGGAACTTTAACTCTGCTTTTGAAAAGAGGGATCCCCAGGTATTTGATGCAGCCAGTTTTATGTTGGTAGCCAGATAATTGGCAAATTCTATTAATAGAACATCGGGGCATCTGTTTAGCAACCATAAAGCAACTTTTCTGAGCATTGATTCGCTGTCTTGATGACAATTCATACCTTCCCAAAAATAGCAAAAGATGTTTAATCGAGGAAACACCACCATTTATAAAAATTATAGTATCATCAGCATAGAGAATGTGTAAAATGGACTTCACACCCCGAGGGAGATGGAAGAATCTACACTGTCCAGAGGAGAACAAATGATACAGACCCCTGCTCAACACTTCTTCTGCTAGAATAAACAAAGCAGGGGATAAAGGATCTCCCTGCCTTACCCCTCTTGAGGACTTAAAAAAACCATGGATGTGCCCATTTAATGATATAGAAAACCAGCAATTCACCAGCATTTGGGCGATAAGAGAAATAAATATGTCCGAAAATCCAAATCTTTTCAATACCATGAAGAGAAAATTCCACTCTATACGGTCGTAGGCTTTAGCAGAAGCATATTGTGACCCCTAACAGGTCTATCAATTTCCATGAACATTTCCCTGGCCAATAGAAAACTATCAGAGATTTGTCTTCCATGAATGAATCCACTTTGCTCATTTGAAATAATACAAGGCAAAATGGGCCGCAACCGATCACAAATGATTTTGGCAAGAATCTTATATGTGAAATTGCAAAGGCATATAGGTCTGAAATCAGCATAGGAGGTAGGGTTGTTTACCTTCGGAATCATACAAAGAATGGTTGATGTAGTACCCTATGGCAGTCCCCAACCCTGGAAAAAACTCTGAACTATACACTGGTAACATCCTTTTCAACAATATCCCAACAATGAGTGAAGAAACATCTAGTAAAGCCATCCGGCCCAGGAGAGCTGTTGCCAGGTAGTGAGAAGACTGTTGTTTTAATTTCTTCAGCTTGGGGAATGGAGCACAGTGTACTGTTTTGATCTTCAGTGATCAGCTGAGGCATAACAGAGAGGAGGTCTTCATCAATGCTATGCTCTTCAGTTGTAAGAAGGGATTTAAAAAACTCAACTGCACCTTCTGATATAAGATTTTGGTCTTCCACCCATTGATCATTGATTTTAAGTTTGTGGACATAATTCCTTTGCCTTTTAACCTTGGTGTAATGATGGAAAAACTTAGTGTTCCGGTCACCACAGGACATCCATTGTACCCGAGACTTTTGGAACCAAAAAATCCCTTCCCTAAAGATAATAAGGCGAAGCTCAGCATTGGCTTTTTGGAGATGAGTTCGATTTTCTATAGAAGGGTTAGCATCATAAGAGGACTGTGCCTGTTCAACCTGAAACTCAGCATTCTCTTTAGCCTGATTTATATTGCCAAAGATCTCTTTAATCCATGTCCTTAGTGCTGCCTTCAACTTTTTTAATTTCCCCTGAAGAGCCTGACCCCTGAAGAGCCTGAAAAGGATGACATTCCATTTGCTTGAATTTAGACCACTGTGTTTTAACAAAATCTAGGAAGCCCTCATGGGTGTGCCACATATGCTGGTATATGAATCTCCCAGGGGGAGGTGGAACAGAATTTATGTCTAATAATAAATGAGCATGATCAGAAGGCCCTCTGATTAAATGTCTGACTGACATATTATGGCATGCTTGAAGCCATTGAGGATTATATAAAACTCTGTCCAACCGAGCTCTGATGTGGAAAGCCCAGTCCGATTATTGGTCCAAGTAAAGGAAGAACCAGAGTAGCCAGCATCAACCAATCCAGTGGCTGACAAAAAGCCTTGGAAATCTGTCATAGCTATCATAGATGACAAGGAACCACCTATCTTCTCTTCAGGAGAAACAATGCAATTGACGTCTCCTCCAATGATCCAAGGGATTGAAACACCTTGGTTAAATTCCATTAAAGAGCTAAACATTTCTCTACGACTACTCACATTGCATGCAACATATATAACAGTAAAAAACAAAGTGACAGAGTTATTTCTATGGGGGCAATTGTCAGGTGTTGAAGGTGACTTTCTATAATGTCTACACATAAACTAGACTTATGGAATAACCAAATTTTGGAGGAGTCTCCAGTATTATCAATAAAAGAATGATGATTAATGCGCTGGGCCACTCTCTGAGCATGACTAAAATCTACTCTAGGCTCTGAAATAGTAGCAATACAAATGTCATGAGCTTTTATGTGCTGAGCCAAGCTTCTTACAGTGGCTTTATTGACTATACCTCGAGCATTCCATATCAATGCTGAATTAAACATGATCAAGAAGAGGTGTATTAGCAGCCAGAACCTTGGCTTTGGCTCTAGTAAGGCGAGCATCATTTAAAAGCACACCAGGAAGGACTGAAACCTCATTCGGTCTAAAATCATGAAGATGATTATTTCTAACATTAGCTTGACATTGCATCCTGGAGTTCTCCAAGGCAGATAGTTTTGACACAACTTCTGAGCTTGTATATGTATTATCATTAGCATAAGAGCATTGTGGATCTCGAGCAATTACAGAATTTCCATTATGAATGGCCTCATTGTCTTGCTAGATTGAAGGAAGCTCAGATACCTCTATAGTTTCCTCTATTCGAGGAAGAGATATAGTGGTAGCTTTATTGTAGCCATTTATACAAACAGATGGGGGGGGGGCATAACAGCCTAAATCTGAAGGCTCTGATATATGAGTTATAGACTGGTCACACTTTAAATCTCCAAAGCAATCATTGTTTCCAGCAACAAGTTTATCATGTACCATAAGGTCTTCAAGATCAGACATATCAGATGTATGACTCAGAGCAGAGAATCTATTTGTGTCATGAACTAATATATTTGGACCAAGAGATTTAGGTCTGAACTCTTGTCAAACAGTTTGCTGATTCACTCTAGGAGGAGCATTAATTGGAGTTTGAGTTCGCAACAACTTCTTGCTTTGTTTCTTTTTGCAATCAGCTTCCAAGTGCCCGATCTTATGATAGAAAGTACATAAATGTGGCACTCTGTGATAATTTATTCACTGCCAGAAGCCATTTCCTTCCATACAAATCCAGAGCCGATCCTTTCTCTGCACAGAGAGATCAAGTTCAACACAGACTAAGGCCTCAGATGTTTATGTCAAAGCTGAAGTAGCATCATGAATCCGCAGGACTGATCCAACATTCCCTGCTATTGAGCGAAGCATGTCCTCATGATAAAAGTTTACTGGAAGTGAAGGGAAGCCTATCCACACAGGAGCAGCCGGAGGATCCGAATCAAAATCAAAGTCGTGCGACCATCTAAAGAATCTGAATAGGAAACCTTTGATATATATGTTCCTTTAAAGAAGGACTTTGATGAAATCGGCTTCACCACCCAGACGAATCAAGAGATGCCTGGCATTCATCCGACTGATAACGAGATCAGAGCTTAGCTGAAGATGCTGCGAAAGATAGGCTTTAATCTCCAGGATCGATGGGCGGCCATAGGAGCACTTGGCTATAACAGCATTCTGAAGGTGCGAGCATGAAGCTTGGATCTCTTCTTCGGAGAAGAAAACCGCCGGCTCTCCTTGATCTGTGAAGGAAGGGGGCTTCACCTGAAATGAAATACGCGGCCGAAATTGTGATTCCATCAAGGTTTGAGCATATGTTCTTCGTGGAGCTACCATCGCCGCATCAGGACGGCCGGCGACGTTGCTTTCCGGAGGGACTGTGACCTCCCCCGCCACACCTGCCATGGGCGGCAAGGGGGATCGCCGAGGGGAACAAAGAAAATGATGGGCGGGAATGTGCAGAGTTTCTCACACTAGAATCTAGAGAGAGAATTTTTTATTTCTCATTTTTTTGTTTTAATAAAAATATAATAATAAAATAAATAACACACCCTCATCTAGAATGGGGAAATAAAAATGATTAAAATAAAATAAAAACACAATGATAATAAAATATAAAAAGGGTAAAAAAGTGAGAAATAAAGGAAAACACAATAAACAAATCATGGTCAAATAAATAATAATAATAAAGAAAATAAATAAATAAAAAATGATAAACAAACAACAAAGAATTGATGAATGAATAAATTATTTCTCACTTTTTTATTTATTTCTGATAAAGAGGAGTTTCCCACAGACGGCGCCAGATGAAATGGGGCGATCTCGCGCTGGTCCTGAGCTGGAGGTGACGATCACCGAATAGTGAATTGCAAGGAAGGGAAACGGATCAGGGGGCCCAGGGATGGTTCCCTAGGGAAAACCCTCCGATACCTAAGTCAGTAGAGCAGTGGTGGAAGCTATGAAGGGAGGAAGAAGGAGATGCACGAGATCCCTCTCCACCAAGGTGGTGAGGTGGTTCCTGCTTAGAGAGTTTTAGGCGTGTATTGGCCTTACCTTTTTCTGGAGGGAGTCCCAGGTTTAAATAGTGCGCCAGCCTTATGAGTCCCGTAAGCTGATGAGTTTTAGGCGGGGGTTACGTCCTTGACGTGGGCTCTTTACGTCCTCATTGTGGGCTCTTTATAGCCTTGAGGATTCGTGGGCCCCCTTATCCTCGTAAACTCCTGCTCAGAAAGGTTTCTCAATGGCAGCGTGGATAAACAACCATCCGTCGACCCAAGCGTGAAGAGTGCCAACCCTGTCCTGGGCGATAGGCATAGCTCGGGCGAGGTTCGGTCGGAGTGGGCGCTGGGCGCCAGCCCTTATCCCGGCGAGGGGGATAGGTCGGGCGTGGGTCTTCCTCCGACCAGACCGATGCTCGGCCTTCCGAGCCTAATGGCCGCCTAGGAAGTCCTTGATCCCGAGTGAACTTATTGGGCTTTCATGCTAAGTTGGCCCTGCGGGGCGGTCACTTAGATGAGCTGGGCCTCGTTTGGTCTCGCTAGACCTAGTTCGGCCGCTCTTAGATGGGCTACAGAAATCCCCCTCTCTACTTGTCCCCCTCCTACTCCCGAGCCTTGGCAGGCTCAGAAGAGTAGCCGTTGGGGTTTTGGACCAACGTGGCTCGGGTGGGTGGAGATCTGGCGTTGTTAAGAAGCCACATGTCGTGGTCACCTAGGCCCGTAATAATGATAATCCTGATGGATTTGAAACGAATGGCCCCCCCTTTCTCGGAGGTCGAAACGACGTGCCGCCTTCTGCGAGGGGATATAAGTGTTGTGCTCTTGCTGTCGTTCCATACTCCCTCCGCTTTAGTGTTTTGCCTTCCTTTGTACTTGCTTTCGGGGCTCTCTGATGCGCCACGGGGATACGGCGAAAGAGCAGAGACTCGCAGCGGCGTTCACAGAATTGGCGGAGATAACCGCGGAGGTGGTCTGACATCTTCCCCTTCCTCCAGAGTCTTTGGAGTCTTGGGAGCCTTCCTCTTCAAGTTACTCTTCAGATTTCATGGCAGACCAGCGTCCGGAGGTTGAGGAGTTGGAGGGGGAGCCTGAGGTGAGGGTGGCGGTGATACTGCCGGCTCCAAACTGCAGCGAGCAGGGGGAGGCGGAGGTGAAGCGGCTGGAGCACCAGTTTCGCTTGCCTTGGCAGTACTACTTCACCCCGGCTACCCCAAACAAGACGAGCTTGGATTCTCATACGGGCCATTTATGCTCCTTCCTTCTATCATGGAAGGGTGGGTTCCGTCTTCCCTTCGACCGTTTCGTTCTTGACCTTCTCAATTTCTTCATGTTGGCTCTCATACATTTGGTAGCCAACTCTTATCTTCTTCTCTCCACTTTCTGCATCCTCTGACTCCAGTGCGGGGCTCCTCTTTCCTTGGACCTCTTCCATTACTTTTTGGAGTTGAAGGAGCATTCCTCGGCGGGGAAGGGCTTCTATTTTGTCCAGGTGAGGTGAAACAGGAGTTGTGTCTCCTTAGCCGTGAAGGACTCTTCCCATAAGGGGTGGAAGACGTAGTTCTTATGGGTGGAGATTTGTTCGGTGGAAAAGTCTTGGAGATGTCCCGTAATCCCCAACTTTTACCCGAACATCCCTCCAAGGCAAGATGAGTTCTCTCCGGACGTGGAGAAGTATGCGGCCATTCTTCTGAAGCATCGCCAATCCACGGAGGAGCTGGTGACCTCGGAGAACATCGAGTGATGCCTTCTCCAGCGGCTACGGCCGGAAGGTACGGGCACCATGAATCTACTTTCTCTTTAGATAATGAAGCCATTTTTCTTTTCCTGACCATGTCTTATTTTGCGCAGACACCAGGCGGCCGGCTACGGAGGAGGAGCATACGACCGAGCGGGAAGTGATCGATCTGGGCGATGACTCGACTGTCGTTAAGTTGTGAGCTCTCGAGGGTCGCTCCCGAGCCCGAGATGAGGGCAATGGGGTGGCCCGAGAAGGGTCTTCCAGGCCGCGGGGGTCCAAGCGCAAGGATCCCATGGAGAGGATGCTGCGGGACGCCGTGAAAGCCAAGAAGCGGGCCAAGAAGGCCGGGGCCGTCCCCGCAGTCGAAGGTGGCTCTGGCTCGACTCTCCCCTCTGTCGAGCGTGACAGGGCCGACCCTATTAGGCCAGCTCTCCCATCCACCAAGAAAGAGGGGGCCGAGGAGGCCAAGGCCATTTCTAATGTTGGCGGCGGCGTGGGCCTGGCTCTCCCCTCTGCAGGAGCCGATGGGGCCGGGGCCGAAGCGGGCGACTCTAGGACCGCGGCCGAGACTGGAGCGTCGAGCGAGGTAGGCGGCGCTCCGGGGGGCGACGCCGAGGTCGAGGCGGTCGGGGTCGGGGGGTCGCGAGGAGAGGCGACGCAGCCTCAATCGTCCGAGGTAAGAGGGGAAGATGGAGTAGCGGCTCAATCCGGGCCGGCCGGTGGGGCTCCCGAGGGGATGCCGCTCAGAGGGGGGGGCCCTATTCCGGCTACTTTGGAGAGGCTGGGCATCCGGGGCCCTCTATAGTAGAAGTGTCGTAGCATAGCTATGAAGGTGGTGAAGGGGGGAGACAAGCAACGCTCCCCACCCGTGGGCCTTGAGATGGTTATGGAGGGTGGCCTGGTCCTGGCCTAGATGGGGGCCTCTCTGGATGAAGCTTATGCTCGGTCGGAGTCAGAATGGGTGAACCTTGCCTGGACCCTTGGCGCGTCCAACGGGAAGGTAGCTCGGCTCACCGAGGAGCGTGATGGGCTTTGGCGGGAGCTCTCCTCGGTTAGAGAGCTGACGAGGGTGAGCCAGGCAGAGGCCCGGACACTGACCGAGCAACTGGCTAGGGCCCGCGGGTCGCTCGAGAGGAAGTGCAAGCTTCTGGAGGAGGAGCGGGTGGCCAGCGCCGAGCGAGATGGCCCGTGGGAGCTCGAGCACGCCGAGCTATTAGACCGAGCGGAGGAAGCCACACTTTTTCGGCTGGAGGCCGAGGCTGATCGGGCTGAGGTGGAGAAGCAGATGGCCGAGGTAGAGCGGAGGTTGGCCTAGGTGGAGCGGGAGAAGGCCAAGCTCGCTAGTAGGGTGGGATCGGCCGGGGCGGAGGCCCTCGAGTAATACAAATGCTCGCAGGCCTACCGGGTCGACCTTAAGGAGGCTACCCTCCCCTACTAAGAGTTAGCACTTCTCCGTGGCATCCGCAAGGGGTTTGAGCACGGCTACGGCCGGGCCGTCTTCTACGCGGAGGAGCAGGCGCCCGGGACAATTATTTTCCCATCCAGGCAATGCTACAACTCGGATTTGGCGTCCTCCGATTCCTCTGGTTCATCGTCGAGGGAAGGAGGAGACTAGGGGGACTCATCTTCGTCCGAGGGGTCGCCAACTTCGGATGCCTCGGGAGCGCGCGCAATCGAGGCAGTTCCCACGCAGGTGGGGTCAGTGCCAGGGTCGGCCGTCACCGAGGGTGCCGGGGGCAGACAGTCCGAGCCTTCAACTTTCTTGCCTCAGGATGGGCCAGGGGCCTGATGTATCTATTTTTCTTTTTCTCCTTGTACATTTTTCCTTTTATGAAGAAAAACTTCTCTTTTTGTGTAAAGGAAGGTCGAGAACGTAAGGTAGTAGCATTATGATAAAGACTTGACAATTTTTTACCGCCATTGCTGTGGTTTGACCAGTGTATCGGCAGTAGTTGGAAAGTGCCAATACTTTCTACGTGGATCTCGCATGATGGTTGGGCGGGCGTCTTACAGGGTGTCTTTCCATTTTCTCATGCTTTAAATGCCCGGCCGCTTCGTGTGTCCCTCTGGGATGGAACCGAGGAGTCTGAGGTGACCTATCCCCTTAGCATGTTTTCGAGGGGAGAATCATTTAAGGCAAGTAGCCTCCCTTCGCCTATAAAAGGTCTGAAGGGCGTCTCTTCCTCTCCATCGCTTAGGGTCTTCCCTGACAGTCTTTCCTCCCTCCTTCTGTTGGGTTAGATGGACGCAGTCTATCTCCACTAAGTGTGGATCTAGAGGAGGGTGAATAGATCAACTTGCCTAATTTAAAACTATTGTACGTTCTAAAGCGGAATTTAGGGAAGAATCAATAAAGCTAAATGAAAAGTGCTAAGCAAAAGGTAGAAAGCTAGACATGAGCATAAGCGATGCAATCAAACAAGCTAAGCAAGAAATTCCCATCGCACACAGATCACACAAAAACACAAACACACTGCACACACAATTTTTAGGTGGTTCGGTCAACGACCTACGTCCACCCCACACTCAACCGAGTATGGCTTCCTGCTGCGCAGCACAGCTTGCGTCCGCTGGGCTTTACAGCTTGGCCAAACAACCCACTGATACACAGCTTCGCTGGGCACTACAGCTTGCCGACCAGAGGATCTGATCCTCTGCAACCGCTGGGGAAATACAGCTTGACCCGTTCAGTGGAGACCACCACTGCAAGACCGCTGACACACAGCTTGAAGAAACAGCATTCGGAAATGAAAGACAGAATCAAAATGAAAAATAAAAACCCAAAAGCAATGTAGCTCTTAAAGAGCAAAGCTCAGCTCTGGTTTTGAACCACGAGACTGAGATACAAACACTCTCACTCTCACTCTCGATCAGCTCTCTCTCACCTCACTCTCTCTCGATCACTTCCTCTCTCTTTTTCTCCTTCTTCTCTATTTCTTCTTCTTCTTCTCTGTATCTTCTTCTTCTCTCTTTTCTCTCTGTGGATCGAAACCTCACTGCTATATAGACTTTCTCTTCTTTTCTTTCGATCAATCTTCTTCTGTGGAAGAAGACTTGTTTATATAGCAACAACAGTAGCAAGCGTGTGCTCTCCACGTTTCCCGCCCAGCAATTTGGACCACGTGGCAGCATGCAATGGAGTGTCAGTACACGTGTCCTCATCTGGATACCTTGTCCTTTTCGGATCACGAGCCAGGTACCTGGGATCACGTGCCCATCATTAGCTTCTTCAGTCCAATGTATAGAGTTCTCTGTTCACGTGCTCAAAGTCATCAATCTGACTTGCTGTGTCGACGCTTTCACTCAATGGCGTTAATGCAGTGAGGCATTCCAGTAGCCATTAGCCTCGTTTCTTTAGCTGCTATGTCGACGATGCTTGCTTGTGGCGTTGACGCAGTGGAATAGCCTGTGAAGATGAATGCTTCTTCAACTGCTGCGTCGACGCTGCTTGCTTGTGGCGTTGACGCAGTGGAAGATATCGCATGCTTCGTCTACTGATGCGTGGACGCTTTAAGCTCCAGGCGTCGACCCTGTCCCTTCAGCAACAAGAATAAAGACATAAGATTTAAGTATGTACATTGCATTGTATATACATCGTTGTATAGACTTGTGAAGGCAGAATGCAACGTACAGACTTGCCCAAAGTGTTGACTTCAACAAGGGAGGCAACGGCTATATAGACTTTAAATCCTAGTGGCATTGTATAGACATAATGCACTTAAAGACTTCATGCGAAGGAAAGCATTGTATATACTTGAGGAGTTGACGCTGCATGAAGGATGAGTTGACGCTGCATGAAGCATGGACAGTGTACAGACTTTGCCCACTTATGGACTTCATGTTATGCAAGCGAATGTGAAGAATTCAGTGTATAGACTTGAAAGTCTTGAAGCCAATATGTATGGACTCGAGCAAACTAAAGGGCTGTATAGACATCAACTCTGCACATCGAATGTATGGACTTCAAGTGTGAAGACCATTGTAGAGACTATGGTTTCGAAGACAATGTGCAGACTTGCTGTAATAGTCTGATGTACAGACTTCATGAAGCTCTAGACATTGAATGCTGTACAGACTTGGCCTAATGCCTGAGACACTAACGAAGACGCTGGACTCTGTACAGACTTTGAGCGATGTGTGGACTTGAAGCTCCTGAAGCAGTGTACAGACTTCAAAGATCACTGTTGATGTGCAGACTTTGGGGACATGAAGCGATGTACAGACTTTAAGAAAGTTGGCGAGTCAATGTACAGACTTGATGAAGCGAAGCCAATGTACAGTGTTGAGTGTAGCTAAAGCCTTGATCGTAGGACTAGGATGGACTGTATAGACTTCAGGCTTCAGAATCGAATGTTCAGACTTCGCCTAAGACACGTAGGGAAAAGACCCCAGTGTATAGACTTTGCCTTGAGTGAAAAGTAATTGATGAATGTATGGACTTTAATGTGTGAAGGCTACAGTGAATGAGTGTATACATTTCACCAGATCAAGGGCAATTCGGATGTACAGACTCTGAGGTTCAAAGCCAACGGTGCGTTGACGCTGTAACATGATGCGTTGACGCTGTGCACACTTAATCAATTTATTTGAGATGCAGTGTGTGGACTTATGACAGTAAGAATTGCAGACAGCAGTGTATTAAAAGCAAAGAACACATAGTCAATCTGATGGAGCAATTTCATCAAATCAAACTCAGTTGCCAATCAATCAAAACAATGGTGTTGCCAAAGAATAGAGCAAGTGTCAACATCATCAACATAGAGGGGTCACAACAATCTCCCCCTTTTTGATGATGGCAACCCCATATGAAGTAGAGTAGCAACAACCTGTCATAGATATATATGTTTGATGAAAGACATGATGTGTTATGCAGATTGACATGCACATGCTATGAATGCATGCAACTCACTGCCTCAAACTCTCCCTTGGAATGAATTCAGAATTGACTTCAGAATTCAGACAGTTATGTATTCTCCCCCTAGACATCCCCTAGATAATATTCTCCCCCTTTGCCATCAACAAAGAGGAGGGAAAAATTAAATACAATGAAGGAATCAAGAGAAGAACTGACTTGCATTCTGAACAGGTAGTTCATGAATAAGCATTCTAAAGTATAGAGTCTTCAGTTATATGAAGTTAGAAACTGCTGTCAGAAAGAGGTCTGGTTTAAAGATGATAAAATTTGGAGTTCATGCACTACAAGCAATAGATAAGTTCACTATGCATGATAAGACAATAAACTAGAATCACATTTGCATGAAAGATTCAGTTTCATGATATCTTACTTTCATAGTCAAAAAAAAAATTTGAGAGAACCCAAGTCATGTATTGAAACTAAACAAATTGACACTCATGAACTTTTCTTTTGAGGGAGCAGCATTATCAATATTAGATCATTTTGAGCATTCAGGTACCACAAGTCTTTCTGCTTAAGGGTATACGTTTATAAGACGCCAATACCCCTAGATACTCAACCAGATGGACCATTCTGCCTATGATCAAATTCAACAGAGCTGAGTTACACCTTTTTGTGTGAGGGTACACGTTTATCAGACGCCAGTTACCCCCAGGTACTCAGTGAAACCAGCCTGCTGTTTTGAACATTTTAAACAGAGATAGCTGATACACTTCATGACATGAGTGTTGTCCACTTCTTTGATGGATCACTCAGTTTCTCAGTGATTACCAGTCATTGCTCTGCCAATATATATATTTTCAATGATTCTCAATATTTTTCAGTATCTTTCTTAGCTGTCCTTTTTATGTTTCAGAATGACTTGTTTAAGAACAATACACATACTTAATCTCTCCGACATGATTTCAGATGAGTTTTCAGATTTCAGATATGAATAGCTTTGTCTGACATGAAATAAGAAAGAGGTTGAGAGTTTTATCAATTTTTCAACTTACTTATATACTGATTGCAATCTTTAAACTCCAACCATTATAAGATTTAAACCATTACATCAGTCTTTGAACAATTCAAATTCTTATAAATGAAGAAGTCCATTTTCTACTGCTTAGAAATTAGAACTGACCAATAAATTGCCATAATGTCAGAGACAAGTATTCAGAGTTAAAGGTTGAATGACTTCAAGAAAGTTGAAACCACTCTGATTTTCTTAGCAATACTCCCCCTGTCTATATGCATGCAGCATGGCAAGAATTAATTGAGAGAGAGCTTATGCATAGGTCATGAATGAATGATATGCAAAGACATGCAAAGACACAACAAGCTCCCCCTGAATATATGCAATGCAGGACAGTTCTACATCCACATTCACATCCACATGATTTCTCCAAGCAATCAAAAACAAGTCCACATTAGAGATTTTATTCACAGCAATTAAACAATCATTCATCATGCTGAAATTTACATAAGCCAAGTTCTCTTCTAAAAAACTTAAAATTTTCATTCCCAAGAGGCTTAGTAAAAATATCAGCAATTTGTTTTTCAGTTTCTATGAAGTTCATTTCAATCTCCTTTTTATTTACAGCATCTCTAAGAAAATGATGTTTTATCTCTATATGCTTTGTCCTAGAATGGTGAACAGGATTTTTAGCAAGGCAAATAGCACTAGTATTATCACATAAAAGTGGAATGCATCCCAGATTTATCTGATAATCAGCCAGTTGGTGCTTAATCCAAAGTACTTGGGCTGCACAATTGCATGCTGCAACATACTCAGCTTCAGCTGTGGATAATGCTACAGTGTGTTACTTCTTAGATGCCCAAGACACTAGACAGCCACCAAAGAATTGACAGTAGCCACTGGTGCTTTTTCTATCTACTCGACACCCAGCATAGTCTGCATCAGTGTAGGCTAGAAGCTCTAACTCACACTTAGCAGGATACCAGAGACCTAGTTCTTGGGTGCCTAGTAAATACCTAAAAATTCTTTTCACAGCCTTAAAGTGATTTTCTTTAAGACTGGCCTGAAATCTAGAGCATAAACACACAGCAAATTGTATATCAGGCCTAGATGCTGTAAGATAGAGAAGAGATCCGATCATACCTCTGTATAGCCTTTGGTCCACAGGTTTACCTTTAGAGTCTTCATCCAAACTAGTTGATGTACCCATTGGAGTAGCTATTTCCTTGAGGTTGTCCATTTTGTACTTCTTCAATAAGTTCTTTACATACTTGGACTGAGAGATGAAGATTCCATCTTCTGTTTGTGTAACCTGCAGTCCAAGAAATAGTTTGAGCTCACCCATTGAGCTCATTTCAAATTCATCAGTCATTATTTGAGAGAATTCCTCACACAATTTGGGGTTAGTTGACCCAAACACAATGTCATCCACATAAATCTGAATGATAAGAATATCTGGATGGCTTACCTTGGTAAACAATGTTTGATCACTATACCTCTTGTGAAGTTCTTGTCGGTGAGAAATTTGCTCAACCTGTCATACCAAGCTCTAGGAGCTTGCTTTAACCCATAGAGAGCTTTATTGAGCTTGTAAACATGATTAGGAAAATCTAAACATTCAAACCCAGGAGGCTGTCTCACATAGACATCCTCATTAATTTCCCCATTTAGAAAAGCAGATTTCACATCCATCTGCTGAAGGTTTATTCCTAGGGAACATGCATAAGCCAATAAAATTCTTATTGCTTCTAACCTAGCTACAGGGGCAAAAGACTCTTCAAAGTCTATTCCAAATTCTGATTGTACCCCTGAGCTACAAGTCTGGCTTTATTTTTAATAACTTTCCCCGCTTCATCAGTTTTGTTTCTAAATACCCATTTAGTCCCTATGACTGTTTCATGATCAGGAGGTGGAACCAAATGCCACACCTTATTCCTGTCAAACTGATTGAGCTCCTCATGCATGGCATTAATCCAATGCACATCTTGGAGAGCACAGTCAATGGACTTGGGTTCTATGTTTGATACAAAAGCATACGCATTCAGTTCATGTTGAATTCTTAAGTGGCCTCTAGTCCTAGGGGGGTCATGTAGATTTCCAATAACATTATCTACAGGATGATCCTTGAGATATCTAATATTTGCAATTGGAGTATCATGAACTTAATTTACCTCCCCCTGAACTGTAGGCTCCTCTTCATTAAGCTCTCTATGTTCTTCTTCATCCTTGGATTTGTCTGCAGGATCTCCTTCCTTCAGGATTTCACCATTGGTTTCATTCCTGCATTTACCAGCACTAGAATTTGCCAAAGATTCATCAAAAATTATGTGTGGAGATTCTTCAACAGTTTTAGAGTTCCGATTGTACACTCTGTATGCTCGGGTGTTTTCAGAATAACCAAGAAAAATTCCTGGTTCTCCTTTAGGTTCAAATTTATCAAGGTCCTTTTTATCATTTATGTGAATGAAACATTTACAACCAAAAACCTTGAAGTGAGCAATAGAAGGTTTCTTACCTTTTAATATCTCATATGGTGTTTGCTGGGTAGAAGGTCTTACCATGGCTCTGTTAATTACATAACAGGCAGTGTTCACTGCTTCAGCCCAAAATTTCCTTGGTAGACCACCTTCGATAAGGAGTGTACGACCCATTTCCACTAGGGTTCTGTTCCTTCTTTCCACAACTCCATTCTGCTCAGGTGTCCTTAGTGAGGAGTACCTGTGGTTAATTCCATTTGACCTGCAGAATTCATCAAATTGTGAGTTTTCAAACTCACCTCCATGATCAGACAAAATGTTTTCAATTTTTTGATTTGTTTTAACATAGAACTCCTGAAATTCTGAGAAAGCATCACTCTTATTAGATAAGAAATAAACCCAAGTATACCTAGAAAAGTCATCTACCATGACAAACCCATACCTCCTCCCTGATAGGCTGACAGATCTAGTTGGCCCAAAAAGGTCCATATGTATTAGCTCATAGGGTTTGGAAGACAGATTTTCAGTTCTAGACTTAAATGACTTTCTAGTTATCTTTGATTGAGTGCATGCATCACAGATTTTGTTTTCTTTCTTGAATGAGACTTCAGGAAGTCCTCTAACCATGCCATGCTTATTTAATTTGTGCAAAACAGTGTAGCTAGCATGACCTAACCTACGATGCCATAAAAATGCTATGTCTTCTCTACTGGCAGTAAGGCAAAGGTTAGTGTGTTGAATTTCATCTAAATTTATCATGTAAGTATTATTTATTCTTTTTTCAGAAAATTTGACAATATCAGAATCAGGTTCAAAAACCTTGCAGCATTGAGAATTGAATAAAACATTGTAACCTTTATCACATAACTGGCTAATGCTAAGTAGATTATAGGCTAACCCTTCAACCAGCATAACATCATCAATGCAGCAGGTAGAACACTTACCTACCTTACCTGATCCGATAATCCTACCCTTTGTGTTGCTTCCAAAGGTGATAAGGCCTTCTACTTTCTCAGTCAGTATGCAAAATTTGGCCTTATCTCCTGTCATATGCCTGGAGCAGCCGCTATCCATGTACCACAAGTTGTTCTTGGCTGCCAGGCATACCTGCATGCACAATTAGGTAGAGAAGTTTGGAACCCAAGACTGATTGGGCTCCAATGTAAATGAACTAGAAGCAAAACAGGAAAGCAAATGTTTTGGAATCCACATTTGTTTAAATGTGTTTTGTTCAGTGGATCCTACAGATTTTCTTCTGTTGTTCTTTTTCTTATTGGCAGCAGCATGATTATTGACAGTATTGTTATTTCTGTGCCAGTGCCTTGGCCAGGGTGTGTTCACAAAATTTTGGCCATAGAAGTTCCTGGGCTGGCTATGAAAATATTGATTTCTAGATGTCCAATAACCATACCCATTGACCCAATTTCTACTGTAAGGTCTTTGATATTTAGCACCATAGTGTGCAAGACCTGTAAACCTATCCCGAGTTCTAGACCAATTTGCCCTATTGAAGTAGGTTGGCTATGCATTGTAGTGAGTCTGAGCTCTGGGTTGATAAAAATAATTGGGTTGACTCCTAGCAGCACTTTGTCTCCCCTGTACTTTGGACCCTGCTGACCTATACACAGGTTTGTATTGGGTCTTCTTCAGAGGTGGAGGTGTTGGTGGAGACTTGGTTGCCTTGACCTGGGGTTTTCCGGACTGTGTAGGTTGACTCCTAACCTGAGTCTGAGCACTAGGATTCTGCTTAGATGTGCTAGCTCTACTAGGCTCACTGAGTTTTTGTTTACCCTTCTCCTCAGCACTGGTCTTTTTCATATTAGCAGTATTGTTCATTAAATTTGTTGAGTTCATGCTAATTAGAGGTCCTTTTTCTTTTTGAGCAACAAATGAAATTATTTTCATTCCGAATGTTTTTGTTGCACTAGAATTAAATCATAGGCCCTCTTTTCTGAAATTAACTTTTGACCCTAACAAAGCATTTAAGTTATCTGTTCCTTGGGTCATTTTCTCAATGGTTTTCATTTTATCTTCATTGTTTTTCTGAAGTTCATCAATAGCCTTTTTCAGCTCATTGTTGACATTGAGGACAGCTTCATATTTTTCAATGATACTTTTGACTTCACTTTCACATTTCTGAATCTTCAGCTTCCATTCATCAATTTCATTTTCAAGCCTTAGATTCTCTTCCTTAGAAGCTTTTAACTCATTTTTGATTTCATCTTCTTCAGAGCATGTGAGTTTCAATTCATCAATCTCAGATTCCAAACATGCAATTTTATCAGTTAGTGTTTTATCATTTTGCATGGAATTGATTTTTCTTCTAAGATGCCTATTCTCTTTTCTAATATCATCAGCTCTATCAGCTATGTCATGATAAGCATCTACCCAATCAGCAATTGTGAAGTTTTCAAATCTAGTGATTACCTCATCTGTATCCTCCTCTCTATCTTCGGAGCTTGTTGCCATAAGGCAAATGGGCTGTTCAGATTCGGCTTCACTATCTGAGCTGTTGCTGAAAGAGCCTTCATCTTCATCACTCCATGTGGTGATCATAGCTCTTCCCTTCTTGATTTTCTTCTTTGACCTGTCCTTATGTTTCTGATTGTCTGGACAGTCAATTTTCAGATGCCCTGGTTTCCTGCATTGATAACAGACATTAGCTTCATCTTTCTTTGCAGGTTTAGATTTATACCTTTTATCCTTTCGGCCACCACTGTATTTCTTCTGGCCGAACCGTCCTGCTCCCTTTCTGAGAAATCGCCTGAACTCTCTAGTCATCATGGCTATCTCAGATCGAGTCACATCTTCTTCTTCATTCAGGCTCTCCTCTGATGATGAAGAGCTGCTGGAGCTGGATTTTGTTGATTTGCTGGAACTAGACTTCAGCGCTATCTGTTGTGTCCCTATGATTTTGATGATGTCTCACACTATAAATCATTTCTTTATCTCAAGATAATCTCATGTTTCATCATGTAAGTGAATGGATTACACAGCAAGGGAATGTCCTGTTCAATTGAACAATTTGACCAAATGAATTTTAGTGTTGCCTGAGTCATAATGTCTTGATGGTTTCAACACTATGAACCTTTGTGAACAAAAATGTTTCTCTGTGTTAATGTAAATCCTCGAGCCACTTCAGTTAATTTTGGGAGTTGTTTTCGTGCCACTTGAGCCACACTTCGTGTTGTTTCCCCTCACTAACACGAAAAGATTTCGTGTCGTCTGAGCTTACAACACTTCGTGTTGATTTCCATGCTTGACAGGAAAACTTGTATGAGGTAATACTTCGTGTTGTTCTATCCTTGTCATCTATGTCTTCGAGTCCTAGTCTCGGTTGTTTAACTTCGTGTCGTGTCTCCCTCTGACTTCGTGTCGTGTTACTGAAGCAGCTCGAATAGTTCTGACGAACTCCGAGTCGCTCCTCTGTGAACCTCGTGTCGTTTCTCTCTGTCCTTTAGTTGCTCATCTCGTGTCATCTTTTATGTCTGCTTGTTTAATTTCATGTCACTTACTGTTGTTCCTCGAGTCGTTCTTTTTCTTAGTGTCACTGCTTCATCACGTGTCGTGATAGCCGTGTCACTCTTCTGTCTTCGTGCTGTTTTTCTCTTTAGACTTCGTGTCCTTCTCGCCTTGACCACACTCCGTGTCAATTCCTCTGTTTCGTCTTCGTGTTGTTTTCAACTCATGTCGGTTTCTATTTTCATCTTCGTGTTGTCTTCAACTCGTGACGGTTTCTGTTATTTGTCTTCGTGTCGTGGTCAGCCCGTGTCGCCTCGTCTTCGAGTCGTTCATTCGAGCTATTTTGTGCTCCAGTTGTTTTTCTTATGTTTTCAAGTGTTGTTTCACTTTGTGTCATCTTTTGTTGCCGTTTGTTAGTTCGTGTTGTTTCGTTCTAACCTCATCCAGGTTTCTTCTAAATCGCGTGTTCTTCTATTGTTTCACTCCGTGCTATTTTCTTCTGACCTCGTGCTATCCTGATCTGACCTCGTGTCACCTTCCTTGATTGTGTCAGTCTTGTCCATTGTATCTCGTGTTGTTCTTTTATTATCTCGTGTAGTAGTCACGTCGTGTTATTATCATATACCTCATGCAGCTTTAGTTTTAGTGGCCATACAGCGTGTTAATGATTTTTATCTCCTTACAGGTACGAGGAAGAATATTCCCAAATAAATGGGCTGCACGTGATCCAAGACAAGAGGAACCAACCCAATGAGGACACGTGGCAGGAAGGTTCTGGATCGAGCGTGGGAAGCACATGCATGTTGTGCCCTATCCACCTGCTGCCGCTATAAATAGAAACCTTCACCCACCGATGAAGGAAGATCAGAGCCAAGAAAGAAAAGGCAGAATTATAGAGAGCTCGATCCAGCAGTGAAGAGAAAGAAAAAGAGAGATAGCAGTGAAGAGAAAGAAAAAGAGAGATAGCAGTGAAGAGAGAAAGAGAGTTTGCAGTATCTGGTTTTTGAAATTGCTTCCCAGAAAGCTACATTTGTATTAACTCTCAGTATCGAATGTTTTCTCGATCAGTCTTTAGTTTCTTTTCTATTTTTCTTTATGTGTTCTTCATCTAATTCTGATCTGTTCCCCTCCGGTATGTGGAGGAAGGGAGTCTAACTCCGGTTTCCCTCTGGGTTGCAGAGGAAGAGAGATCGCTGATCTCTGGTGTTGCTAGTGATGGGTTGTCATTAGCAGGTTCCCTCCGGTGTGTGGAGGAAGGGAGAGGCACTCTCCGGTTCTGTTCGTGCTGGGTGCTAGAACAGGTTTCAAGCTCTACGGGTGGCAGAACTTGGTTGAGGGATTTGTCTCCCTTGGGTTTTCAAGCTGTTTGGCAGCAAGTTGTTCGCAGACTGAGTCTGCTGTGCTCTAGCAGTGGCTAGTGGAATCCTCACTCTAGTTGGAGTGAGGGGTGGATGTAGATTGCTGACTGCAGTCGAACCACCTAAAAAACCGGTTGTCTTCTCTGTGGTTTGCGGTCTTTATCAGCGCTCTCTATCTGTTTGTCACTTCGACTATTTGTTTACTCAGGCCTTCATCATCATTCTCTTATTCGATCTTGAGTGGTATCTGCATTTGCAATTCTTTGTGTGCTAGTTTAGAAGGGGCATAAGCGGTAGATTTATTTTCTTGCCTAAGTTTTGCAATTTGGGAGTGATCTATTCATCCCCCCCTTCTATATCACTCTTGCTGCACTAACATTTGGTATCAGAGCAGGTTTGCGCCATGTGGACGAACGGTCAAGGAAATGGTGGTGGTCCTAGAACCTTCATGGCCGAAGGTCAATCCATTAGTCGCCCTCCTTATTTCGATGGTAGTAACTATCTGTTTTGGAAGAACAGGATGGAAGTGTTCATCAGAGCTCAGAGTCATAAATTGTGGAGAGTAATCACGGTGGGGCCATATGAGCTGCCACCAAATGAGGAAGCTTGGACAGATGATCATGTGAAGCTCTCGTCACTCAACTGGACGGCGCTGAACATAATCCAGTGTGCTGTTCATCCAGAGGAATATGCTCGTATATCTGTATACAGAACTGCCAAGCGAATGTGGGATGAGCTGCAATTGATCTATGAAGGTACAGCTCAAGTGAAAGCCTCGAAGGTAAACCTCTACACTTCTAAATATGAAATGTTTAAGATGAATGCAGATGAGAATATAATCGAAATGTATGCCAGGTTATCCTTGATCACTAACACTCTTAAAGGGCTAGGGAAGGATCTTGCTGAGGCAGATATAGTCAGGAAAATCCTTAAATCTTTATCCCCAGCATGGCACACTAAGTCCATTGTGATTGAGGAGTCAAAAGATTTGACTGTCTTAACTGTGAATGAACTCATAGGATCCCTAATGACCTATGAGATGAATTTCCAAGGAGGTGGAGAAGGAAGTGAGAGGAAGGGTAAAAATGTAGCTCTAAGAGCTTCCCTTAACAAGGGTAGTAACAGTGGGAGCAGCAGCAGTACCCCCGAGTCTGAGTCTGAGCTTGAAGGTTTATCAGATCTCGACCAGGCGGAGCAGGCTATGCTCACTCGTCAGTTCAGAAAGTTTCTGAGGACAAAGGGAAAGACCTTTAGGAAGAAGAACCCACACTCTTTTAACAAGAATGCTGAGTTTACCAATTACAGGGATAGAAATCCTAAGAAACTGACTTGTTTTAACTGTAACAAACAGGGACACATGAAAGGCGAATGCCCAGAACTCCAGAAGAAAGGTCCCTATTTTCAGAAGAAAAGCATAAAGGTGCAGAAGAAGAAGAAGCCACAAGCAATGGTCTGCACATGGAGCGAGAAAGAAGAAGACCCAGAAGAAGCTTCCTCAGAAGAATATGAAGATGGAATTTGCCTTATGGCAAACAGTGAAGAGGAGGTAATAAACGTTTTTGAAAATTTCTCAATTGATGACTGGGAGGATGCTTATGGTGACTTGCTAGATAAGTTTAATTCACTTAGCAAAGAGCACAGAGTTCTGAAAAGAAAATTTAACACAAATATTGAAGAACAAACTCTGGTCTGTGAGGAAAATGCAAAGCTAAAAGAACAACTAGAAGAAATGACCTCACAAAGGAAAGAGAATGATAAGCTTAAGGGAGAAATTCAGGAAAGTCAAAAATAGCTTAATGAATTCAAAACTAAAATTGAAGAAAGCATGAGTGAAATCAGAATGAATTCAGAGAAATATGAAGCTGTGAAGAAAGTAAATGCTGAACTCCTAAAGAATTCTGAGTTTCTTCAAAAGGAGCTGGAAGACAAACAGAAAGTCTTAGAAAAGTTTGTCCAAGGAAAGACTAGCCTAGATGCTATACTAGGGACTAGGGTCAATTTCAATAAGGAAGGTCTAGGCTATGACCCAACCAACAAGAGACCCTTGCAATTCAAGACCATCACCTTCTGTCCAGAGAAGGGAAAAGAAAAGCTGGACACACCATCCAGCTCAAACAGCTCTAAGAAAACTCAAAGTCCTAAAGAAAACACAAAAACCAGTACTGGTCAACCATTTAAGATTGGAATGAACTTTATGAAAAATAACATTGAGTCCATTCACCAGAACACAAATGGTAGCTGGACCAAGAAAACAAATCAGAATAAAAGCTGGAATTATAACAATCAGATGGGTCCAAAGAAGACCTACTGGAGGAATAACTTTCATGGTCAAAGATATGCCAATCAACAAGCCTACACGAAATTTCCTAGGAATAGGAAGACCAATGAAAGGAATAGAACTCACTTCTCCAGTTCAGCTGGATTAAACTTTAAAAAACCAGAAAGGAAGGTGCCAGAGAAAATCATGCTGAAACAAATCTGGATACCTAAACACTTGATCAGAGATTTAAACAATGTCCTTGGACCCAACTCATCTTGGGTTCCAAATCACTCTGCTTGATATACTTGTGTAGGTCGGCCTGGCAGCTGAAGACAACAAGTGGTACCTCGACAGTGGCTGCTCCAGGCATATGACAGGAGACCAATCCAAGTTCAGCAAGATAGAGATGAAGCCAGGAGGTCTGCTCAAGTTTGGAGGAAAGAACAAAGGTAAAATTATTGGAGTTGGCACAGTAGGTAAGTCTTCCACAAATTTCATTGAAAAAGTATTACTTGTGGAAGGGCTACAACACAACCTGATTAGCATTAGCCAATTATGTGACAGGGGTCACAGGGTTGTATTTGATGATAGTTCATGTAAAATCCTTGAAACAAATTCTGACATGGTTAAATTTGTAGCCAACAGGATTAATAATGTCTACATTGTAGACTTAGATGAGAAATCTGAATCCACTATTTGCTTATCTGCCAATTCTGAAAATGATGCCTTTGAATGGCATAGACGTCTAGGTCATGCTAGCTTTTCAACTTTAAATAAATTGGTCAAGCATGATTTAGTTAGAGGCATGCCTAGAATTAAATTCAACTCTATATCAAAAGCATGTGATGCCTGTGCTCTAGGCAAACAGACCAGAAATTCTTTCAAATTAAGATCTGAGCCATTGTCTTCTAGACCAATGGAACTTCTTCATATGGATCTTTTCGGTCCAACTAGAACTCAGAGTCTTAATGGTAACAGGTTTGGCTATGTCATCATAGATGACTTCTCTAGGTTCTCATAGATATTTTTCTTAGCATATAAGAGTGATGCATTTCAAAAGTTTAATCTATTTTTCAATAAGATCAAACAAGAAGGAAAGTTCAAGGTTAGTTCTATTCAATCTGATCATGGAGGTGAGTTTGAAAATTCCATGTTTACTGATCTTTGTGACAAAGAAGAACTAACTCACAGGTTTTCCTCTCCCAGGACACCTGAACAGAATGGGATCGTGGAGAGAAGAAATAGAACAGTCATGGAAATGGCCCGAACCATGTTGATTGAAAGTAAGTTACCTAGAAGGTTTTGGGCAGAAGCGGCCAATACAGCAACCTACATAATCAACAGGGCCATGGTAAGACCCATACACAAGAAAACACCCTATGAGCTTCTAAAAGGTAAGAAACCAAACTTGTTTCATTTCAGAATTTTTGGAGCAAAATATTTTATTCATAACAATGATAAGAAAGACTTAGACAAGTTTGAAGCCAAGAGTTCACCTAAAATATTCTTGGGTTACTCTGAAGTGTCAAGGGCATATAGGGTATTTAATGTATCAGATCAGAAAGTGGAAGAATCTCCACACATTCTTTTTAGTGAAAAGAAAGATGTTTCTAATGTTGAAAATCTTGACAGGGACTCCAATCATGGTGGAGATTTTCTGGAAAACCAACAAGAAGAAGAGAAGACTCAGCAGAATGGAGAAACAAATTCCCCAAATCAGGAAGGTCCAAGAGAAACAGGTGAGTCTTCAACAAATATTAGATTTCTTAAAGACCATCCTTTAGATAATGTCATAGGCAATCCTGAAGAACCTCTTCGGACGAGGTCTCATTTTAGAAATGTGAATAATGATGACTTAATTACTTTGGTCTCACAAATTGAACCCAAATCAGTAGAAGAGGCCTTAGCTGATCAAGCTTGGGTCAATGCTATGAGTGAGGAATTAGGTCAGTTTGAAAGGAATAATGTCTGGGAGCTTGTCCCAAGACCAGATGGTATAAATATTATAGGAACCAAGTGGGTGTTCAAAAATAAGATGAAAGAAGATGGAATCATCTCGAGGAATAAGGCCAGACTAGTAGCCAAAGGCTACTGTCAGGAATTTGGTGTAGACTTTGATGAATCATATGCACCAGTTGCTAGGATGGAAGCTATAAGATTGTTGATTACCTTTGCATGCTCAAAGAACATTAAACTCCAACAAATTGATGTTAAAAGTGCCTTTTTAAATGGAGTTATTAAAGAAGAAGTTTTTGTTGAACAACCTCCTGGATTTCAATTTTCTCCTTAACCTAACCAAGTTTTTAGGTTAAACAAAGCCTTGTATGGTCTAAAGTAGGCTCCAAGAGCTTGGTATGAAAGATTGTCTGAATTTCTGATCAGCAAGGGCTACAAAAGAGGTAAAGTTGATCAGACTTTATTTACCAAGGGCATGAATAAAGATCTCATCATAGTTCAGGTATATGTAGATGACATTGTATTTGGATCAACTAAGCATGAACTATGTGCTGAATTTTCTACCATGATGTCTGCTGAATTTGAAATGAGCTTGGTTGGTGAACTAAAATATTTTCTTGGATTGCAGGTACAGCAGCTAGAAGATGGGTGCTTCATCAACCAAACCAAATACACAATGGAACTGTTCAAAAGGTTTGGCATGGAAAACTTAAAGCACATTACTACACCCATGGGCACCAATACATCATTGGATGCAGATGAGACAGGTAAAGAAGTAAATGCCAAACTTTATAGAGGTATGATTGGATCACTTCTTTACTTGACAGCCTCTAGACTTGATATACAATTCAGTGTAGGAATGTGTGCAAGGTATCAGTCTAG
This sequence comes from Amorphophallus konjac, assembly GCA_022559845.1. Classification (NCBI taxonomy): domain Eukaryota; kingdom Viridiplantae; phylum Streptophyta; class Magnoliopsida; order Alismatales; family Araceae; genus Amorphophallus; species Amorphophallus konjac. Next base: position 64,556,321 of record CM040117.1, read on the forward strand.
ACCTAATGAACTACACTTAACTACAGTTAAAAGAATCTTCAGATATTTGTCAGCTAGTCACTCTCTTGGTTTATGGTTTCCTGCATCTCGCACATTGAATCTAGTAGCATACACAGATGCTGACTTTGCAGGCTGTAAACTAGACAGGAAAAGCACAAGTGGCCATTGTGAATTCTTGGGTGGGTGTTTAGTATCTTGGGGCTCCAAGAAACAACATTCTGTGGCCCTCTCCACTGCAGAAGCTGAATATGTGGCTGCAGGGAGTTGTGGAACACAAGTTATATGGATTAAACACCAGCTTCAGGACTACCAAGTAGACCTGGGGTGTACACCTATTTACTGTGATAATACAAGTGCCATCAATCTTGCTAAAAATCTTGTTTTGCATTCTCGAACCAAACACATAGAGATAAGACATCATTTTATAAGAGATGAGGTGTCTAAGAATAATTTTGAACTGATTCATGTAGGGACAGATAATTAGATTGCTGATATTTTCACAAAACCTCTGGATAATGAAAAATTCACTACATTGAGAAGAGAATTAGGCTTATACAAAGTGTCTTAATTTTGGAGCCTGTTCCTGGTGTGAGGGGGAGTTGTGTCTATCTGTTGTTTAGCCTTCTTACATGCTGGTTTAAGGGGGAGTTCAGAATGCTTACTGGTTAGCTTTCAGGAATGCTCTAAATAAAGGAAAGTCTTGAGATTTTGCTTAAATGTTTTATTGAGGAATGCTATATCTTAGGGGGAGCAGAGTTGTAATGTGAGAAGAGAAGTTCTTTGACAGATTCAAAAGGGCTATCCAGATGTGTACCTTTGCTGGTCTTGCATGACTGATTTAGTGTGGTTCTCTCAGAAAGTAGAGTGTCACTTATCTCTTAAGTCTATAAGTCAGTGACTCTAATCTCCAGGTCAGAATCTTTCCTTTGGTACTCCTTCAGAGATCTGGACTAATTGTATAAAGTATATCTTCCTACATTGTCATTGTAAGACCCCAATTTTCTGTATAGAATATTAAATTTCGTAAATAGTAAATTTTGAATAGTGATGTGGTAAATAGTAAATAGTGAAATTTTTGACTATCATATAGAAATTCTGAAAAATGGTAGTTAAATAGTAAACACGATGATAAACACTTTGGTCTTCTGTGCCTGACCCTAATAAAATCATTTACATGGCTTAATCGGTGATTTAAGCCTGACTTAAAAACGCGAAAAACACTATTCATAGTAAAATACGACTACCTTAGAAAAATCTATAAAAATCACAATTTGATAGAGCATATTTTTATTAACAACTTTGTCTTCTTGAGTATAATCGGTAAAATATCAGAAACTCTATCTATCGACTAAATCGTTAGAATTCGTTAGAATTTGATTAACTATTATTTTAATCCTAAGATTGGATCGGTTAGAAATTAACCTTGTGATAAAAATCCACAAAAATAATAAATGGATTCCTCATAAGTTGTATACCAATTTTGTCTTCTGGGTCAAACTCATTTAAAATCATTTAGTGAGGTTAATTAGTGGTTTTAGTTAGAAATACTTAATTGCATGATTAAGGAGGATTAGCCAAATCCTTACCCAAATAAACACGTGGAAACGTGTTTCAGTCGGTAGCCCGCGTCGTCAACGCCGGCCATCCCCTTTGCGGCGCCGTGTCCGACTAACCCTTGGCGCGGGAGAGTCTTCTACGAGTATGCAACCCTATAAATAAGGAGGCTTAGCCTCTTCCCTTCTCTGCTAAAGCCCTGTTAAGCTCTGTTGCTGCAAGGGATCGCAGGAAGATACTATTCATCTTCTTCTTCCTCCGTATTCTTCTTTGTCCTTCAATTAAAATAGGTAACCAAGGCCCAAATGATTAAAGATATGGATTGTTAGTAATCATGTTAGCTTTCATTTAGTAGTAAAATCATGATTTATCATTACAGTTATGATTTAATTTAGATTTTATCACCATCGTTATCATGCTTAAACTTATCACCATCGTTATCATGCTTAAACTCAGTTTTAAGAGTTCCTGGTTTGATCGGACTTCTGTTCGTTTTAACGGTTAGTACCTGTTTTTTTTTTTACTCTTTTGACACCCCAGTTGTATAACAGCCCAAATTAAACCGCTGTATATATGTCAAACGGCCTAATTAGAACCGCTGTATGTCCAGTAGGTTTAGCGGCCCATTTAAGACCGTTAAAATGTCCAGAGATCAAAATACTCAGTGTTAATCAGGGTAAACAACGTTAATCAACAAGATTATCAACTCATATAACAACAGAATAAATAGATGAGTAAATGATAAAAATTTACTTTCTGTTGCAATATTTACTTTTTTGGAAAATTCTGGTTAAAATTACTAAAACATGGTTAAAGTGAAATTATTCACTTGTAAAATTCTTGGTAAATTGGTTAATCATGTAAATTAGTTAAAAATTTACCTTGGGTAAATTCTGTAAATTTTACTGTAGAACAGAAATTTAAATGACAGACTTATGGCAAGTCTTGGCCAGTTAGACCGGACACTCCATCCGGTAAATTACTCCATTTTTACCGTGTGACATTTTTACCGTGGTAAATCCCGAGTTGGCAACAAGATTACGTGATTACTGGTTTTACTTGAGTATATTAAATGGCCCGTTACACATCGTTTTAATTTGATTAATTGACCGATTACCCTTGGTTAAATCTTCGGTCATATTCGAGCCCGGAATCGACCATTGGGCAGTAACCATATTGGTTTACTTGTCATTGGCGACCCGGAAGCCATTTGGCATATTTTACTTCTCTTCTAGTCGTACCGACTACGACCGGAAATTGTTACCGTTATACTTAATACGGATTCTCTAGAACCGTATATCTTGAATACGGCCTCGTACAGTCCGTATAATCGTTCTTCGGAACTTACTTCCCTTCTCTCGAACGAATTACTGTCGACCGTTCTTTCTTGATTCCGTAACTCATTACTCGTGTAAGTACGGCCCGGTATTTGCCGTACGACGACCCTCAGTTTTGGGTTTTATCGTGATTATATTCTCGAATCCGAGGACAGGTGTGGTCCTCTAATCTGAGCATTGACAGAAATTCATCTGATTAAATTGGCCATAATTTGATTATGTCTAGACGGTGGATCGTTGATCCAATAAAATCAATGCTAACGCACCATAAGGGCCCGGTCTGGTCCTGGGGAGAGCGCCCGAAAGTTAGTGAGCCCATGGGATGTTAATGACAGGGTGTGGCATTGCACCCGAGTGCAGGAATATACAGTGTACGTCTATGACAAACTCTCGTTACTTGATCGTGTGATCGTGCTGGAATACGTATTTATACTACTTGGCCGAATTTACTATTGTTACTTGTTATCTCTTGTTCATTACTTGTGGTAAATTCGTGTACAAAGTTATTCCTTGACCTTGCAAGATATCTCTCTACATTGTTATTGTCTTTCTTTATCATATCGTTATCTCTTGTCATTAGTTTTTACTGCATTTCATATAAACTGTAATAAATTGATAATCACTTATATTTGCCATGGTTATCTACTGAGCGCGTTAGCTCATACCCTACTTGTTTCCCCCCTTTTTTCCAGGTAATGATCTTACTATCGGGGATGGACTGGAGTGACACCGAGTGATAGTTAGTAAATTGAGTCAGTTGAGTTTAAAGAATTGTACTAGTTTCAGTCATACTATTTGGCTATAGTTGTTCTACTTCAGTTGTAACTTTTATTATTATCAATAAAAGGAAGTTTGGTTATTTGGTTAATTGTCTCTTTCAACTCTGGTGTAAATGGTTTGGAAATAATACCATTTCTTTCTAGCTCGCGTGCCCCTAACTGTACGTCCCGAGATTCCGCATCGGGGCGTGACAGTTAAGTTGGTATCAGAGCCAAGTTCAATTTGTCCTAGGTATTTTACTTTAAGGTTATAGGTTTAAGTTTAAGAACCCGACCTGGTGAGATTGGGTAGAAATTGGGTTAAGTCTTTAGCCGTAAATCATACTCTTCTTTTATAAGAAGTTCTTCTCTCATAAATAAATTCTTCTTCTCTCATAAATAATCTCTTGACTATTTTAAATAAAGGTACTAGAAATGGCAGCTGACCGCGCTGAGATGAGGAACCTCCAGCGTACGGTCCAAGGCTTGACACAGGCGTTGCAGCAAGTAGCTCAAGCTGGAGCCGCAGCACATCATGGCACTGGTGACTTGTACCAGAACTTTCAAGGAATGAACCCGCCTAGATTTGCTGGTTCTACTGACCCGGATGAGGCCGAGCATTGGCTCGATGATATGAGGAGAATATTTGAGGTTATGCAATGCACTGACCAAGAGCGTGTCCTTCTATCTACGTTCCAACTGGAGCGAGATGCACGTACTTGGTGGGAGTCCGTCAAAGCAACTCTCGGTGATCGCCAAGTATCGTGGGAAGAATTCGAGGAGTATTTCAATGGGAAGTATTTCTCTGACCGTGTCCAAGAAAAGAAGGCAGCGGATTTCGCAGCTTTGAAGCAGCGAGGTTCGTCAGTGGCAGAGTATGAGGCACAGTTCACCCGACTTTCTAGCTATGCAATGCATCTTATTTCTACTGAGAAGATGAAGGCGAGACGATTTCTCAACGGGTTGAAGCTCCATTATATTAATCAACTGGCACCGTTGGAAATTTCTACCTATCCTGAGATGGTGAGAAAGGCACAAGTATTGGAGGATACTCTTGAGATGACGGAGTGTATTCATGGTCAAGGTAACAAGCAAGAACAACCAAAGCCATTCAAGAATGCCAAAACCGGATTTGGCACTAGCACTAGCAAGAAGAGACCTTTTATTGGTTCTGGAACTGGTTCTAGCTCTGGTTCTGGTTCGTGGAAAGGCAAGATGCCGAGACAAGAAGACAAGAAACCTGAAACTATGGTACCATTCAAGGACATCTGCAAGTTTTGTGATCATCCTGGCCATAAGATGGAGGAATGTTGGCGCAAGATAGGCGCATGTTTGCGTTGTGGGAGCAAGGAGCACCGTATCCCTGATTGCCCCTTATTGGCAGAGAAAGCTACCCCGGCAAAACCTTTGGCTTTCAAGAAGCCGCAAGGAAAGCTCCAGGCTCTTCATGTTAATAAAGCGGAAACCGCCGATAACGGTGGGCTCGTCGAAGGTACTCTCATTATACTCGACAAGTCAGCTTTTGTTCTATTTGACACTAGTGCAACACATTCTTTTATTTCTCGGTGATTCGCTAAGTCTTTAGCTGTGGAACCTATTTTGATGAGTTCTCCATTAGAAATATCAACCCCTATTGGTTCTAGATCAGCTATTCAGCATTTTTATCCTTCTAGCAAGGTTATGGTGAATGATCAGAATTTTCCGGCTGATTTAGTTTGCATGGACATGAAAGATTACGATGTAATCCTCGGAGCTGATTGGTTGGCTCGATATGAGGCCAATGTTCATTGCAGTTCTTGTTCCGTGTCTTTTTCTAGACGCCCCGGATTATCCTTCAAGGGAGTTAAACACCCTAGCTCTATCTCTCTTATCTCGATGCTTCGAGCTGATAAGCTATTGAGACATGGATGCGGAGCTTTTCTAGCTTTCGTTTATGCGTCCCCGGAGCAATAGATCGAGATTAAGGACATTTCTGTTGTCCGAGATTTCCCTGATGTTTTTCCAGAGGAGTTACCAGGAATTCCGCCTGAGCGAGAAGTCACATTCTCTATTGATCTTATTCCTGGATCATCTCCTGTTTCTAAGGCTCCTTATCGTATGTCTCTTGCGGAATTGCGGGAATTGAAGCATCAATTGTTGGAATTACTCGAGAAGGGTTTTATTCGCCCGAGTGTTTCCCCTTGGGGAGCCCCTGTGTTGTTTGTTCGGAAGAAGGATGGTTCGATGAGACTGTGCATCGATTATCGGCAACTCAATCAGTTGATAGTCAAGAACAAGTATCCATTACCGAGGATTGATGAGTTATTTGACCAGATAGCCGGAGCTCAGTATTTTTCTAAGATCGATCTTCGATTTGGATATCATCAGTTGCGGATTAAGGATGAAGATATTTATAAATCTGCTTTCCGCAGTCGGTATGGTCATTTTGAGTTTGTCGTTATGCCTTTTGGTTTGACAAACGCACCGGCAGCCTTTATGCAGTTAATGAACAGTGTGTTCCGACCCTATCTTGATCGGTGGGTCATGGTATTCATAGACGATATCTTGATATATTCCAAGAGTGAAGAAGAGCATGCCAAGCATCTGAGGATGGCTTTGCAATTGCTGAGAGATCATCAGCTTTATGCCAAATTGAGCAAGTGCGACTTTTGGCTGAAAGAGGTGTCCTTTCTAGGGCATATTATTTCCAAGAATGGAATTTCTGTTGATCCATCGAAGGTGGAAGCAGTAAAGAATTGGGAACAGCCTACCTGTGTGACTGAAGTAAGGAGTTTTCTAGGCCTAGCTGGCTATTATAGAAGGTTTATTCAGGATTTCTCGAAGATTGCGGTACCTCTTACGAAATTAACCCGCAAAGAGATCAAGTTCGAGTGGTCAATTGAATGCCAACGGAGTTTCCAGACTCTAAAGGATTGTTTGACTACTGCACCTGTTTTGACCTTACCTTCTGGTGAGGGTGGTTTCGTGGTATACACGGATGCATCAGGTATTGGCTTAGGCTGTGTACTTATGCAGCACGGCAAAGTGATTGCCTATTCTTCTAGGCAGTTAAGAAAGCATGAAGTTAATTATCGAGTTCATGATTTGGAGTTAGCAGCAGTGGTATTTGCATTAAATATTTGGAGACACTACCTATATGGTGAGACATTCACGGTATTCTCAGATCACAAAAGTTTGAAATATTTGTTCTCTCAGAAGGACTTGAACATGAGGCAGAGAAGATGGTTGGAGTATATAAAGGACTTCGATTTCTCTATTGAGTATCACCCTGGCAAAGGCAATGTAGTGGCCGATGCTTTAGGTCGGAAGACTGCAGTTAAGTTATCCAGTCTTATGTTACAAGAGTGGAAACTACTGGAACAATTGGCTAGTTTGGATCTCAATGTAGATAATGATCGGGTTTTGATTTCCCAGATTCAACTCAAGCCTGAACTATTAATGGAAATCAAATTATTACAAGATAATGATCCCGAGCTAGTAGAGATTAAAGGGAGCTTGAATAGCAGACCTGATTTCTCGGTAGCTGATGATGGAATGCTATTATTTCAAGGTAGAACTTGTGTACCGGATGAGACAAAGATAAAGAATCAGATTCTCGAGGAAGCTCATAGATCCCGATATACTATCCATCCTGGAGGCACTAAGATGTTCAAAGATTTGAAAAGATCTTTTTGGTGGCCGAACATGAAGAGGGAAGTTGCTGATTTCGTGAGTAGATGCCTAGTGTGTCAACAAGTGAAGGCCGAGCATTTCAGACCGGCAGGAAAATTAAAGCCACTCGATATACCCCAATGGAAGTGGGAGAGTATTGGCATGGATTTCATTATGGGTCTTCCTAAGACTCGAGGTGGTTATGATGCAATATGGGTAATTGTGGATCGACTAACTAAGTCGGCACATTTCTTATCTATTAAGTCCAAGTGGACAGTTGATGTTCTAGCAACTTTATATTTGAAGGAAGTGGTTAGACTTCATGGTATTCCAGTGAATATTATATCTGACAGAGACCCGAGATTTACATCACATTTCTGGAAGGATTACAAGAATCTCTCGGTACGCGTCTGAATTTCAGCACTGCGTTTCATCCGCAGACAGACGGACAGACTGAAAGGACTAATCAGATAGTAGAAGATATGTTGAGAGCTTGTATGATCGACTTCGGCGGAAGTTGGAGTGATCATTTGTCATTAATAGAATTCGCCTACAACAATAGTTACCAATCCAGCATACAGATGGCACCTTTCGAGGCTTTGTATGGAAGAAGCTGTCGTTCTTCATTATGTTGGGATGAGGTAGGCGAAAGGCAATGGCTTGGACCGGATCTTATCTTGGAGTCATCACAAAATATTTGTAATATCCGAGACCGGTTACTAGTGGCTCAATCGAGGCAGAAGAGTTATGCCGACAATAGAAGACGAGATTTGGAATTTCAAATTGGCGAGCATGTGTTCTTAAAAGTCTCTCCTTCGAGAGGAATTCGCCGATTCAGTATTCAGGTCAAGCTAAGCCCGAGGTATATTGGTCCATTTGAAATCCTTGATAGAGTGGGTGAAGTTGCTTATAGACTGGCTTTACCGCCGCAGTTGTCTAGCGTACATAACGTATTCCATATTTCTATGTTGCGGAAATATGTGTACGACCCCACTCACATCATTCAGCATGTGGATTTTGAGTTAAAGAAGGATCTGACTTATGAAGAAAGACCAGTGAAGATTCTGGATCGGAAGGAACAACAACTTCGGAATCGTTCCATACCGATGGTCAAGATTCAGTGGAGTCGGCGTGGAACCGAGGAAGCCACCTCGGAATCCGAGGACACTATGCGGAAGCGGTATTCCGATTTGTTCTAAGGTGAGCTATTTATTCCCTTACTATTTTTGGTTCAGTGAATTTGGAGGACCAAATTCTTTAAGTGGGGGAGGGTGTAAGACCCCAATTTTCTGTATAGAATATTAAATTTCGTAAATAGTAAATTTTGAATAGTGATGTGGTAAATAGTAAATAGTGAAATTTTTGACTATCATATAGAAATTCTGAAAAATGATAGTTAAATAGTAAACACGATGATAAACACTTTGGTCTTCTGTGCCTGACCCTAATAAAATCATTTACATGGCTTAATCGGTGATTTAAGCCTGACTTAAAAACGCGAAAAACACTATTCATAGTAAAATACGACTACCTTAGAAAAATTTATAAAAATCACAATTTGATAGAGCATATTTTTATTAACAACTTTGTCTTCTTGAGTATAATCGGTAAAATATCAGAAACTCTATCTATCGACTAAATCGTTAGAATTCGTTAGAATTTGATTAACTATTATTTTAATCCTAAGATTGGATCGGTTAGAAATTAACCTTGTGATAAAAATCCACAAAAATAATAAATGGATTCCTCATAAGTTGTATAACAATTTTGTCTTCTGGGTCAAACTCATTAAAAATCATTTAGTGAGGTTAATTAGTGGTTTTAGTTAGAAATACTTAATCACATGATTAAGGAGGATTAGCCAAATCCTTACCCAAATAAACACATTTTGAAACGTGTTTCAGTCGGCAGCCCGCGTCGTCAACGCCGGCCATCCCCTTTGCGGCGCTGTGTCCGACTAACCCTTGGCGCGGGAGAGTCTTCTACGAGTATGCAACCCTATAAATAAGGAGGCTTAGCCTCTTCCCTTCTCTGCTAAAGCCCTGTTAAGCTCTGTTGCTGCAAGGGATCGCAGGAAGATACTATTCATCTTCTTCTTCCTCCGTATTCTTCTTTGTCCTTCAATTAAGGTAGGTAACCAAGGCCCAAATGATTAAAGATATGGATTGTTAGTAATCATGTTAGCTTTCATTTAGTAGCAAAATCATGATTTATCATTACAGTTATGATTTAATTTAGATTTTATCACCATCGTTATCATGCTTAAACGTATCACCATCGTTATCATGCTTAAACTTATCACCATCGTTATCATGCTTAAACTCAGTTTTAAGAGTTCCTGGTTTGATCGGACTTCTGTTCGTTTTAACGGTTAGTACCTGTTTTTTTTTTACTCTTTTGACACCCCAGTTGTATAACAGCCCAAATTAAATCGCTGTATATATGTCAAACGGCCTAATTAGAACCGCTGTATGTCCAGTAGGTTTAGCGGCCCATTTAAGACCGTTAAAATGTCCAGAGATCAAAATACTCAGTGTTAATCAGGGTAAACAACGTTAATCAACAAGATTATCAACTCATATAACAATAGAATAAATAGATGAGTAAATGATAAAAATTTACTTTCTATTGCAATATTTACTTTTTTGGAAAATTCTGGTTAAAATTACTAAAACATGGTTAAAGTGAAATTATTCACTTGTAAAATTCTTGGTAAATTGGTTAATCATGTAAATTAGTTAAAAATTTACCTTGGGTAAATTCTGTAAATTTTATTGTAGAACAGAAATTTAAATGACAGACTTATGGCAAGTCTTGGCCAGTTAGACCGGACACTCCATCCGGTAAATTACCCCATTTTTACCGTGTGACATTTTTATCGTGGTAAATCCCGAGTTGGCAACAGGATTACGTGATTACTGGTTTTACTTGAGTATATTAAATGGCCCGTTACACATCATTTTAATTTGATTAATTGATCGATTACCCTTGGTTAAATCTTCGGTCATATTCGAGCCCGGAATCGACCATTGGGCAGTAACCATATTGGTTTACTTGTCATTGGCGACCCGGAAGCCATTTGGCATATTTTACTTCTCTTCTAGTCGTACCGACTACGACCGAAAATTGTTACCGTTATACTTAATACGGATTCTCTAGAACCGTATATCTTGAATACGGCCTCGTACAGTCCGTATAATCGTTCTTCGGAACTTACTTCCCTTCTCTCGAACGAATTACTGTCGACCGTTCTTTCTTGATTCCGTAACTCGTTACTCGTGTAAGTACGGCCCGATATTTGCCGTACTACTACCCTTAGTTTTGGGTTTTATCGTGATTATATTCTCGAATCCGAGGACAGGTGTGGTCCTCTAATCTGAGCATTGACAGAAATTCATCTGATTAAATTGGCCATAATTTGATTATGTCTAGACGGTGGATCGTTGATCCAATAAAATCAATGCTAACGCACCATAAGGGCCCGGTCTGGTCCTGGGGAGAGCGCCCGAAAGTTAGTGAGCCCATGGGATGTTAATGACAGGGTGTGGCATTGCACCCGAGTGCAGGAATATACAGTGTACGTCTATGACAAACTCTCGTTACTTGATCGTGTGATCGTGCTGGAATACGTATTTATACTACTTGGCCGAATTTACTATTGTTACTTGTTATCTCTTGTTCATTACTTGTGGTAAATTCGTGTACAAAGTTATTCCTTGACCTTGCAAGATATCTCTCTACATTGTTATTGTCTTTCTTTATCATATCGTTATCTCTTGTCATTAGTTTTTACTGCATTTCATATAAACTGTAATAAATTGATAATCACTTATATTTGCCATGGTTATCTACTGAGCGCGTTAGCTCATACCCTACTTGTTTCCCCCCTTTTTTCCAGGTAATGATCTTACTATCGGGGATGGACTGGAGTGACACCGAGTGATAGTTAGTAAATTGAGTCAGTTGAGTTTAAAGAATTGTACTAGTTTCAGTCATACTATTTGGCTATAGTTGTTCTACTTCAGTTGTAACTTTTATTATTATCAATAAAAGGAAGTTTGGTTATTTGGTTAATTGTCTCTTTCAACTCTGGTGTAAATGGTTTGGAAATAATACCATTTCATTCTAGCTCGCGTGCCCCTAACTGTACGTCCCGAGATTCCGCATCGGGACGGGACAGTCATTGATTTTGGTTCAGGCCAAAAAACATGTGTGTCTTGATATCTGACCCAATCAACTTGAAATCTAGACTTCAAGACTCAATTCAAGAAAAGTCCTTTTTGGTATTGTCTTCAATCATTCTATCTCTTTAACTCGAGGGCTTAACTGAACAAACATGTTCTATTTTGATCACTGAGAAACTGGGAGCTTCATCAATGAAATGAATATTTCTCCCAAGTCATGAGGTGTCAAATGCTTAAAATAAATGAAAAGTCGTGACAGAGCAATGGTGGCTTGCTGGTGAGTAACTGGGGACTCTGGCCTCTAATCAAGGTGTTTCCTCATGTCAAAAGCCACAGTTACTAACTCTGTTCCTTAATAAAAAAAAGGGGAAGGAAGTAATGAGGTACTCACTCTGAGTAACTGGGGATTCAGGCCTCTGATCAAGGTGTCTCCCTAATGTCAAAGGAAGTGAACTACCAACATACTCATTGATCTTCTTGAATATCATCTCCAACAAAAATTCCTTGTTATTATGCAACTAATGGATTGCTTGTCCTCAATACCTTGAGAACACCTCTCTGATTTAGTCTCTTGCTGTCTAGTGGAATAGTTGAATGATCAGCTATTTTTGGCCATACTTATCAACTCCTGCTCTAAATCATCCACTATGTATGATGATAAACTTGTCTATCATTCCACTTCTCTATTGTGTACTGAAATCTAAAGAATCTTGTCTTGAGATTAGAAACTCACTTATTCACTTAAGACCTACTCGTGACTTTCTGCACTATGCAGTTACTGCCCTGAGTCCTCATGTTTCCAGCACTGTCACACATTCTGTATTTTTTTTTGCTGATGTCAAAGGGGGAGAGAAGTAAGCAATGTCTACAATTTTAGTGAGAAGTTCTGCAATGTTCTACAATATCAGTGAGTCTTGGTTTTGTCTTGAGCTTTGGGGGAGTCATGTTGCTTCATGCTGATATGTTTATGAGTTGTGGGGGAAATGAGAGTGTGTTGTAGGGAATGTTTAATTCATTTGCATGAGCATGTCTTGAATTTAATCTGTTGTTGGATAAACCTTGATATTGCCTGATTCATAGTGTTACCATCATCAAAAAGGGGGAGATTGTTGTGTCCCTATGATTTTGATGATGTCTCACACTATGAATCATTTCTTTATCTCAAGATAATCTCATGTTTCATCATGTAAGTGAATGGATTACATAGCAAGGGAATGTCCTGTTCAATTGAACAATTTGACCAAATGAATTTTAGTGTTGCCTGAGTCATAATGTCTTGATGGTTTCAACACTATGAACCTTTGTGAACAAAAATGTTTCTCTATGTTAATGTAAATCCTCGAGCCACTTCAGTTAATTTTGGGAGTTGTTTTCGTGCCACTTGAGCCACACTTCGTGTTGTTTCCCCTCACTAACACGAAAAGATTTCGTGTCGTCTGAGCTTACAACACTTCGTGTTGATTTCCATGCTTGACAGGAAAACTTGTATGAGGTAATACTTCGTGTTGTTCTATCCTTGTCATCTATGTCTTCGAGTCCTAGTCTCGGTTGTTTAACTTTGTGCCGTGTCTCCCTCTGACTTCGTGTCGTGTTACTGAAGCAGCTCGAATAGTTCTGACGAACTCCGAGTCGCTCCTCTGTGAACCTCGTGTCGTTTCTCTCTGTCCTTTAGTTGCTCATCTCGTGTCATCTTTTATGTCTGCTTGTTTAATTTCGTGTCACTTACTGTTGTTCCTCGAGTCGTTCTTTTTCTTAGTGTCACTACTTCATCACGTGTCGTGATAGCCGTGTCACTCTTCTGTCTTCGTGCTATTTTTCTCTTTAGACTTCGTGTCCTTCTCGCCTTGACCACACTTCGTGTCAATTCCTGTGTTTCGTCTTCGTGTTGTTTTCAACTCGTGTCGGTTTCTGTTTTCATCTTCGTGTTGTCTTCAACTCGTGACGGTTTCTGTTATTTGTCTTCGTGTCGTGGTCAGCCCGTGTCGCCTCGTCTTCGAGTCATTCATTCGAGCTATTTTGTGCTCGAGTTGTTTTTCTTATATTTTCAAGTGTTGTTTCACTTCGTGTCGTCTTTTGTTGCCGTTTGTTAGTTCGTGTTGTTTCATTCTAACCTCGTCCAGGTTTCTTCTAAATCGCGTGTTCTTCTATTGTTTCACTCCGTGATATTTTCTTCTCACCTCGTGCTATCCTGATCTGACCTCGTGTCACCTTCCTTGATTGTGTCAGTCTTGTCCATTTTATCTCGTGTTGTTCTTTTATTATCTCGTGTAGTAGTCACGTCGTGTTATTATCATATACCTCATGCAGCTTTAGTTTTAGTGGTCATACAGCGTGTTAATGGTTTTTATCTCCTTACAGGTACGAGGAAGAATATTCCCAAATAAATGGGCAGCACATGATCCAAGACAAGAGGAACCAACCCAATGAGGACACATGGCAGGAAGGTTCTGGATCGAGCGTGGGAAGCACACGCATGTTGTGCCCTATCCACCTGCTGCCGCTATAAATAGAAACCTTCGCCCACCGATAAAGGAAGATCAGAGCCAAGAAAGAAAAGGCAGAATTACAGAGAGCTCGATCCAGCAGTGAAGAGAAAGAAAAAGAGAGATAGCAGTGAAGAGAGAAAGAGAGTTTGCAGTATCTGGTTTTTGAAATTGCTTCCCAGGAAGCTACATTTGTATTAACTCTCAGTATCGAATGTTTTCTCGATCAGTCTTTAGTTTCTTTTCTATTTTTCTTTATGTGTTCTTCGTCTAATTCTGATCTGTTCCCCTCCGGTATGTGGAGGAAGGGAGTCTAACTTCGGTTTCCCTCTGGGTTGCAGAGGAAGAGAGATCGTTGATCTCTGGTGTTGCTAGTGACGGGTTGTCATTAGCAGGTTCCCTCCGGTGTGTGGAGGAAGGGAGAGGCACTCTCCGGTTCTGTTCGTGCTGGGTGCTAGAACAGGTTTCAAGCTCTGCGGGTGGCAGAACTTGGTTGAGGGATTTGTCTCCCTTGGGTTTTCAAGCTGTTTGGCAGCAAGTTGTTCGCAGACTGAGTCTGCTATGCTCTAGCAGTGGCTAGTGAAATCCTCACTCTAGTTGGAGTGAGGGGTGGATGTAGATTGCTGACTGCAGTCGAACCACCTAAAAAACCGGTTGTCTTCTCTGTGGTTTGCGGTCATTATCAGCGCTCTCTATCTGTTTGTCACTTCGACTATTTGTTTGCTCAGGTCTTCATCATCATTCTCTTATTTGATCTTGAGTGGTATCTGCATTTGCAATTCTTTGTGTGCTAGTTTAGAAGGGGCATAAGCGGTAGATTTATTTTCTTGCCTAAGTTTTGCAATTTGGGAGTGATCTATTCATCCCCCCCCTTCTATATCACTCTTGCTGCGCTAACACTATCGGCTTCTTCTTCCTCTCGGCTTCATCTGTCCTTGGCATGTTTATCTCATATGCCATTAGTGAGCCAATCAGCTCATCAGCTTTAGTATTACGTAAGTCCCTTGACTCCTCCATCACTGTTGCTTTGGTGTGCCAATTGGGAGTCAGGGAGCACAGAATTTTCCTCACTACATCATACTCTGCCTGAGGTTTCCCAAAACCTCTGAGGCCATTAGTTATTACAGTCAGTCAAGCGTACATTTCGCTAATGGACTCGTTCTGCTTCATCTTGAAGGCTTCATACTCAGATACAAGAAGATTGGCCTTCTGCTCTCTTACTTGAGATGTACCTTCATGAATTACTTCCAACGCATCCCACATTTCCTTAACTGATTTGCAAGCAGACACACGGGAGAATTCTGTAGGATGTAGAGCGCACTGGATAGCATTAATAGCGCTCCAATTCAGCGTGGACCTTCTGATCTCCTCCTTGGTCCATACATCTTCATTCGGGGACAGCTCATAAGGTCCCTTACTGACAATCTTCCAAATCTCGTAATCCTTAGCCCTGAGGAACACTTGCATACGGTTCTTCCAGTATGCGTAGTTTGATCCATCAAAGAATGGGGGCTTCGTTGTTGAGTGACCTTCGACAGTCATCCCTCGAGCATCCATCTCTGCCTATTCTCTTCGGGCGATGAGTCCCTGCAGAAGAGTTTGGCTCTGATACCAAGTGTTGGGTTAGATGGACGCAGTCTATCTCCACTAAGTGTGGATCTAGAGGGGGGTGAATAGATCAACTTGCCTAATTTAAAACTATTGTAAGTTCTAAAGCGGAATTTAGGCAAGCATCAATAAAGCTAAATGAAAAGTGCTAAGCAAAAGGTAGAAAGCTAGACATGGGCATAAGCGATGCAATCAAACAAGCTAAGCAAGAAATTCCCATCGCACACAGATCACACAAAAACACAAACACACTGCACACACAATTTTTAGGTGGTTCGGTCAACGACCTACGTCCACCCCACACTCAACCGAGTATGGCTTCCTGCTGCGCAGCACAGCTTGCGTCCGCTGGGCTTTACAGCTTGGCCAAACAACCCGCTGATACACAGCTTCGCTGGGCACTACAGCTTGCCGACCAGAGGATCTGATCCTCTGCAACCGTTGGGGAAATACAGCTTAACCCGTCCAGTGGAGACCACCACTGCAAGACCGCTGACACACAGCTTGAAGAAACAGCATTCGGAAATGAAAGATAGAATCAAAACGAAAAATAAAAATCCAAAAGTAATGTAGCTCTTAAAGAGCAAAGCTCAGCTCTGGTTTTGAACCACGAGACTGAGATACAAACACTCTCACTCTCACTCTCGATCAGCTCTCTCTCACCTCACTCTCCCTCGATCTCTTCCTCTCTCTTTTTCTCCTTCTTCTCTATTTCTTCTTCTTCTTCTCTGTATCTTCTTCTTCTCTCTTTTCTCTCTGTGGATCGAAACCTCACTGCTGTATAGACTTTCTCTTCTTTTCTTTCGATCAATCTTCTTCTGTGGAAGAAGACTTGTTTATATAGCAACAACAGCAGCAGGCGTGTGCTCTCCACGTTTCCCGCCCAGCAATTTGGACCACGTGGCAGCATGCAATGGAGTGTCAGTACACGTGTCCGCATTTGGATACCTTGTCCTTTTCGGATCACGAGCCAGGTACCTGGGATCACGTGCCCATCATTAGCTTCTTCAGTCCAATGTATGGAGTTCTCCGTTCACGTGCTCAAAGTCATCAATCTAACTTGCTGTGTCGACGCTTTCACTCAATGGCGTTAACGCAGTGAGGCATTCCAGAAGCCATTAGCCTCGTTTCTTTAGCTTTTGTGTCGACGATGCTTGCTTGTGGCGTTGACGCAGTGGAATAGCCTGTGAATATGAATGCTTCTTCAACTGCTGCGTCGACGCTGCTTGCTTGTGGCGTTGACGCAGTGGAAGATATCGCATGCTTCGTCTACTGATGCGTGGACGCTTTAAGCTCCAGGCGTCGACCCTGTCCCTTCAGCAACAAGAATAAAGACATAAGATTTAAGTATGTACATTGCATTGTATATACATCGTTGTATAGACTTGTGAAGGCAGAATGCAACGTACAGACTTGCCCAAAGTGTTGACTTCAACAAGGGAGGCAACGACTGTATAGACTTTAAATCCTAGTGGCATTGTATAGACATAATGCACTTAAAGGCTTCATGCGAAGGAAAGCATTGTATATACTTGAGGAGTTGACGCTGCATGAAGGATGAGTTGACGCTGCATGAAGCATGGACAGTGTACAGACTTTGCCCACTTATGGACTTCATGTTATGCAAGCGAATGTGAAGACTTCAGTGTATAGACTTGAAAGTCTTGAAGCCAATATGTATGGACTCGAGCAAACTAAAGGGCTGTATAGACATCAACTCTGCACATCGAATGTATGGACTTCAAGTGTGAAGACCATTGTAGAGACTATGGTTTCGAAGACAATGTGCAGACTTGCTGTAACAGTCTGATGTACAGACTTCATGAAGCTCTAGACATTGAATGTTGTACAGACTTGGCCTAATGCCTGAGACACTAATGAAGACGCTGGACTCTGTACAGACTTTGAGCGATGTGTGGACTTGAAGCTCCTGAAGCAGTGTACAGACTTCAAAGATCACTGTTGATGTGCAGACTTTGGGGACATGAAGCGATGTACAGACTTTAAGGAAGTTGGCGAGTCAATGTACAGACTTGATGAAGCGAAGCCAATGTACAGTGTTGAGTGCAGCTAAAGCCTTGATCGTAGGACTAGGCTGGACTGTATAGACTTCAGGCTTCAGAATCGAATGTTCAGACTTCGCCTAAGACACGTAGGGAAAAGACCCCAGTGTATAGACTTTGCCTTGAGTGAAAAGTAATTGATGAATGTATGGACTTTAATGTGTGAAGGCTACAGTGAATGAGTGTATACATTTCACCAGATCAAGGGCAATTCGGATGTACAGACTCTAAGGTTCAAAGCCAACGGTGCGTTGACGTTGTAACATGATGCGTTGACACTGTAACATGATGCGTTGACGCTGTGCACACTTAATCAATTTAATTGAGATGCAGTGTGTGGACTTATGACAGTAAGAATTGCAGACAGCAGTGTATTAAAAGCAAAGAACACATAGTCAATCTGATGGAGCAATTTCATCAAATCAAACTCAGTTGCCAATCAATCAAAATAATGGTGTTGCCAAAGAATAGAGCAAGTGTCAACATCATCAACATAGAGGGGTCACAACACCTTCTTCACGAAGCGTTGTGTTATTAGTCTTGGCGGGGTATGGAAGGTGTTTCAGAGGATGATGATGCGGATGGCGGTAGGAGGGGAGCTCCTATTGTTCCTCTCTGGAAGAGGGTTCGTAAGTCGGTGGTCACTTGTGAAGAGGGTTCGTCATGCAGGAGCATGTCGCACTCCTATCCCTGACCTGCCAGCACCATTCGGAGGGGAAGACGGAGCCAACTAAGCTCCCTCCTTTCCGGGCCTTCCCCTGCCTCCTCGTCCATCTCTGCCATTTTCTCTTTCTCCCTCCCCTTTCACTCTTCGGAGGGTGCCTGCACTCTCTGCTTTCCAAAGAGTTGGCAGAAAGGGGGCCTTCACTTGTATTCCTTCCTCTTCCTAACCCCTCTGTCACCTTTGTTCCGAGTTACCCGAACCAACGGGGTCGACTATCCTTTATCCGAGCCAGTTTCCTCACGAGGCACAGTCAGTGGCTAGACGCAGGAAGGTTAACCGAGTCAGCCGAGCGATGGGCTCGTACGGCGACGCCAGATGGATTTTTGCTTTTTTCACATGTATTGTATTGGCTTTGGCCATTCTGATGTACAAACAGTTATTTGAATAAAATAGGAAGGAAAGTTTTTGCTTTATCTCTTATTGCTTACAGGACAGAAGTGTTCAGAAGTAGAACTTGCATAGTGTAGTCATGTTCCACGTCCGAGGGATGTGTTCTCCTTCTATAGTAGATAGCCGATACGCTCCTTTCTCGAGTATCTCGACCACTTGGTAGGGGCCTTACCAATTAGGGGATAGCTTGCCCGCCACCTCAAGTGGTCGAGAGGCTTCGACTTTTCTGAGAATGAAGTCTCCCGGTTGGAAGTGTCTGTCTCGGACTTTGGCATTGTAGTATCGAGTGAGGTGGCGTTGATATTCCGTTGCTTGGATGCTGGCAATCTCTCCGACTTCATCTGCTAGGTCGACATTTTTGAGCAGTTTTTGGTCATTTGCCTCGGGCGAGAAGCAGATGACTCGGAGGGAGGGATTGCCATTCTCCAACGGGAGCACGGCCTCAGTGCCGTACACCAGCTAAAAGGGACTCTCACCGGTTGCCGTTCTGGGAGTCGTTCTGTGCGACCAAAGTACGTTCGACAATTCCTCAAGCTAGCTGCCCTTGGCTTTGTCGAGCCTAGTCTTGATGCCTTTTAAGATAGTCTTATTGGCATTTTCAACTAGCCCGTTAGCCTGAGGGTGGGCGACCGAAGTGAAGTGATTACGAATGTTTAGGTCGGCACATCTGTCTCGGAAATAACAAGAATCAAATTGCCGACCAATATCGCTCACTATCACCCGGGGGATGCCGTAGAGACAGATGATCGACTTCCAAACGAAACTCCACACGACTATCTCGGAGATCCTAGCTGTAGCTTCGGCCTCGATCCACTTGGTGAAGTAGTCGATGGTGATGATGACGAACTTCTTCTGGGCCTGAGCCGTAGGGAACGGCCCAAGGATGTCGATCCCCCACCGAGCGAAAGGATAAGGCTCGGCTAGGTGACGAGCTCTATTGCCGGCTGATGGACCAAGTGGTCAAATCGTTGGCATCGGTCGCACTGTTGCACGTAGGTCGAGCAGTCACGCTGTAGAGTGGGCCATCAGTAACCCTACCGAAGTAAGATCCTGTCGAGCGACCTTCCTCCGTGATGCGCTCCGTACAGGCCTTCGTGAACCTCTTGAATCGCTCGGCTGGCTTCGTCAGTACTAATGCACTTCAGGAGGGGACCGGAGAAGGATCTACGGTACAAAGTGCCATCCAAAATGACGAATCACCGAGCTTGGTATTTCAATCTCTGGGCTTCCCGAGGGTCAGAAGGCTCTTGAGAGTCTCGGAGCCACGATAGATAGGGGGCACGCCAGTCGCTTGGGGAGGCCAAGTCAACATCCATGAGCTCCAAATCAATGCTCGGTCGCTCTAGCTCTTCGAGAAGGCCCGATCGAGTACCCTCGGGGTCAAGAGAGGAGGCCAGCCGAGAGAGGGCATCCGCTCGGGAGTTTTCTTCCCGAGCTATTCGGACTACCTCAAAACTCTCGAACTGTTGTGCCACGGTTTTGACCAGCTGGAGGTACTTGACCTTCGGTTCTTCCCGAGCTTTGTAATCGCCGTTGACCTAGCTAGCGACCAGTTGGGAGTCAGTGTGAATTCTGACTCGCTCAGCCCCCAACTGCCGGGCCATGAGGGCTCCCAAGATAAGGGCTTCGTACTCGGAGGCGTTGTTGGATGCCTGGAAGTTGAACTTCAAGGCGTATTGTAGCTCTGCTCCTTCGAGGGACTTCAGGAGGATACCGGCGCCGCTCCTGGCCGAGTTGGAGGATCAGTGGACGAACAATTCCTAGGTTGGCCAGGGCGCGGACGGAGATTTTTCTTTGATCGGGATGGTCCTCTCGGCGATGAAGTCAGCGAGCGTGTCCTTTGATAGCCGAGAGAGGTCGGTACGATATATCGTAGGCTCCGAGCATAATGGCCCACTTGATGAGGCGTCTTGAGGCTTCTATGTTAGCGAAGATCCTCTTCAGTGGTTCGCCGGTCAACACGATGATGGAGTGCCCTTGGAAGTAGGGTCAAAGGTGCTTGGCCGAGGTAACCAACGCTAGCGTGAGTCTCTCGGTTGCGGGGTACCTTCTTTCAGCCTCGTTGAGCACCTTGCTGGTGTAGTAGACCGGTCTCTCGACTCCCGAGTCATTTCTGACCAGGACCGAGCTAATTGTGGATGGAGTTGCCAAGCTCCATATGAAGAGAAGTTTCACGCGCGAAATCGATGGTCACTTTTTAGGCGTTGGCGAAGGATCACAGACGGCACCAGATGAAGAGGGGCGATCTCGCGTTGGTCCTGAGATGTCTGCCAGTTTCTCAACAGGTGCAATCTGAGTCTTTAATTTCATGAACTTCTGGATGAAATCCATGTTGTAAACATTCACATTTGGGACCTTTTTGAATTCCTCATCTTCTAAAGGCACCTTTAACTTTCTAAAAATAGCAATAAGATGGGCTGCATAAGGTAGATGTCTCCTAGACTCTGTACATGTACCAATGATTTTTATCATGATGCTCGGCAGACAGATCTTAATATTCTGAAACATGCAAAAAAGGATGAATCTTTGAGTTTCAGTAATTTTTCCTTGGCCACTATCCTGTGGGGTGATGATAGTGGTTAGCATGTGGTGGACCAATCTCTTTAAAGGAGAAAATTTATTTGCATTGAAGTTTACTAACTTGGTCTGCCTGATGTCTGTCACATCACTGGCTGATAAATTAAAACAAAATATGCCTCAAATTCATCATACTTAAAATTTTCTTCACATTCTCCCCCTTTAGGAATTCTGAAGACATTATGAAGAAATTCCATGGTCAACACAATTTTAATTCCCTTAACCCTTGACTTAATCTTAGACTTTTCAGAATCATACTGCATGTTATAATAAAATTCAGAAACTAGTCCAGGGTAGTAATATTTGTGATTTGCCATAAATTTCTTCCATTTTTAAAATTTTATAAGCTCCATCAATCCAAGAAATTCATTAAACATTCTCTTATCATGGAAATTCACATATCTCGGAAAAATAATCTTTGCTAACACATTCACAAACCCTTTATGTTTAAGTTTGAGTATAACCTTTTCTTCAGACCGTAGATGCATCTTCCTCTTCTAAGGCTATTTTGGTGATTCTTACACCTTTTTCTTTCCTTTTGCAGTACTCTATGTATGCATGACTGATTTAGCCCCTTCATCTCGCCCATGCGATGATTTTCTCTTCTTGCGAGAGTACACAGCCATCTCCTTTCATGTACCAGTAGCCTCTAGTTCATGCTCAGTGGACTTTTGTTTCAGTCTGACTTCTCTTCTTGAAGGAACTTCTTCTCCTTTCTGACCATCCCTGGATTCCGATTCTTGTTCCGTTGTCGCCATATGCTTTCCCAGTCTCTTAGCGGCCGGAGATGACATAGTAAGAACGACTAAGAGAGAGAAGGAGAGTACTGGACAACAAGGTGAGAACGGCAGGAACACAGTGCGAGCCTCTGAAATAGGATTTTGGTGTAAGAGGATGAAGAGATCCGACGAGGTGAAAGGGTCGAAGCGGGAGAAATGAAAGCGGTGATAGATATGAAGGAATAGCACGAAGATGAGGTTTTAAAGCGAGGGGAGAATAAAGGGTATTTTAACTTTACCAAACATTAGGAAGAATTACTTTTTTGCCCTTTCCCTTCAAACAACCCATTTTTATGTATGTATGAAAATTGTGATTTTAAAGCCATTATATCTTGGTTCTTGAGAGCCTTTAAATTTAACCTGTGATGCAGAGACAATGAAATTAAACCAGATTTACTAATGTACTCGTTTAATCCACTTACCATCGATCCTACATAACATTTTCAATAAACATTTTTGGTGAGAAAACACCCCTTATATTCAAAGTAAACAGTTTTAGAGTTTTCTGAATTTTACAGAGTCAACTATTTTCATCATTTTTTTAATTTTTATTTTCATTGAGCACTCTAGTATGATCACACCTTTTTACTTAAGAAGTCATGTTTATCAGACACCAGACTTCCTGGTTACTCAGTGTAATCTACCTTCATGCTTCAAGTTTATGAACAGAGTTAACCATTTCTTCATGACATAATCTCTAGACTTCATTAGTCTAGATGATTAGTTTCTCAGAAAATGAGTCATTGCTCTGCCTTTTTCACAATTATATTTTATGGCGTATTCTCTGGTTTTATTTCAGTTTTAACTCAGAAAATAATTTAAAGACAATATAAGAAAATGATTTTCTTCCCAGTCAATGTCCTATTACTTATGAATTTCAGACCTCAAGTAGTGAATTACACTTTTCCATTTCAAAGTGGTTTAAGGACATTGTAAATGCAAGTATGGTAAATTTTTGGGCTTCAAAATTAGATTTAACTTCTTTACTATCAACAGTTCTCATTAAGTGTAAAATCAGGGAATTGTCTCAGGTTCCAAGGGATTTTATTTCATCTAATGATTAGCAATGTTAAATACACTTTAATAGTTACTCCCCTTGAACAATACACACTAAGACAGAATATACCAGAGACAGTTGAGGGAATGTATGAATGAGTTTAGAAAAGGCTTATCAAGAAAAGATTGAGACACAAGGAATGGCCACAAGAATCTGTGAAGCACTACTGGCAGATTTGCATAAGTCCAATTTCATTCCAATGAGATCACACAGACTTCAGAAATAAAACTCTTTATCAGACTGACAGACCACTAAGAATGACTAGCTAATGCTTCAATCATCTTGAACTGATTTTAGCCTTTGACAAGATACCATTCAGCAAACAGACATAAATGACTAGCAACATGCAACACTACTTATTCAGTTCTGAAAGATATAGCAGCTCATCAATCCAGAGCAACAGACATATTTATCATGATTGCATAAATAAAAACATCCTCTCTGTTTTCTTGTACTAAGAACAACATCATTCATATACTTCATTCAGCTCCCCCTTACATCATGCATGCATTTCAAACCACAACATACAGTCTACCACTCAAGGATATTCCAAAACCTCAGACAATGCCAATTCAGTTTCTTATTGCAATGAACAACAATAGAAGACAGCAGGCAATCCTCACATTGTACACAATTATGCAACTAATGAGTATGAAATGCAGATTGACCCTTGGTACATGGCGGAGGTTCAATCCTCTACACATGATATGGGTTTCCAGACATACATAATCTACCCTTCTCCCAACGGGCCATTTGATATACCACAGGATCATGTATGACTATGCACTGAATTATAAAAGACTGACATGAATGACACACATGAACAACAGTCATGAACATGCACTAAACTATGAAAGTCTAACATGAAGGATTTCACATGGAATTGCATGAGATAGATCATTAAGATTCATTACCCAAAGCAGGATATCACCAGTTAACATAAAAGAATTTAATCTAGTCACATGCAAAATTCCACAGAAAGCATTATTCAGGCAGCTACAGCATATACACAGAAAAATGGGGTTACTGACCTTGTGTGCCCTAATTTTATTCAACCCCTTTTTATTTGATCCATATGGACACACCTGCAACCAAGCAGTTATTTGAAATATCTTGGACCCCAAGGGTTCTTGGGTCCAAAAGGATTAGTAGCACCCCACATTGGTGCTCTCCAATTATTCCTACCACTCATCTAAAAACACTTAGTGGTAGTGTGACCTTGTTTTCCACAGTTATTACAAATGGGAGGTCTATGCATGAAAACAAAATTATGAATTCTTCTATATGCAGAAAGTTTCATGTGATCAGAATGAAATGCATTGTTTCTAGCAAACCAACATTCGGATGCAACATGTCCAAACTTTCCACAGTTAAAACAAGTAATTTTCTGAACTTCCAATTTTCTAATATGCTTATTTACATAACTGTCTCTAGCATGAACTTTTCTAAACATTTGATCTTCTTGTTTAATCAAATTACAGTTATGCATATAATGACCCCTTTTTCCACAATAAAAACATGCATAAGAAACATGTCTTTTCACTGGTGTGTTTTTAAGAGTATGTACATGTTTGCATGCATTTAACTCATCACTTCTCAAAACATTGCAGTCATCCATTACGTGCCCTTTCCTACCACAGTAATGACATGTAATCTTTTTATTGTAAGCATGCAATTTTGTGAGAGAATTATTTACAGCATGTGCATTCACCTCTGTGACAGATTTATTCATTACATGTGCAGAGGTATCAACAGATTTAATATGAGAAACATTTTTCTTCTTTTTCTATCTTTCAGGTTTTTCAGCTTTTTGTCTTCATTTTCAACTTTCTGCGCTATAAATTAGAAGACAGATGAAGCAGATGGTTTCTCTTGTTCTGAACTCTTTACAAACACAGTAGAAGTCTTATTCCCATCAATTTTCTTATTTATTGGACTGTAGCCAAGTCCCTCTTTCTGAAAATTGACATTTGCTCCAAGAAGCTTATTTAGATTGTCTTTGCCTTTGACAAACTTTGACAGTGAATTTTTTAGATCTTGAATTTCAGAATTTAAAGCAACAATGTTAGCTTCATAACTAGACAAATCAGCCTCACAAGAAATAACTTGTTGATGCAAGGCATCATTCAAGCTTTTAAAAGTTTCTATTTCCTGTTTTAGCTTCATTTCATTGTTAACTTCAAATTCCTTTAGAACAGATTTTCCTTTTTCAAAGGCAAGCAATCTCTCAGACAATACTATGTTGAGAACCATCCGTTTCTTATTTTCCTCTTTCAAATTTTCATTTTCTTTAAACAAAACTTCATTGTTTGCCAAATTCAATTTTTCATTTAGTTTTTCTTCAATCTATTCTAAATCCTTCTTTTTATCCAAGAAAATTTCATTTTCTTCTTTAAGGGATTCAATCAATTCTTCTTGCCTTTTTAGGTCAGATTGAAGACTATCATTTAACCTTTTCATTGACAAACATTTATTGCATGGATTTTCTTTCTTCTTCATGTCTGATTTTAAGTTTTCATTCTCAGCTTTTAGACATACAACTTCTGATATCATATGTTTTCTTAATTTTTTCTTTTCTGATTTCACTTTCTCATATTTCTCAAGTAGACATTCATATAATCTTACAAGACCATCAAAACTAAAATCATCAGTTTCAGAGTTTACCTGAGAAGATGACTCATCCAGCTGATCACTGTTGTGATCTCTAGCCATGAGGCACTTGATTTCATCTTTACATCGACTGGCAGTTATCTTGTTGATGATCTTTGTAGCACTCCTGCATTTAGAGACAAATGAAAATTGGTTAGCATTTATTGCCCTTTTTGTTAGTTCCAGGGCCTTTTGATTTTCAGCAAACTTCAGTGGGTCTGAAGCATTCCATTGGGATTGATCCTCTAGAATGTCATACGGACTGTGTGAAATAAGTATCCAAAGATTTGAATTAACAGAGATGACATAGTCTCTGAACTTCCCAAACCAACAGTAAAACTCAGAACCAACGAATAGAGGAACTTCAGCCATTTAACCAAATTCAAATTAGATTATGAACAGCAAGCTAAGCAATTAAGATAGAATGCGTCAAAATAGAGTCAGGACCAGATCTGTAGGTCATTGGACCTTCTATTGTAGATACCCACTCTGATACCAATTGTTAGACGCAGTGGTATGCTCTTATACCAATGATAAGATAATGGAGTCGGAGCAACCGTGGATCCAGAGGGGGGTGAATGGATCCTTTTAAAAAAATTTAGACCAAATCAAGAATTCTGATTCAAATAAAGTAAATTCACTTGCTCAGAATATCAACGAACAATCGGTGTGTGAATGTGGTACTACATCTAACCAGCTATTAACAATCACACTAGCGGAAGCGATCCAAATGAAAAATAATAAGTTCAAGCAGAATCACAAACAATCAAATGACACTGGATATTTTAGGTGGTTCGGTCCTCCAGACCTACATCCACCCCACACTCAAACCCGAGTGTGGCTTACTGCTGGCAAACAGCTTGAAGACTGCTATGCATCACAGCTTGCATACAAACCGCTGGGCTTTACAGCTTAGCCGACCGCTGACTAACAGCTTGATTGTTGGGCCTTACAGCTTCGCCACCACTGGGCATTACAGCTTAGCCACTGCTGCCTAATAGCTTGCTCCGCTGGGCCTTACAGCTTAGCCTCTACTGATACACAGCTTAGAACAAGAGTTTAAAAGAAAATAAAAACTATAGACTCAGCAACTGAAAGCTGGAAATAAGCACAAAACAATATTGCTCACGTAGGAGCGCAGTGCCTTGGATCTGATCCAAAGGACACAGTGGAAACAGATCTTCAGATCTCTTGAACCTCTTTCTTGCTTCACACTCACGAACTCTTCAACTCCTGCACCTCTACATCTATCACTCTTTCTCTTATCTTCTTCCTCGCTCTAGACTTCTCTTCACCTCTGATCACTATCTCTCTCTTTTGCTTTTTCTTTATCTATTGCAATCTTTTTCTCCTGCTTCACGCCATCGTCTTCTCTGTTCACGATGTCTAACTTTTTGATTTCAGGCGAAAACCCTTTATTTATAGGCTGCAGAGGATGGGCGTGTGGGAGGCACGTTCCCGCCCATATTTCCAGGTAACATAACTCACTGGAAGTCCACGTGTCAGAGATCAAATGATGGTGGCTAGCCACATGGCAGAATCTCCAGTCAATAAGGCATCCTTGGATCATGAGCTTTTGTCTTGATATCACGTGACTTTAAGTTCCTACCAATAATTCAAGAGGCATTTCATCAACACTGTGCTTACATAATAAAAAGTCAATATGCACTGACCTTTACATGAAGATATGTTATAAAGTGAGAGACAAGATCAATAGTCATGTATAGGCCCTAGTTCATACGTCCACAGCAAAGTCCAGATCAGACAGATAGGATATAGAGATTCTGAGAATGGGCATGTAATCAGTACTAGCACCGACCTTGACATCGACCTTATATAAAAGGTGCAAAGGCTAACACAGACCTTAGATGCAAGACTCTGCATACTAAGACCTACCTTAATGCAAGTAATATAAGGCTAGCATCGACCTTAGTACATACTAACGTCGACCTTAGTTCATGAAGAAAACAAGATAGCACCGACCTTACATGCGACCACTGCTAGCTAGCATCGACCTTATATGCGAGATAATGCAAACTAGCATCGACTTTAATGCATGAATCTATATGCTGACAAGGTAACTTGCATCGACCTGATTATGTAGACAAGGTAACTAGCACCAACCTCACTACATGAGCGATGCAACTAGCATCGACCTCACTTATGCAATCATGGCAACTAGCATCGACTTGGCTACATGAGAGATATAGCTAGCATCGACCTTAGACAAACATAGTATGCAGCTAGCACCGACCTTAGAGAACCATAATATGCAGCTGGCATCGACCTTAAGTCAAGAACAATGCGAACTAGCATGGACTTTATGCTAAGTACAATGTGCTAACGTTGACCTTACATGCAAGACTCTAAACTAGCATCGACCTTACGTTGAGAGAAGTGCAGACTAACATAAACACCAATGCACCTGTATGCAGACTTGTCACATATATGCAGAATGATTAATTCACTAAGTTTTTGACTGAATACATGCATTGACCTCAGTATAAATGAGCGTTGACTTTATTGAGGATTTTCAGTCCACTCCATGAATCATTCAACAACATCAAAACATATGAATCATGGAACATGCATTTCATCACCAACATGATTCATAGTGTGTCATTATCAAAACTAGGGTTCCAACAAATAATCCATTGATGAGTAGACTCAATAAAGAAGAAAATACAATAATTGAAAATAGGAAAAGGCACGACTAGGTAGACGCTTCCATGTTTGGGTGGCTCTATATTCTTCACTCATTTCCATTCCCGTTCGAATGAGCTTCGTCATCGGAGTTACCTGAAAATAAGGGAAAAACTAGGGTGAGCAAATGCTCAGTAGGGATTATATCTCAAGAATAAGCTTGCTTTAAGTAAGTTACATGTTACATGAACTATGCAAGTATGGCTATGCATGTACGCAAGATAAAGACGAGAGTAGAGTATCAAGAATTAATAGAGATGAACAAGTAAGATTTCAAGATAACTATATGAAATATATCAAGATTGTCAAGCATGTAAGTATCAAGTTGTGTCATGTGAATTGGCTATTATAATATCAAGCAAGTAAATAACCATTCTGGGCTACGCAAGTCATGTCAAGTCAAGTCAAGTACGAGTCGTGGAATGTCACAATCTAGAAAGCCATGCACTTCGGTGCAATGCCACACCGTGATCAACGTAGATCCTATGGGCACAAGTACTTTCGGGTGCTCCTCCTAGGACCAGATCGGGCCCTAAATGCACAACCATTGAGTCATGTATATTTTTAGACATCCACTGTAGTTTATAGCCAATATAGAGTTCTAAATGAATAGACCATTGTAGGATAATAAGGTAGATCTCACAGAATGAAGGAGTTCAAGGACAGACTTGAACAAGTACGACATACAGATTAATCACATGAAAAACGATGGCATAACATGAAACTGGGTAGTTGGCGTCCACTCAGTCGCCATCAATTACAGAAATAGCGCCCACTATGTGGTTGCTAATTCCTGTGAACAGTACAGGCACGATGAAATAGCATCTAGGTTCCGGTCGCTACATTAGTAATTTGCTTCTCTATCCAGGTCGCCAATTCCTTTTGGCACCCAAGGCATGGTCGTAGTTTCCAGATAAGTAACATACTTCTCAAAGAGGCCAGAGACAACATTCTAAGAGGGATAAGACGTCATGTTTCTTCAGAGTGACGTGACAAGTAAGAGTTCTAGAGTTTTTTAGGCACAACCTGCTCGACTGTCTTGAGGGAATCCAAGGCTAGCGCAGACTTACGGAGGTCTCAATGAAGAAAGTATCGGTCCAAAGGAAGGAATATCCCGTGCAGGGTCCAATCATCACCAAGAATTGAGTGTGTAATCGATAGAAACAAAATAGAGACTCCATCTACGGATGTGTGATTAGAGTGTCAATAGACCCGCGATATGGGCCAGAAAATTGATGAAAATTGAGAGAGAAAGAATCTGTGTCTAGTCAAAAGTCGCTATATCCAGAAATAGCGACTGTCTGAAAGGTCGCCCAATCTTATTTTTAACAGAATTTACAAGAAACAATAAGAATTAGCGACACTATACACGGGCGCTAATTCTAGGATTTTTCCAGAAATCAATAAAACATTATTATAATTTGTGACCTTGTAAGATGGCACTCAATCTTTAAATAGTGTCTTTTATTATGTCGCAGATTTAGGGTTTCATATATTTTCTATTTTACTAATTGTTTTTACAAATAAATGTCTCTATACACGGGCGCTCATTCTTTAATTAGCGACTGTCTGACAATCGCTCATTCTTTTACTGATACGCATCCGGAAGGTATTACTGTTTATTTCTTTTAACTTAGCATGAATAGTAGCACTTTGCTATTTGCATGGAATTTTACAAAACTGAAGACATGGATAGCTAGAGAAAAATATGGAGAATCTGAAAACATGCTCATGCAAGATTTTTAACGTCAGGGTTGATAGATATTATTTTTTTAGATATGTGGTATTTATTAATTATGTTAAAAGAATTAGCGACAAAGGCATGGTCGCTCATTAATTTGCGACCTGAAGACAGTCGTAGATTTAGAATCTGCGACCTTCTACGCGGTCGTTCATTAATAGGCGGCCAGTACTTTGTCGCTATATCCATGCAGACAGGAAACTCAATAAACTACAAAAATGCAAGTTCATGTACACAATTATGAGATGTAAGCATGTTGTTATGAATGTATATGCATGTACTATTCGATTTACTAACTTCTTGAGCTTTAGAACTTGAGAAAACCTACCTTTTTGGCTGATTTGAATGACGAACGGAGCAGAGAGAAGAAGAGAATAAGCAGTGGAGAGGGGAAATCTAGCCACCTGTACGGAGAGGCCAAACGAGGTCTAACCCGACCCAACGAGGCCCAGCTCCTTGAAGTGGTAGCCCCTTGGCCCACTCAATATAAGCCCAATAACTCACTCGGAACAGGCGCTTCCTAGGCGGCCTTTGGGTTAGGAAGTTTGAGCATCAATTGATCGGGAGAGCTCCTTCGGAGCCCCACATTCCTTGCCCAAACCGTGCACTTATCGCTCGGGAGGCACCTCCTGGGCGAGCACCATATGCTCAGGCCAACTGATGGAAGCTTATCTGTATGGCCGTTACGTGTCCCTTAAATGCTGGGACCTCAAGGGGATAGGGGAAACCAAGAGTCCATATGCTACAAAGAGCCCGCATGGAGGACGTAACCCCCCCCCAAATCTCCTCAGCTTACAGGGATCATGCACTCAACGAGCCATTATTTAAACCGGAAGAGCCCTATTGTGCAAAGGTAAGTCAAAAATCCGGAGTAGGAACCACTTCACCTTTCGGTGGAGAGGAATCTCACGCTCCCATCTTCCTCCTAACTCCTCCCTTTGCACTTGTGCTCTACTACACTTGCTGACTTAGGCATCAGAGAGTTTTCCCCGGGGATCCATCCCTGGGCACCCCTGACATGTTTCCCCTCTTGCAGTTCATACTTCAAGGCTACGTGGTTATCCTCTTCCCCGCTCAGGAGTAGTGCAAGATCGCCCCTCTTCATCTGGCGCCGTCTGTGGGAAACAAACAAAGAGCCATCATGGTGCGAAGGAATTCTGGCAGGAGGACTACCGGCAACATGGGAAAGGCCCTGGTGATGATAGAAGGCACACCCTCCCTCCCCACGGAGAATTCCCCGTCAGGCAACCACGCCAACGAGATACCTCTGTCGGAGGCAGGGCAACAGCTTCTTGGCGGGAGTACCGACGCCCTCCAAACCCTCAACGCAAAACTGGATGTCCTCGTGGATCTCATTAGGGCCCAGGCAGCCAGGGAGGAGAAGTCGCATCTCCCTCGGAAGAGCCCCCCTTGTGGAGATGCCCCCCAACAAACCGCTGGAGGCCGTTTTACCCTCCGGGGGCAGCGGCTCATCCGCAACTTTTCAGGAGGACCATCGCATGCCCCTCCCCCGGAGCCGGAAGCCTCCTTCACCCTGAGGAGGGAGAAGTCCAGAGCGCGTCGACCATTCCCGGAGACCGAGGGCCCTGAGGAATGCCGAAACAGTATGCAAGTGCGTCCCCCCAGTCCCTCGGGCCAATTACAACCGGAGTTGTCCCTCCGGCTGTGAGACTTTGAGAGGTGTTTCACGGAGCAAGAGCGCGCCCTCCGCGCCTTGCAGAAGACCTCTCTCATGGAGGACGAGGAGTGATCCCCATTCTCCGACTATATCTTGAAGGCCGAGATTTCCCCCAGGATCTCACTTCCAGCCTTCAAGTCGTACAACGGCCAGGGAGACCCGGCCAATCACTACGACAGCTTCGATACCCTAATGACCCTGTATGGGGCATCCGACGTAATCAAGTGCCGAGCATTCGTGACCACTCTGGTTCAGGGCGCTCAGGCCTGGTTCAGGGCCCTCGCCCCCGGCAGCATCCACAACTTCAAGCAATTCGGGCGAGTGTTCAAAGAAAGCTTCGCCGGTAGCGGTCCACCCCGATTGGTGGCTGGATTACTGGCACTCAAGAAGGAATAGGGGAAGAAGTGGTGGGCTTATATCAACCGATTTAAATCGGAAGCCCTGCGCATCCCCCGCCTGGATGTTACCTCGGCCATCACCGCATTAACCGGGGGTACCCGTGATGAAAACCTACGGCGCGAGCTAGTGCTTCATCCTCCCACCTCCCTCTCCGAGCTAGTGACCCTGGCCCTGCGCCACGCAGAGTACGAAGAAGTCCTCTGCGCCTGTCGAGGCATGACAGGCTCGGGTCGGGAGGGGGAAAAGAAGCTACCGTCCGAGCAAGGGATGGGACAAGGAAAGAGGCAGAACTAGGACGGAGATCTCAAGGAGCCATCCTAAAAGTACGAGCGGTATACTCCCCTTACTGCTCCCGTCTACGAAATCTACGAAGACATCAAAGGCTCGGGTCTCCTCCACCCGCCCGAGCCTATGAAGGCCAAGCACCGCAATCGCCACAAGAATTGCCTGTTCCACAGCAATCACGGGCATCACACCAGCGATTGCCATCAGTTCCAAGATGAGATCGAGCGCGTCGTCTGCCAGGGACACCTATCCCGGTATGTGTCCGGGCAGAAGGAAGACCGAGGTGCCCCTGAAGAAATCGATAATGCCCCCCGTGGAGTCCACATCAACGTCATCGCGGGTGGCACGGCATTAGGAGGAGACAGTAGTCGAGGAAGAAAGCGTCACGCCAAGCGGGCGAGCCGAGCCTCTGTTGAGCTCCCTAAGGCCCCGCAGGCGAGCGAACCGCAGGCCCTGGTATTCTCTAACAAGGACCTGGAAGGGTTAACAACCCCACATGACGACGCTCTCATTGTATCGGCCACGATAAACCATTGTAACGTAGAAAGGATCTTAGTTGACAACGGCAGTGCCCCTGATGTATTATCCTATGAATGTTTGCTCAGGATGGGAGAGAATCCATCTAAACTCCGCCCGATCCGAACCCCCTGTGTGGGTTCAACGGCCAGGCAACTTATCCCGAGGGAGCCCTGAGCCTACTAGTTACTATCAGCACCCCGCCCAAAACCGCTACGGTTATGGTAGACTTCATCGTGATAAAGGGGATGATGGCATATAACGCCATCTTTGACCGAGATATCCTCAGCCGAATGAAAGCGGTACCCTCTACCTTTCACCAAAAAATGAAGTTCCCTATCAAGTATGGCGTGGGGGAGATCTGGGGCAACCAGGCATTGGCTAGACAGTGCTATATAATCTCGGTTGAAGCCACTAGGCCGGAAGGAAAAAACAAAGGAGTAAAAGGAGCCGACAAGGGACCAGCAACATCTGAGCATTGCGGCGAGTTGCTAATTGTCTTTCTTAATGGTGACCCGACTCTCAGAGTCAAGATCGGAGCCGATCTACCACTTGAGGAACAAGAAAAATATAAGGATTTTATTGCCTAGTACATCCGAGTCTTTGCATGGTCGGACGAGCACCTTCTCGGGATGTCGGGAGACGTGGTGATGCACAAGCTCAACCTCGACCCAACGGTGAAGCCCGTCCAACAACGCAGGAGAAAGCACACCCCGGAGAAGCAAACGGTCATCAATGAGCAAGTCACCAAGGGGCAAAAGACTGGTCTCTTCCGTCCGGTCTTGTACCCTACATGGCTCGCCAATGTCATCCTAGTACCGAAAGCTTTGGGAATGTAGCGAATGTGCGTAGACTTCACCGACCTCAACAAGCCTACCCCGAAGGATTGCTACCTGCTGCCAAGCATTGATCAATTGGTTGACTCAACCTTTGGTAACGAGCTACTCAACTTCCTAGAAACCTACTCTGGTTACCATCAGATTAGGATGGACCCAGAGGACATCGAGAAGACGGCCTTCATCACCGACTTCGGCGTACACTGCTACACCCAAATGCCGTTCAGGTTGAAAAATGCTGGAGCAACATATCAGAGACTGATCAACCACATCTTTGAAGGATACCTTGGTCGGAACGTCGAGGCCTACATTGATGATATGCTCATCAAAACAACGAAAGCCGAAGACCACCTTTCCGACTTAGCCGAGACCTTCAACACCCTCCTAAGGTGCAACATGAAGCTCAATCCTGCTAAATGCGCCTTCGAAGTCAGATCCGAGAAGTTCCTAGGCTTCCTGGTAACTCAACGTGGGATCGAAGCCAACCCCGACAAGCTTCATGCCATCCTGAACATGCGGCCACCCACCTTCATCAAGGACGTCCAACGCCTTACGGGGCGCATTTCTACGCTCAACTGCTTCCTGTCCCGGGTGGCCGAACGATGCCTACCCTTCTTCAAATTGTTGAGGGGACCCAAAATGGCATCTGCTACGTTCACCTGAGACGAGGAATGTCAGATGGCGTTCACCGAACTCAAGGAATTCTTGGCCTCACCCCCGGTGCTGTTCAAGCCGGTCCAGGGTGAAGCTCTACACCTCTACCTCTCGGTGACCCCTTCCACAGTAAGCTCGGTCCTGATCAGGAATGACGCAGGGGTCGAGAGACCAGTTTACTAGACCAGCAAGGTGCTTAATGAGGCTGAAAGAAGGTACCCCGTAACTGAGAAACTCGTGCTAGCGTTGGTTACCTCAGCCAAGCGCCTCCGACCCTACTTTCAAGGGCACTCCATCATCGTATTGATCGGCGAACCCCTGAAGAAGATTCTCTTTCACCCTAAAGCCTCGGGATGCCTCCTCAAATGGGCCATCATGCTCGGGGCCTACGATATCACGTATCGCCCCCGCTCGGCCATCTAAGGACAGGCCCTCGTGGACTTCATCGTCGAAAGCACGATTCTGATTGAAGAAGCACTTCCACCTACGCCCGGCCCCACTTGGGACCTGATCGTTGATGGGCCCTCCAACTCAGCTGGATGCGGCGCTAATGTCCTTCTCAAGTCCCCCGAAGGAGCGGAGCTGCGGTATGCCTTGAAGTTCAATTTACAGGCATCCAACAGCGCCTCCGAGTATGAAGCCCTTATCTAAGGGGCCAGGATGGCACGATGACTAGGGGCTGAGCGAGTCAGGATCCACACCGACTCCCAATTGGTCGCTAGCCAGGTCAACGGTGATTACGAAGCTCGGGAAGGACAAATGATCAAGTACCTCCAGGTGGTCAAGAGGATGGCCCAACTCTTCGAGAGCTTTGAGGTAGGCCGGATAGCCCGGGAGGAAAACTCACGAGCGGACGCCCTCTCTCGCCTGGCCTCCTCCCTCGACCACGAAGGTACATGATCGGTCTTCCTCGAAGAGCTCGAGTGACCAAGCATCGAATCTGAGTTTATGACCGTTGACCAGGCACCCCCGAGCTACTGGCGGACCCCCTACATATCCTGGCTTCAGGATTCTCAAGAGCCCCCCGACCCTCGGGAGGCTCGAAAACTCAAGTACAAAGCTCGGCATTTCGTCATGATGGATGATGACTTGTACCGTAGATCTTTCTCCGGTCCCCTTCTCAAGTGCATCAGCACCGACGAAGCCGGCCAAGCGGTTCAGGAAGTACACAAATGCATCTGCGGCGCACACCAGGGAGGAAGATCGCTCTCTAGGATCTTGCTACGGTAAGGTTATTGGTGGCCCACTCTCCAGTGCGACTGCACGGCCTACGTATAGAAGTGTGACTAATGTCAGCGCTTCGACCATTTGATCCACCAACCTGCAGCGGAGCTCGTCACCCTTGTCGAGCCATACCACTTCGGTCGGTGGGGGATCGACATCTTGGGGCCATTTCCTAT
Organism: Amorphophallus konjac; assembly: GCA_022559845.1. NCBI lineage: Eukaryota > Viridiplantae > Streptophyta > Magnoliopsida > Alismatales > Araceae > Amorphophallus > Amorphophallus konjac. The sequence goes on from CM040117.1 coordinate 64,592,347, forward strand.
GGCTCAGGCTCAGAAGAAGTTCATCATCGTCACCATCGACTACTTCACCAAGTGGATCGAGGCCGAGGCCACCACCAGGATCACCGAATCAGTCGTATAGAGTTTCATTTAGAAGTCGATCATTTGTCGTTACGGTGTCCCCCGAGTGATCGTGAGCAATAATGGTCAGCAGTTTGATTCTCATTACTTCAGAGGCAGATGTGCCGACCTAAACATTCGCAATCACTTCACTTCAGTAGCCCACCCTCAGGCTTACAGATTGGTCGAAAATGCCAACAAAACTATTTTAAAAGGCATCAAAAATAGGCTCGGCAATGCCAAGGGAAGCTGGCTCAAAGAATTACCGAGCGTACTATGGTCACACCGAACTACTCCGAGAATGCCTACCGACGAAACACCCTTTCAGTTGGTGTATGGCACGGAAGCTATCATTCCATTGGAGGTTGGCAATCCCTCTCTCCGAGTCATCCACTTCAAACCCGAGCTGAACGAGCAGAAACTGCTAGAAAACCTCGACCTAGTGGACGAGATCCGAGAGATTGTAGGTATCTGAGCAATGGAATATAAATGGCGCATCACTCGATACTACAACTCCAGAGTCCGAAACAAACAGTTCCAGCCAGGGGACTTCATCCTGAGAAAGGCCGAAGCCTCTCGACCACTGGAAGCGGCGGGGAAGCTAGCCCCTAACTGGGAAGGTCCCTACCAAGTGGTCGAGATTCTCGAGAAAGGAGCATATCGATTGTCTACCATGGAAGGAACACCTATCCCTTGGACGTGGAATGCGACAACGTTGCGAAAGTTCTATTTTTGAGCTTTTTCAACAGCATGTAAGCAACAAATGGCAAAACTTTTCCTTCCATTAATGATTCTCATACAAATACAACCGATGCATTACATGCCAAAAAACAAAAAATTACACCCACTGGTACTATGACGCAAGCAGATCGCTCGGCCAACTGGGTAAGCACTCCTACGTCTAGTCACTGACTCTGCCTAGTGCAGAAACTGGCTCGGATAAAGGATAGCCAGCCCCGTTGGTTTGAGAAGCTCGGAGAAAAGGTGCTAGAGGGATTGGAAGGACAACAAAAAAAAGAGGGAAGAAGTCGACCCAAGACAAATGAAGAGGAGGTCTGAAGAACTTCCCCTCTAGGCAATGGGATCGACAGCAGAAAGAAAGGAGGGGCTAGGTGAGCGGTGAAAGAAGGGACATTGACCAGTTAACCCTCCCCTTGGGATGGCGTTGGCGGGTCAGGGACAGGAAGGTGACATGCTCCCGCATGTCGAACCCTCTCCCAAACTGACCCCCGGCTGTCGAACCCTCTTCCAAACAGGAATAGCAGGAGCTCCCCTCCTACTACCATCTGCATCATCATCTTCTGAAGCGCTCTCCATGCTCCACTGAGGTCAACAGCACAACGCTTCACGGAAAGGGAAGAAGGAGAAACCATCAGGGATGGCCTTAAGCGATGGAAGAAGGAGGAGACGCCCCACGGACCTTTTATAGGCCGAAGGGGGAGGTGATCGCCTTAAATGACTCTCCCCTTAAAAACACGCTAAAGGAGGCTTCCCTAAATTGGTTACCTCATTTCCCAACATCCCCCCAGCGGGACGCACGAAGCGGCAAGTCATTTACGGCTGCATGGAAAATCCGAAAGGTGCCAGTGCCATATAAGTTGTTTGACAGATCGGCACGCGTGATATCCGTAGAGAAAATCGGCGCCTTCCCTAAATGACTATGGGATATGGTAGTCAAATCATGCCAAAAGCGGTAAGGAACAGTCAAATCAATACTTAATATTGCCGCCGCAATATTTTCCCAAAAACTCTTACACAGCTATATGAAGAAAAAAAGGGGGGAAAGAAAGAGCTTATACATCAGGCCTCGGGCCCATCTCTAAGCTCGGTAGACGAGGCCCCCTCATCATCTGACGATCTGCCCCCAGTATTCTCTGCGATGGTCGACCCAGGCACTGACCCCACCTGTGTGGGAACTGTCTCGATCATACACCCTTCTCGAGGTTGCTGGAGTTGGAGATCGCTCGGACGAGGTCGAGGACTCCCGACTCCCCTCTTCGTTCGATGTATAATGGGAAGAGTCGGTCGAACCCCAATCCGAGTCATAGCGTTGCCCAGAAGGAAAAATGAGCCCGGACGCTTGGGCCTCCTCCTCTATGATGGCCCGATCGAAGCCCTGGGAGAAGCCCTTCCGAAGGCCCCGACGGAAGCCCGACTCATAGTAAGGGAAGGTAGCCTGAAGAAGAGCAGCGTGGTAAGCCTCTGAGCATCTATGTTGCTCTAGAGCTTCTAGCCCCGCCAACTCTGCCTTCCTCTCGAGCTTGACTATCCTTTGTTCTGACTCGGACAGCCTTCTCTCGGCCTCAGTCCGCGCATCTTCGGCCCCCAAGACTCGGCCTTCGAGCGCCTTTCGCTCGGCCTGCCATTGATCGTCGCACTCGACCTGAATCCTGCGTTCCACATCTAGGAGCTCATTCTTCCGATCGATCATACGATGGGCCTGGGCCAGCTGCTCCGTCAACGACCGAGCCTCCGCCTGGCTTGACTGCACCTGTGCCCAGAGCGGGGCCACCTCCCGACGAAGGTCCTCATGATCAAGGGTCAAACGCTCGACCTTTCGATCAAGCACACCCTGGGCCCATGAAAGAGTCTCCCGCTCTGACTCCATCCGAGCATACGCACCCACTGCCTCAGCTCCAAGCTGGGCCAAGACCAGGCCACCTTCCATAAGTTGCTCGAAAAGCGTGGAGGGGGGACCCCTCTAGAGTTTCTCTCGCATGACTCCTGAAGCTATAGAGTGGCACCCCCGGTACAGAGAGGCCCGGACGCTGAAGGCACTGGTCGAGGGAAGGGAAGTCCTCTCCAGAGCGATCTGGATCGGGGCACCTCCCCCGAGCGATCCCGCCTTGGGGGCCCCACCGGTTGGCTCGGGATGAGTGGCCCCTCCGCATACCTCCCCGGCCTCGGTTGGCTGTGATCGAGTCGCTTCAGCCTGTGACCCTCCAGCCTCGACCGGCTCGGATTGGGCTCCTCCGTCTGGCGGCCCCTCTGCTTCGCTCGACGTCTCGACATCGGCTGTGACCCCTTCATTGTCGGCCCCTTCTTGCTCTGTAGAGGGGAGAGCCGGCAGGGAAACCTCTTCGGCCAGGTGGGCGACCTCCGCCTCCCTCGCGCGTTTTCTCTCTGTAGACTGAGCCTGCATCGAAGACCTCGGTAACTTTGCCACGGGATCCTTGCGCTTGACCCCTAGGCGTTCGGAAGCATCATCCCGGGCGACCCGCTTGCCCTTATCTCGGGCACGAGAGGAACCCTCCGAAGCTTGGAGATGGCTCGGAGCCGGCGTATCATCCTCGTCGATGATCCCCAACTTGGCTGGCGGTGCCTCATCCTCAATCGCTCGCCTCTGGTCTGAACGAAGAAGAACAAATTATAATAAGAAAGGCACTTACTCGACAAGAAAGAGAAAAAGTCCTTGAGATCCTTACCTGTCGGCAGCAGTGCTCGAGAAAGGTACTTCTCGATGTTGGATGTGGTCACCAGCTCAACAGTCGACCGGCAACTCTACAGAAGGATGGCAGCATCTCTCTCCACCTCCGAGGAGACCTCTGTTTGCTTCGGAGGAATGTTCGGGTGAAAGTTGGGCGCCGTTGGGAAATTCTAGACCACACCGACCGCCGACGCGCCCACCCAGAAATATTGGGTCTTCCACCCCTTGTGAGATGAGTCCTTCATGGAAAGGGACACACAACTCCTGTTCCGCTTCACCTGGATGAAGAAGAAGCCCTTCTCCGCATGAAGATTATCCTTCAGCTCAAAAAAATAATGGAAGAGGTCCAGTGAGGTCCTCACCCCACATTGGACACAAAGGAAAATGAAGGAGAAGATGAAGGTATAAGAATTGGAGACCAGTTGGACAAGAGCCAGCCGATAGAACCGAAGCAACTCGGCGATAAAGGAATGGAGGGGGAGACGAAAGCCACACTTCCAAGCCAAGAGGAAGGAGCAGAAGAGGCCAGAACGAGTGGCTAGGCTAGACTCATGAGGCTCAGGCGCGAAAAATTGGAATCGCCAAGGCAGCCCATACTGGTTCTCTAGTCGTTTCACCTCAGCCTCCCCCAACTCACGGCGGAGAGGCTCCAACTGTACCAAGAAAACCCTTGGGGTCTGTTCTTTCTGCCACCCCTCGGCCTCAAGATTTTGGTCCGCCATTGAACAGATGAAGGAACTGGAAGAAGAAGGGGAAAGCTCTAGGCCAGAGGACTCCGGAGGGGAAAGAAGCTAACGGATCACCGCCGTGGAAAAATTTTCTTGCTCCGTAAAGGCCACTGCGATTCCCCGCTCCTCCAAACTACTCACACGGTGCCTGAGCCCCCCTATATAAATGCAAAGGAAGGCAAAACCCTAAACCCCCAGAGATAAAGGGACGTAAACAACTCGCAATGCCTATAACCCCTAGCCGGAGGCGGCGCGGTGATCTGATCTCCCAAGGAGGGGCCTTCTTTTATTCATCATGACGGACATATTTTCAGGGCAAGCCGCATCATATGGCCCCTGCCAGAGTGAGATCTCCACCCAACTAGAGCCACGAAAAGTCCAGCCCAAAATGGTACTCGACCGAGCCTAATCTTGGCTTGGGAGTAGGAGGGGGACAAGTGGAGAGGGGAAATCTAGCCGCCCGTACGGAGAGGCCAAACGAGGTCTGACCCAACCCAACGAGGCCCAGCTCCTTGAAGTGGTAGCCCCTGGGCCCACTCAATATAAGCCCAATAACTCACTCGGAACAAGCACTTCCTAGGCGGCCTTTGGGTTAGGAAGTCCGAGCATCAGTTGATCGGGAGAGCTCCTTCGGAGCCCCATATTCCTTGCCCAAACTGTGCACTTATTGCTCGGGAGGCACCTCCTGGGCGAGCACCATATGCTCGGGCCAACTGATGGAAGCTTATCTATATGGCCGTTACGCGTCCCTTAAAAGCTAGGAGCTCAAGGGGATAGGGGAAACCAAGAGTCTGTATGCTATAAAGAGCCCGCAAGGAGGACGTAACCCCCCCCCCCAATCTCCTCAGCTTACAGGGATCATGCACTCAACGAGCCATTATTTAAACCGGAAGAGCCCTATTGTGCAGAGGTAAGCCAAAAACTCTGAGCATGAACCACTTCACCTTTTGGTGGAGAGGGATCTCGCACTCCCATCTTCCTCCTAACTCCTCCCTTTGGATCCATCCCTGGGCACCCCTGACCTATTTCCCCTCTTGCAGTTCATACTTCAAGGTTACGTGGTTATCCTCTTCCCCGCTCAGAAGTAGTGCAAGATCGCCCCTCTTCAAGCAGCAGCTGCAGCAACAGCAACTACAGCTTCTTTATGTGTATAGGTGAGTGGCAAATAGGAGGAAGAAAATAATGCAGCTTCTTCACGGGTGAAACGGCAGGAATGAGGGTAGAAGAAACAAAAGGTAGAAGCCAAGCTTTTCTCCCTCATGCACAATGGCAGGAGATTGATGCGATCAGGAAGAGAAAGAAGAAGAGAAAGCAATGCTTTCTTCTTCACGCAGAACGCCTTCTACACCTCCGACAAGAGGAACCATGGACGATGACGGTCATCAGGATCCCTTCGAATGTAATAGCAGTAGTAGCTGTAGCTCGTTAAACGGGAGCTTATATTTTTAGGGAGAGGGATCCTGTGGAGATTTAGAATACTAGTAGGAATAACATTTCCTGCGTAAGAATCCTAATGGCCCTATAGTTTCTCTGTTTGCAGTCGCCCTCGTGTTTTGGGGTTCGAAAACCTTAATATTGCATGCGTGATCGAACATGATAAAGATTTGGGTTTCACAAATACCCCCTTCAATCTATGAATATATATTTATCCCCCATGCATCTTCTGGCGTTGGAAAGGTTTATGGCTAAAGGCCTATCATTTATATATACTTCCCTAACTCTTCTTTTAAAGCTCTTTGGCCTACAGATTATTGGTTAAGGCCCTCTTTGCTCTTAGGCTAAACTCCTCTACATGAGGCCCACATATATATATTTAAGGCTTTTGAATGTGGGATGGTTGAGGCCCATAAGTGATATTTGTGAGTTGGACTTTTATATTTGATTTGAGTCCTTGATTTATTTATTTAGAAAATTTTATTCCTGTAATTTTATCCGGGTTGCTACACCCTCCCCCACTTAAAGGAATTTGATCTCCAAATTTAATTTCATATAGACATGGAGGGTGCAGAATACTTACAATTTTGAAATAAGTCGGGGAATCTCTTCTTCATAGATTCTTTGGTCTCCCATGTGGCTTCTTGTTCTGAGCACTTGCTCCATTGTACCATGAACCTCATGATCAAGGATCTTCAAAGGGTTTTGTTCATATGTGAGATCCTTTTGTCTCACTAGGTTGTCATGATCTATGACATGGGATGGATCATGAACATACTTCTTGAGCATAGATATATGGAACACATTATGTACTTCTGATAGTTGTGGTGGCAAGGCGATTCGATAGGAAACCTCGCCAACTCTTTCTAGCACCTCGAAGGGACCGATATATCTTGGTGTAAGCTTGCCCTTAACACCAAATCTTCAGATACCTCGTCCTGGGGAAACTTTAAGAAAGACGTGATCTCTGACTTGGAACTCAAAGTCCCTTCTTCTAGTTTTGGCATACGTCTTTTGCCTAGACTGAGCCATCTTGAGTCTTTCTCTAATGAGTTGAATCTTTTCAATGGTTTCACTTACCATGTCCGGGCCTAAAAGTTGCTTTTCCCCAACTTCATCCCTGCATATTGGCGATTGACAACTCCTTCCGTATAATGCCTCAAAGGGTGCCATTTGAATGCTTGTCTGGTAACTGTTGTTATATGCAAACTCGACCAAAGACAAGTGATCATGTCAGCTTCCACCGAAATCAATAATGCATGATCATATCATGTCTTCTACAACTTGATTTGTTCTCTCGATTTGATCATCTGTTTGGGGATGGAAAGCAGTACTAAAATTGAGTCTTGTCCCCAACGAATGTTGTAGACCCTTCCAAAAACGAGAAGTGAAGCGCGGGTCTCAGTCAGACACGAATGAAACGGGAACTCCATGCAGTCTGACAGCCACTTTGATGTATAAGGCAGCTACAACATCAACTGCCCATTAACTCTTTATAGGCAAGATGTGTGTCGACTTGGTCAATCGATCGATGATAACCCATATTCCATCATGTTCACCTTTGTATTTAGTCAAACCCATGATGAAGTCCATGCCGATATCCTCCCACTTCCACTTGGGAATGTCTAGAGGATATAACTTGCCGACGGATTTTTGGTGTTCTGCCTTGACTTGTTGGCACGTAAGATAGCGAGAAACTAAGTCTACTACCTCCATTTTCATGTTGGGCCACCAAAAGGTCCGTTTCAAGTCTTGGTACATCTTGGTAGATGCGGGATGAATGGTGTACCTTGATCGGTGAGCTTCTTCTAAAATTTTCTTCTTTAATTCCAGACAGTCCGGTACACAAGTCCTTTCTCGGAATAACAATCTTCTATCTGATGTAACTTGAAATCGGGTTGTTCTTCTAGCTTTCCTTTTATTTCTACTAGCACCGGGTCTTCATCTTGTAGCCCTGTGATTTCGGAAAGTAGATCCGGTTGTATCCTCATGTGTGATAAAGTAATACACCTTTTCTCCTTGTCCGTGCTTATATCCAGCTTAGACAATTACTCCAGCACTCTTAGATCATACAGTTGGCTAATATCGTTCTTGGCTTTTGACTGAGGGCATCAGCTACAGGATTACCCTTTCCAGGATGATATTGTATAGTAAAGTCGAAGTCCTTGAGATATTCTAGCCAACGCCTTTGCATCATATTCAACTCTTTTTATGAAAATAGATACTTGAGACTCTTGTGATCGGAGTACACGGTGAATTATTCTCTATAGAGATAGTGTCTCCAGATCTTTAAAGCAAATAATATCGCGGCCAACTCTAGGTCATGCCCTGGGTAGCTCTCCACATGCTTCTTTAATTGTCGGGAAGAGTAAGCAATGACTCTCCCTTGTTGCATTAAGAGACATCTAAGGCCAATACCAGATGCATCGGTATAAACCTCAAATCTCTCTCCTTCAATTGGTAATGCTAAGACTGGGGCAATTGTCAGATGATCCTTCAAGGCTTGAAAGCTTTTCTCACAGTCTTTGTTCCACTTATAAGGAATATCCTTGTGGGTTAGCCTAGTAAGAGGAATAGCGATCTTGGAGAAGTCCTTTATAAATCACCGATAATAACTAGCTAGACTGAAGAAACTTCGGATCTCAGTTGCATTTGTTAGCCTTTCCCAATTCTTTACAGCCTCGACCTTTGACGGATCAATAGAAATCCCATCCTTTGAGATCACATGCCCCAAGAAAGGCACTTCCTCAAGTCAGAAGTCGTATTTACTAAGCTTGGCATAGAGTTGATTCTTCCTTAATATCTGCAGTGAAATCCTCAAATGCTCTTTGTGTTCTTCTTCGGTCTTTGAATATATCAAGATATCATCAATAAAGACCACTAAGAATTGATCTAGATGAGGCCTGAATATACTGTTCATCAACTGCATAAAGGCTGTAGGGGCATTCGTTAGTCCAAAAGGCATAACAGTAAATTTGTAATACCCATACCTACTTCGAAATGCCGTCTTGTGAATGTCCTCATCCTTGATCCTTAATTGGTGATATCTCGACCTGAGATCAAATTTTAAGAAATACTTGGCTCTAGATATCTGATCAAATAATTCATCGATACTCGGCAGTGGATACTTGTTCTTGATGGTAAGATGGTTCAATTGTCGATAGTCGATGTAGAGTCTCATTGGTCCATTCTTCTTCTTTATAAATAGGATAGGTGCTCCCCATGGGGAAGTACTCAGCCTGATGAGTCCTTTCTTCAAAAGCTCCATCAATTGCTCCTTCAGTTCCTTGATCTCGATGGGGGACATCTTATAAGGTGCCTTAGAAACTGGGCCAGCACCAAGGACAAGGTCGATGGTGAAGGCCACTTCTCTTTGTGGGAGTAATCTGGGCAAATCTTCCGGGAACACATCGGGAAACTCTCGAACCACTCGGATATCTTCTATCTTAGACTCCTTAACTTCCATGGTTGTCACAAAAGCTATGAAAGCCACAGATCCTTTTCTTAAGAGCTTACCAGCTCGGAGGGCCGAAATAAGGGGTGACTTATTTCGACCTCGAGGACTAGTGTAGACAAGTTTTGAGAATTCCTTAAAAGTTACTTTGCCGTTTCGGCAATCTATGACTGCTTTGTGTGTGGATAGCCAATCGACTCCTAGTATGACGTCATACCTGTCCATATCTAGGCATATCTGATCGATAGGTAGAATTTTCCCTTTTACCATAACTTCATAATTTAAATAATGGTGTGAGTGATGTTACATCACCTTGGGGTGACAGCCACTCGACCAATGCCCTTGGACCTACAATTGCAAGCAAGCAACTTGAGCAGTGGACTCACTCTAGCGGACCGACTCGCGTAGCGCTCACGGTTGCTCGTAGGCCAACCAATGATGGTAGGAAGGGTCTGAGGTGGGACCTCGCTGTTCTAGGGGTAGGGCTAGCTTGGGACGGACCCCAATGGACCAGGGATGCCCAATTTCATGGGTGGCCAGCACGCCAAGGGCGTGGGATGTTGGGAGCTCTCGCCTCACTCCACGGTGGTCACTCACGTTGTTGAATTCAAAATCAAGCACTCAACTCACCAACCGATGACCCACTAGCAGTAATACTAAGCTAAGCAAAGAGTGAACCAGCAGAGAAGTGTGGTCAGGTGCTAACCTGATCGGCATGAAAACGCCGATCCTGACCAGAGACGAAGGCGAGCGGGGAAGAGTGGCTACCCGCACGTCGCGTCGATGATGCTTCGGTCGATGACCTGCAAATACATTCACTACTCCCTCGCAGAGGGGTGGATCAAGGGGTGGGGGAATTAAATTTACACCCAAAACTACCTCCACGCAGGGATGGGCTGTAAGCCGATCAGGCGGGGAGGGGAGATCGACGTGGCCGAAGGAGATCGGTACCCGGCCTACGCAAACTGAGTCACTGCCCTGGCTGACTGCAGTCAGCACCTTGTCAAAGGTATAACTCTCTGCTGGGATGTCCGACGGAGGCAGGGTTGGTGTCTATGGAAAACTAATCGCATTTAGAATCACCAGAAGGAAGAATCATCATATTCTGAGCTCAGACGAACCCGGGCCGCCGAATATTGCGGAGCTGCACATGTGATAATTCTGTCCAACCAGAGAGCTATTTGTCGGGATTGTACTCTCAACTGGGCGTCAGATTGAGGTGGGATTAGCACCAACGTACTCAGGGGAGAGTCCTCTTTCAGCAAGAACTGACGGGGCTCTGAGAATAGGTCAGAGTAGAGCACTGGAAGTAGAAAGGTGACAGGGGGTCCGACCTGGTACCAGTGAAGTGTTCTACGCCAGTCGGGGAGAACTGCTGGAACGTTGTCTTCCGATGCCCGAATGACTCCCTTCTTCTTGGGTCTGGTAGAGGACTTGCCGAAGATGTCCTCCTCCGAAGAGTGCGCCAAGAACCTCACTAATCTGGCCATGAGATCTTCTGCAAGTTGTCTCTGGTTGTCTACTGGAGATGATCTGTGCAGTCCGGCGAGGATGGCTCCACTGGACAGCACGGACGTCGGATGGAGGAGGGACCACCTTGCCTGCGAAGCTACTTGGATGAGCTTTCTGCCAGTATATGGCTTGCCTTCTGGAGCTTCATGGTGGTGGTAGGGCAGACTCTGCAACCAGGACCTTCATTGCTGCCTGTGAACTGACATGATCATGGTGGTGAAAGGTTATGGGAAATTCGTTAGATGGGGGGGAAATGGGGTGGATGGGTGTGGGGGCAACCCCTAGCTGTGAGGGGGTCTGGGAGGGGGCGAACCAAGGTGAGGGAGGGGGAGAATGGGGGCTGGAAGGGGGTCTAGTAGGTGGTGGGAGGTGAAGCTGCGAATTTGGGTTGGGAGGGAGAGAGGGAGCGAGAGATCTCTCTCGAAGGTTTGAATGTGGATTAATGGGGTGGTTAATGGGGACCATGGGGATGGGAAGGGTTGTGTTGAGGAGTGAAAGGGTGGCTTGGGGAGAGGGATTCTCTCTTGGTATAGTGGAAGGGTGGCTTGGGAGAATGAATGGGTGTGTTGGGAAGGGGAAAGGTTCCTTTGGAAGGGGGAGGGAGTAATGGGTGGAGTTAATGTTCTCTACGGAGGTGAAGGGTCTCTAGATGAGGTGGAAGGTTATGGATGAGGTGGAGGGTGATGTGGAGAGGAGGGGAGAGAGAAGGGGGCGTAGGTTTTAGAGAGAGAAAATGGAGGAGAGAGAAAAATAGAGGAGAGAGAAAATGGCACAAGAGAGAAAGGGGGGTTGGGGTATGGGCTTCTCACCCTCTCTCTTGGTTTCTCACCAAGGGAAAAATACTCAATTGGATTTCTGGAAAATGCTCAAATATTCATTCATTCATTACTTCTCAAATGGGGGGAATGGGGTCCTATTTATAGGAATCCCACATTTTACAATAAGTCCCTAACTCTTAGACTAATGACCATATAAACCAAAGGGAGAGGGGCGCCCCTGGGCGTAGCCCACTTAATTGGGCCCAAATGACACATTAACCACTCTAATGACCTTTTTACCTAGGTACTTGACTCAATTAAAAGGAAAATTACATGATAAGATTTAAATAAAAAAATGAAAAATACATCATATGACTCAAAATAAAGTGGCGAACAAGATGTAGCCCAGCTGGCAAGCAACGTGATCCCCAAAAAGATGTGGAGTGGTCGGAGATGTCCCCATCATACTCTCGGGGTGCGGAGAACTCGACTCCGTCGAGTATGGGTCCACCGGGGAAGTGGTCCTCCAAAGCAGCTCTGGGCAAACTATGACCTCCAAACTCTACCCAGCGTCCTTAGCCGGGGGACGGCACTTCAGCTTCTCAAGGTGGCATGGGCACACCCTCTTGCCAGCGATGGTATCCTGCTTGCCTAGTATTGCCTCCATGTGCACACGTCGGGCTCTCAGGCTGATATGAGGTGGCACTCCGAGGGTGTCTCTCTCAAAGGTAGGTGTAGGCTCGAGGCACTCACTAGGATCCACCGCGGTGCCCTTAGAGGGTGCCGGGTCCACTACGTGGGAAGTGGGGTGAATCCCAAAACCCATCGGTAAGTCCAACCCGTAAGTCGGGTTACCAAAGCCACTCGGAACTCGGGAAGGTCCAAGTCCTCGTGCCCTCGATTTGTAGGTGACCCTAAGGTAGAGCCACTCCAATGTCACCATCACTAGATTGTCCATTGGGACTCCAAAAGGCGCTCGCGAGCTTTTGCCTGCTCATCATGATCCTCACCGCTCGTTGTTAGATGCTTGCTTGAATGCTTATGCCATGTGCTATAGTGCGGTGTGGGTGTGAAGTGTGTGGTATGCAAAGGTGGACTAGGGCAACCATCAGTGGACCTATCATGCAATGCTGCCATGTAGACTTAGATGGACCTAGGAGGGCCTGGGCATCCATAGGTGATCCAATCATGCATGAGGGTGGTAAAAGCCGGGGGACCCGGACATCCATGAATGCTCCTATTGTGTGTGAGACCAATGTTGAGTAGGGGAGGGCCATTACACCCAAATATGGAGCACTCATGCTTCCAACTTGACATGTGGGTGTCATGAATGAAAAGACCCGACTTACTAATCATGCCGAGTGGTGCGAGATGCCAAGACATATGTATTCCAATCTTAAAGTTGACTTCCATGTGTGGGTTTGTGGGTTGGCCTTTGAACTTCCACTTAAAAGGGTCAAAGGGGTCAAGGAAGGTGGACAGCATGGAGTGGGGCACTTCCTCAATCCCTAAGTGTATATTGCCCAAAGTCATGGCTCCCATGGTGTAACCCGAGTCTTGGAAGGGGGTGGGCTTGGTCCAACATGGTGGGTTGGGGTAGAAAAAGGTGGGTGGTGTGTAAGGTGGGTGGGTCACATGGATATAGGAAGGGGTCGAAGGGATCATGGTAAGGGCTACCAAGAGAGAGGAACTCCATGTCCTCACGGTTCTCACAAGGTTGTGAGCAGGGAGGACGGGGGGAAAGGTGGGGCACGGTTGGTAGGAAGGGGCATCTCACACCGGGTGGTGAGTCATCCTCCTCCAAAGTAATTGGTCCAAGGTCTCTAGTGGGTTGACGGTTCAAGGCACTTGGGGTCTCAATGGGTGGGGAGTAGACTGGGATGGATTCTTCCTCCAAGGGGAGAAATAGGAGGATCTCACTAGTGCAATACCCACTTGTGCAAATGGAGGTGATGGAGCCGATGGCGGGGTGGGCAAAGTTAATGGTGCTAGGCTCCGATGGTCCCATGGCTAGCAGGCCGGTCAAGTGGACTTGCCAATGTAGGCACACCACTAGGTCTCCCAAGTCTTCCACGAAGTAGAAGGTTTGAAAAGTGACATGGGGAGGCCGGGTGGGCACAATTTGGGATTGATATCCCAATGGTGACAGGCATGGCGGTGAGCTAGGAAGGGTTGGACTTTGCTTGAGCATTGGTAGGATTGTCTCATCTACGGTGAGGGTGTCATGTGTGATGGTGTGTGGCTCTTGAGGATCCAGGCCATGAGGGGTGGGGGAAGGTTGAGGCTCTTCTTCCCTATTGGTGGGAGCTTGGGCTTCCTCTATGGTGAGAAGAGGGTCTGGATGGGCATTTGACCTCACGTGGTCAAGTGTGTGGGCCACGACTTCTACCTCCAATGGGGAAGGAGGGTCCTTGGTGGGTGGGTTGGTGATAGCCGGTGCATGGCGCATCCGGGGTGGTAAGCAAGGGTGGACTTGGATTAGGGTAGGTATGGGAAGATGAGTTGGTGGAAGAGGTTTAGATTGGGTAGTCTTGGGAGGTGTGTCCCTGTAATACCCCAAATTCTGTTGGAAATTAATTAGAAATTTATTTGAATTTAATTAGAATTTATTTGAATTTATTTGAATTAATGGGAATTAATTCGAAATTAATTAGATTAACTCTTTAATAAATAGAATAAGTCACATTTCGACTATTTTATAAACATCCATAAAAATCATATTCATGTAGAATCAATTATGTTTAACAATTTTTTCTTCTATGGCCAACCCTAATAAAATCATTAACTAGGCCGAATTAGTGGGATTAGTCAAATTTTCACACCTACCTAGCCAAATTCGTGCTCAATGTTAACCCCACATTAAAATCCTCAATTCGAGCTCATTTCTTAACCAAATCAAGTGATTCCAAGGGCAAATGAAAGGTATTAAAGAGATGATCATTTCCCCTCTCACAATGCCATGAAATTTTTATCATATGGGAAGCATTTGGTCGCGCATGGGTTAGGTCAAACATTTCGGCGCCGTTTCAAACACTCACCTTGCATCGACGAATTCTCCTAGCACCGAAGGCTCCAGAAAGTTTATGAGCTATAAATATAAAGCTATTCAACCCTAGAATCCTTTGGTAGCAGCGGCGGACGCAGTGGAGATCGATACAGGGAGATCTCGGGAGATTAGTGGAGGTGTGTCGGCATCCCGTCATCCTCCTTCCTTCTTCTTTGTTCCTTCGATTAAGGTAGGTACCCTCAACCAAAATCTACACATGAGTATACCATTTTTATCCTCTCGGAGAGGTCTTTCCATTGGTAGTAAAAGCCCCAAATTCTATTTGGTATGGAGGGAGATCTCAAGGAAATAGTGAAGGGCTGTCAAACGGGCATTCTTCGTTCTAACTTCTAAATCTCTCTTCGATTCAGGTAGATGATAACAGACTCATCTCTAATTAATGTATATGGTTATAATCATCAGCATGTTATCTATCATTTGGCGTAGAAAGCCCCAATTTTTATAGACCATGCTTAGAGTATTTCGTGTTTAATTAGAAGCATGCTAAGACTAGGTTTTTAAGTGTTCTTCCTAGAAAGGTTGTGATTTCGATTGGTTTTCCGGTGAATTTAGTGTTCCAAACCCTTGTAATATGACCCTAATATGTCCATCAAGAACGTAGGGGCATGGGGTTAAGATCTCAGTCCAATTAGCCCCAGTTGGGTGAGATTCATGGGTTTCCCGAAAGTCACGTTCGCATCTGCGAACGAAGGGGTCGACCCATTGGGTCGACCCAAACAGCAGCTGCGCGAGGGTCGACCCAAACAGCAGGCGTGCGGGAATGGGTCGACCCTAACTGCAGACGTGCGGGGGTCGACCCATTGGGTCGACCCAAACAGTAGACAACAGTCTGTCTGTGCAGGGGTCAACCCCAGGGGTCGACCCATACACAGGCAGACCCCTAGTTTTCCAGGGGTCGACCCAATGGGTCGACCCATAGACTAACAGACCCGGTAGACTAGTTTTTGGCCCGAGGATCGATCCGGACCGTGAGGGGATCAACCCATTCAAGCCTAGTCCAATTGAAAACCATATTTTGTGGAACTAATGACCCATACATGCAACCCTATGATCTCAAATTAAGCCTTGGTGTTCCTCAATCCAAAATTGAAGAACAATGGTCCCTGCACTCAATCAAAGTGTATAAACCATTCCGATTACTATCCCCACTTCAACGCACAAATGGTTAATTAGAAACCCATATAATAAAATGGTAATTTTGAAAGTAAATTGCTGTCATGTATTACTGTCTATTGTCATTATTGGCTTGTTCTAGTATCTTGACTTACCATCTTGTAATTAACTTATCTCTTGAAATTGAGATTATAATAATTCATGAATCAAGGTATTTTGAAATGGCTGTTAGGAAATCAATTAAAAGCCCTTATACCCCGGTAGAATAGACTAATAATAGCACACTAACAATCTATATGGCATTACGGCCATTAAGCCTAAATTGTTGTCCCTTAGTACGATTCTACCCGGACACTCTATCCGGCGAGTTAGAATCTGCCATTTTGAGACCCGTATGACCCGGCTACAACCTGAAAATTCATGACCAAATCGCTGAGTTATAAGTCACGGATCAACTTGGGCTAATCAGCATATGAGCAGCCCATAGTTGACCGCTTGTCTCCATGAACGGTCTAGTGTAGTCCGTATAAGTATCGTAATTGTGTCTTAAGGTCACGTATTGCTTACTTACCTGAACGGCACACTGTCAACCGTTCATTCTTGACCTCGTGGACTGATTTGGTCCAGTTCTTGTAATGCGGCTAGTAGTAGCCGTATGTCCTGTCAAACGGCCCAGAAGTGACCGTATACCAAGTTTTTAAGTTAATGAATCCTAGGACATGTTAGTCCTTAAATCTCATACTTTTGACAGAAATTTCTCTGATTAAGTGGCCATTAAACTTGATTAAATGTCTAGACAAAACTTGGGATGTTGGATCCAACAAATCAATGCCAACGCATCATAAGGGCCCGGTCTGGTCCTTGGGAGAGCGCCCGAAAAGTACTTGTGCCAATGGCTGTTTGTAATGACATGGTGAGGTATTGCACCGAGTGCATGATCAACGTGACGTCTACGACAGAAAATCTCTTGTTACTTTATCGTGCTTGACTTGATGTTTAAAATACTTGCTTGTTGGCCAATTCTATATTTCAATTTCCTATTGAACATTCTTGTACTTGATATTCTTGTTAATTCTTGTCATCATATATTTCTTGACCTTGCAAGATCTTATATTACGCTGTCTTATCGTCTCGTCAGTTATTTCTTTTATTGTCACTGCATATGAAAATGTAACTAATTAGTTAATCATGTAAACTTGCATGTTACTATCTACTGAGCGTTAGCTCATATAGTTGTTTTCCCCCTTTCCAGGCTATTCAGGTGACGATGCGCATACTGAAGGGGAGGGACAGGAGTGATACCCTTGAGTGTACCTGTTAGTAGATGCCGAGTTGGCATAGTTTTTTACATAAGTTACTCCTTAGTGTTGTGTTAGCACTTTATTTACCTTTTGGGAGTCAGTTATTGTATTAAGAATCAGTTGGAAGTTATGTTTGATCGTGTTTAAGCATTGATGGTTATTGTAATAAAACTTGGAGTCTTCCTTGATCAATAGAAGTACTTCTTTCCATAGCACCTGTACGATTGTTTAGTTTAGCATATTAATATTATCTCTAGCTAGTTTCTAACTGTACGTCCCGATATTCCGCGTTGGGGCGTGACAGTTTAGTTGGTATCAGAGCCAGGTTTAATATTCCTAGGTGTTCTAAAGTTCTAGGTTTCCTAAGTTCTAGGATTCTAGGTGATGTCCTACAATATTAGGACCCCTAACCTTGTTAAAGTCTAAGGACCTGACCTGGTGAGATTGGGTAGAAACTTGGGTTAAGATCATATCTTAATCGTGTTATTATCTATTTTTAATGAACCTAAGAAATCTATTCCACGTGTAGGCTTTTGCAATGGTAGCTGATCGTGCGGAATGGAGGAACTTGCAGTGCACGGTTCAAGGCCTTACTCAGGCTTTGCAACAAGTAGCTCAAGCAGGAGCTACACACCATGGCACTGGCGATTTATATCGAAACTTTCGGGGGGATGAATCTGCCGAGATTTTTAGACTCGACTGACCCTGATGAAGCCGAGCATTGGCTGGATGAGATGGGAAGGATATTTGAAGTAATGCAATGTTGAAATGAAGAACGTGTCCTTCTCTCGACCTTTCAACTGGAACGTGATGCAAGAACATGGTGAGAATCAGTAAAGGCGACTCTCGGTGAGCAGCAAGTCACATGGGAGGAGTTCGAGGAATTCTTCAATGGCAAATATTTTTCTGATAGAGTGCAAGAGAAGAAGGCAGCGGAGTTCACGACTTTGAAGCAGCGAAGTCTATCCGTGGCAGAATATGAAGCTCAGTTTTCTCGGCTTACTCGTTATGCTACTCACTTAATATCCATCGAGAAAATGAAGGTTAAGCGCTTTCTTAATGGACTGAGGCTGCATTATATCAATCAACTGGCACCGATGGAAATTTTGACTTATTCCGTGATGGTGAGGAAAGCTCAAGTCCTAGAAGATACTCTAGAAATGACGGAGAGAATCCGTGGAAAAGGCACAAAGAAGGAACAATCTACGGGTTCCGGGAATATCAAACCCGGGTATGGCAAGAAGAGGCCTATTAATGGGCCTGGTTCGTGGAGTGGTTCTGGATCGTGGAAGGGCAAGATGCCGAAGCATGAAGACAAGAAGCCTGGCCCTATTGTTCCATTCAAGGGCGTGTGCAAGTTTTGTGATCATCCTGGTCACAAGATGGAGGAGTGCTGGTGCAAGCTGGGCGCCTGTTTGCGATGTGGAAGTAAGGAGCACCGTATCCCTAATTGTCCTCTTTTATCGGAGCAAGCTACCCCGGTAAAACCACAAGGCATCAAAAGGTCGCAAGGCAAGCTCCAAGCTTTGCACGCAGATGAAGCAGGAACCGCCGAGGATGGTGGACTCATCGAAGGTACTCTTATTATTCTTGACAAGCCAGCATTAGTTCTTTTTGATACTGGTGCCACACATTCATTTATTTCTCGAGATTTGCTAAGTCTTTAGCTGTGAAACCTATTTTGATGAAGTCTCCATTAGAAATATCAACACCTATTGGTTCTAGATCGGCAATTCAGTATTTCTATCCTTCTAGTAAGGTTATGATTGATGAACAGAATTTACCAGCTGATTTAGTTTGCATGGACATGAAGGATTATGATGTAATCCTAGGAGCAGATTGGTTAGCTAGATATGAGGCAGGTGTTCACTGTAGTTCTAGCTCTGTGTCTTTTACTAGGCACCCAAGACTTTCTTTTCTGGGAGTTAAGCACCATAACTCCGTATCACTTATCTCGGCTCTTCGAGCTGATAAGCTGATGAGACGAGGATGCGAGGCTTTTCTAGCCTTTGTCTGTGCAACCCCTGAGCAGCAGATTGAGATTAAGGACATTTTTGTTGTCCGAGATTTTTCTGATGTCTTTCCAGAGGAACTACCAGGACTTCCGCCTGAGCGGGAAGTTATCTTCTTTATTGATCTCATTCCTGGCACATCTCCTATTTCCAAGGCTCCTTATCGTATGTCTCCTGTGGAACTGAGAGAATTAAAGCAACAGTTGATGGAATTGCTCGAGAAGGGTTTCATTCGTCCAAGTACTTCCCCTTGGGGAGCCCCTGTATTATTCGTCTGGAAGAAAGATGGTTCGATGAGGTTGTGCATCGATTATCGGTAATTGAACCAGTTGACTATACATAACAAATATCCATTGCCAGAGATTGATGAATTATTTGACCAGATAGCGGGAGCTCAGTATTTTTCTAAGATCGATCTTCGATCTGGATATCATCAGTTGCGGATTAAGGAAGAGGATATCTATAAAACAGCTTTCCGCAGCAGGTATGGTCATTTTGAATTTGTCGTTATGCCTTTTGGTCTAATGAATGCACCAGCAGCTTTCATGCAGTTGATGAACAATGTATTTCGGCCCTATCTTGATCAATGGGTCGTGGTATTCATTGATGACATCCTGATTTATTCTAAGAATGAAGAGGAGCATGTTGAACATCTGAGGATGGCATTACAACTATTAAGAGATCATCAGCTATATGCCAAGTTCAGTAAGTGTGAGTTCTGGCTGCAAGAGGTGTCCTTTCTCGGACATATCATCACAAAGGAAGGAATTTATGTTGATCCTTCTAAGGTAGAGGCAGTGAAGAATTGGGATCAGCCTACCAGTGTGACTGAAGTTAGAAGTTTCCTAGGCCTGGCAGGCTACTACCGGAGATTTATCCAAGATTTCTCTAAGATTGTGGTACCTATGACAAGATTAACCCGCAAGGAGAACAAATTTGATTGGTCAGAAGATTGCCACCGAAGCTTTCAGACTTTGAAGGAATGTTTAACTACTGCACCTGTATTGGCTTTACCTTCTGGTGAAGGAGGTTTTGTCGTATACACTGATGCTTCAGGTATTGGGTTAGGCTGTGTACTCATGCAGCATGGGAAAGTGATTGCCTATTCTTCTAGGCAGTTGAGGAAGCATGAAGAGAATTATCATGTCCATGATTTGGAACTAGTAGCAGTCGTGTTTGCCTTGAAGATATGGAGGCATTACTTGTGTGGAGAAACATTCACAGTGTTTTCAGATCATAAGAGTCTGAAATATTTATTTTCTTAGAAGGAACTCAATATGAGGTAAAGAAGATGGTTGGAGTACTTGAAGGACTTCGACTTCTCGATTGAGTATCATCCTGGAAAAGGCAATGTTGTGGCAGATGCATTAAGCCGGAAGCCTATAGCTAAATTGTCAAGTCTCATGTTACATGAGTGGAAGCTACTGGAACAATTAGCTAGCTGGATCTTAATGTTGACAATGATCGGGTTATTATTGCCCAGATTCGACTTAAGCCCGAATTGTTGATGGAAATCAAATCTTTTCAAGATAATGATCCCGAGCTAGTAATGATCAAGGGAAGCTTGAGCAGCAGACCTGACTTCACGATGGCTGACGATGGAAGATTGTTATTCCAGGGTAGAACTTGTGTACCTGATGAAGCTGGAATAAAGAATAAGATTCTGGAGGAGGCTCATAGATCCAAATACACCATTCATCCTGGAGGCACTAAAATGTTCAAGGATTTGAAGAGATCCTTTTGGTGGCCGAATATGAAAAGGGAAGTTGCAGACTTCGTGAGTAGATGCTTGGTTTGTCAGCAAGTCAAGGCTGAACATTTCAGACCGGCAGGAAAGTTGAAACCACTCGACATACCCCAATAGAAGTGGAAAAGCATTGGCATGGACTTCATTATGGGTCTACCTAGGACTCGTGGTGGATTGGATGCAATGTGGGTGATTATCGATCGATTGACAAAGTCAGCTCATTTCTTACCCATTAAGTCCAAATGGACAGTTGATGTATTGGCTGCTTTGTATTTGAAGGAAGTGGTAAGGCTCCATGGTATACCAGTCAGCATTGTGTCTGATAGAGATCCCAGATTTACTTCACATTTCTGGAAGGGACTACAAGCGTCTTTGGGTATTCGTCTGAATTTCAGTACTGCCTTTCATCCACAAACAGATGGACAGACTGAAAGAACCAACCAGATAGTGGAAGATATGCTTAGAGCCTGCATGATCAATTTTGGAGGTAGTTGGAGTGACCATTTGGCTTTGATTGAATTCACCTACAACAACAGTTATCAATCTAGCATACAGATGGCTCCTTTTGAAGCATTGTACGAGCGAAGCTGTCGTTCCCCGTTATGTTGGGAAGAGGTAGGTGAAAAGCAATGGCTTGGACCGGATCTTATTTCAGAATCATCACAGAACATCCGTATTGTCCGAGACCGGTTACAAGTGGCTCAATCAAGACAGAAGAGTTATGCCGACAATAGAAGAAGGGCATTGGAATTTCAAGTTGGCGAGCATGTATTTCTGAAAGTCTCTCCTACGAGAGGGATTCGAAGATTTGGCATTCATGGCAAGCTGAGTCTGAGATATATTGGTCCGTTCGAGATTCTGGATAGAGTGGGAGAGGTTGCTTACAGATTGGCATTACCGCCTCAATTGTCAGGCATACACAATATTTTCCACGTGTCTATGTTACGGAAATATGTGTACGACCCCACTCATATCATTCAGCATGTGGATTTCGAATTGAAGGAAGATTTGACCTATGAAGAAAGACCTATTAAGATTCTAGATCGGAAGCAACAGCAACTCCGGAATCGTTCCATACCTATGGTCAAAATTTTAGTGGAGTCGGCGTGGAGCTGAGGAAGCTACTTGGGAGTCTGAAGATACTATGCGGAAGCGGTATCCTGACTTATTCTAGGTGAGCTAGTCTTTACCTATCTCTGTATTAAAGTGCAGTGAATTTGGAGGACCAAATTCTTTTAGTGGGGGAGGGTGTAATACCCCAAATTCTGTTAGAAATTAATTAGAAATTTATTGGAATTTAGTTAGAAATTATTTAAATTTATTTGAATTAATGGGAATTAATTCAAAATTAATTAGATTAATTCTTTAATAAATAGAATAAGTCACATTTTGACTATTTTATAAAAATCGATAAAAATCATATTCTTGTAGAATCAATTACATTTAACAATTTTTTCTTCTATGGCCAACCCTAAAAAAATCATTAACTAGGCCGAATTAGTGGGATTAGTCAAATTTTCACACCTACCTAGCCAAATTCGTGCTTAATGTTAACCCCACATTAAAATCCTCAATTCGAGCTCATTTCTTAACCAAATCAGGTGATTCCAAAGGCAAATGAAAGGTATTAAAGAGAGGATCATTTCTCCTCTCACAATGCAACGAAATTTTTATCGTATGGGAAGCATTTGGTCGCACATGGGTTAGGTCAAACATTTCGGCGCCGTTTCAAACACTCACCTTGCATCGATGAATTCTCCTAGCACCGAAGGCTCCAGAAGGTGTATGAGCTATAAAAATAAAGCTCTTCAACCCTAGAATCCTTTGGTAGCAGCGGCGGCCACAGTGGAGATCGATCCAGGGAGATCTCGGGAGATTAGTAGAGGTGTGTCGGCATCCCGTCGTCCTCCTTCCTTCTTCTTTGTTCCTTCGATTAAGGTAGGTACCCTCAACCAAAATCTACACATGAGTATACCATTTTGATCCTCTCGGAGAGCTCTTTCCATTGGTAGTAAAAGCCCCAAATTCTATTAGGTGTGGAGGGAGATCTCGTGGAAATAGTGAAGGGCTGTCAAACGGGCATTCTTCGTTCTAACTTCTAAATCTCTCTTCAATTCAGGTAGATGATAACAAACCCAACTCTAATTAATGTATATGGTTGTAATCATCAGCATGTTATCTATCATTTGGCATAGAAAGTCGCAATTTTTATAGACCATGCTTAGAGTATTTCATGTTTGATTAGAAGCATGCTAAGACTAGGTTTTTAGGTGTTCTTCCTAGAAAGGTTGTGATTTCGATTGGTTTTCTGGTGAATTTAGTGTTCCAAACCCTTGTAATATGACCCTAATATGTCCATCAAGAACCTAGGGGCATGGGGTTAAGATCTCAGTCCAATTAGACCCCAATTGGGTGAGATTCATGGGTTTCCGGAAGTCACGTTCGCATCTGCGAACGTAGGGGTCGACCCATTGGGTCGACGCATACACTGACAAGAGTCTTTCTGCGCGAGGGTCGACCCAAACAGCAGCTGCGCGAGGGCCGACCCATGGAGTCGACCCAAACAGCAAGCGTGCGGGGGTCGACCCATTGGGTCGACCCTAACTGCAGACGTGCGGGGGTCGACCCATTAGGTCGACCCAAACAGCAGACAACAGTCTATCTGTGCAGGGGTCGACCCATGGGGTCGACCCATACACAGGAAGACCCCTGGTTTTCTAGGGGTCGACCCAATGGGACGACCCATAGACTGACAGACCCGGTAGACTGGTTTTTGGCCCGAGGATCGATCCGGACCGTGAGGGGATTGACCCATTCAAGCCTAGTCCAATTGAAAACCATATTTTATGGAACCAGTGACACATATATGCAACCTTATGATCTCAAATTAAGTCCGGTGTTCCTCAATCCAAAATTGAAGAACAATGGTCCCTGCACTCAGTCAAAGTGTATAAACCATTCCGATTACTATCTCCACTTCAATGCACAAATGGTTAATTAGAAACCCATATAATAAAATGGTAATTTTGAAAGTAAATTGCTATCATGTATTACTGTCTATTGTCATTATTGGCTTGTTCTAGTATCTTGACTTACCATCTTGTAATTAACTTATCTCTTGAAATTGAGATTATAATAATTCATGAATCAAGGTATTTTGAAATGGCTGTTAGGAAATCAATTAAAAGCCCTTATACCCCCGTAGAATAGACTAATAGCACACTAACAATCTATATGGCATTACGGCCATTAAGCCTAAATTGTTATCCCTTAGTACGATTCTACCCGGACACTCTATCCAGCGAGTTAGAATCTGCCATTTTGAGACCCGTATGACCCGGCTACAACTTGGAAATTTATGACCAAATCGCTGAGTTATAAGTCACGGATCAACTTGGGCTAATCAGAACATGAGCAGCCCATAGTTGACCGCTTGTCTCCATGAACGGTCTAGTGTAGTCCGTACAAGTATCGTAATTGTGTCTTAAGGTCACGTATTGCTTTCTTACCTAAACGGCACACTGTCAACTGTTCATTCTTGACCTCGTGGACTGATTTGGTCCAGTTCTTGTAATGTGGCTAGTAGTAGCCGTATGTCCTGTCAAACGGCCCAGAAGTGACCGTATACCGAGTTTTTAAGTTAATGAATCCTAGGACATGTTAATCCTTAAATCTTGTACTTTTGATAGAAATTCCTCTGATTAATTGGCCATTAAAGTTGATTAAATGTCTGGACAAAACTTCGGATCTTGGATCCAACAAATCAATGCCAATGCATCATAAGGGCCCGGTCTGGTCCTTGGGAGAGCGCCCGAAAAGTACTTGTGCCAATGGGAGTTTCTAATGACATGGTGAGGTATTGCACCGAGTGCATGATCAGCGTGACGTCTACGACAGAAAATCTCTTGTTACTTTATCGTGCTTGACTTGATGTTTAAAATACTTGCTTGTTGGCCAATTCTATAATTCAATTTCCTATTGAACATTCTTGTACTTGATATTCTTGTTAATTCTTGTCATCATATATTTCTTGACCTTGCAAGATCTTATATTACTCTGTCTTATCGTCTCGTCAGTTATTTCTTTTCTTGTCACTGCATATGAAAATGTAACTAATCGGTTAATCATGTAAACTTGCATGTTACTATCTACTGAGCGTTAGCTCATATAGTTATTTTCCCCCTTTCCAAGCTATTCAGGTGACGATGCGCATACTGAAGGGGAGGGACAAGAGTGATACCCTTGAGTGTACCTGTTAGTAGATGCCGAGTTGGCATAGTTGTTTACATTAGTTACTCCTTAGTGTTGTGTTAGCACTTTATTTACCTTTTGGGAGTCAGTTATTGTATTAAGAATCAGTTGGAAGTTATGTTTGATCGTGTTTAAGCATTGATGGTTATTGTAATAAAACTTGGAGTCTTCCTTGATCAATAGAAGTACTTCTTTCCATAGCACCTGTACGATTGTTTAGTTTAGCATATTAATATTACCTCTAGCTAGTTTCTAACTGTACGTCCCGATATTCCGCGTTGGGGCGTGACAGTCCCCTTTTAGGGTCGACGGAGGGGTAGTGGTGGGGGCCAATGAGGTTTGAGTGGTATGGGTTGGGTGAGTGATTTTGGGTTGGCCGGGCGGGGTTGGAGGAGTAGTAGTGCTCCTCGGACTAGGATTCTCCGAGTGGGAAAGGAAGGGTCGGGGAGCATAAATCTTCCTAAGTTCGATCCTCATCTCATTCCAAGAGTCGATGGTGTCACGCCCCGAGCGCGGAAGATACTCGGATATGCGCGACGAGTTTATATCAATCATGTCAATCAGAGTGGTCGTGTATTCGACACAAAGATAGAGATGCGCAAAATAGCAAGATAACCCAATCTATAATTTCATAATAGACTATTACAAATCCAATACTCTGTTTAATAAAAAGAAAAGTACATAGTCGACTCAAGAAACTATAGAAAAGACTAGATGACACTTGAGCAGCTCTATCACTTTCACTCTTGACCATTCCCATCCGATTGACTTCCATCGTCGTCGGATTTACCTGAAAAATAAAAAGGGACAAACGGAATGAGCGAACGCTCAGTAGGAAATTATATCTCAAGTACTAGCAAGGGGTTTAAGTAATTACATTTTCATGAATGTAATGAAGCTATGCATGCTCGCATAAAACGACAAGATAGAGAAAATGTAATATCAAGGAATTAAGATGGACAAATCATGAACTTTCAATAAGATAACAAGACATTTGAGATATTCAAGCAAGTACATTTAACAAGTCATGTCAAGAACTTTGGCTATCATGTATCAAGCAAGTAAATTACCCTTTTTCGGGCCACGCATTTCATGTCAAGTCAAGTACGATTTCAAGCACAAGATTTATGTGGAATGTCCAATCTAGAAAGTAAAGTACTCGGTATAATGCCAGATACCTTATCATTTTAACTCCCATGGGCACAAGTACTTTCGGGTGCTCCCCCCAGGACCAGATCGGGCCCTATATGCGCAGGCATTTATCATGTGTTTTGACATCCACTTATATATATATATAGCCAATTTTTGAATTTCAATAATCAAGCTTATAGACATGTATGACAACTTTGACAGAATGGAGTCCAAAAATATGACAAAGGACATAGAATGGCGATAAGGACGGTATAATCACGATATCGATAAAACTAGGTAGAATATGGTTCCCTTAACTTGGGTACCATGACAAATCAATATGGACATCCTTTATATAGAATTGAGGTCCACATGAACAGTATATCAAAGGTAAGATACCCTCATTCATATCATAGAATTGAGGTTTACAAGAATGACATGATATGGCATGATATCATCATCCCATTAAGAATTTCTTATGATATTCTCTTTGTATAATCATAAGGGCCGGTATACCATGTTTCTTTAGAGTGACATGGCATCAATGGTGTAATGGGTTTTTAGGGTACAACCAGCTCAGTCGGCCTTGAGGGAATCCAAGGCTACGAGGAGTCTTACGGAGGTCTCTATGACTAACTCGCTAGTCCGAAGGAACGGAATGTCCAATGGAGAGCTTGTATGTCAATGAGAATTGAGGGTGATCGATAAAACAATCGTGAAACGTGGGACTATACTCACGGAGTGCAGAATAGTGCCGATATATATATTATATAACATATGAAACCATCGGTTAACAGAAACAGTGGAAAATCAGTTTTACAGTAAAGTAACGACTTAAGCAGAGTCGTTTATCAAGTAATTAACGCCTAACAGAAGGGCGTTTACACATGTTTCCATTTTACAGAATTTCAATATTTCATTAATTTATCTAAAACGCGCCCTGGTCAGGGGCGTTTCTTTGAAAGGAGACGACTACAGCAGCAGGCGTCTTTTTATTTACAATATTTTACAGAACATATTTATTTTTAGAAATTATCAAAAATGCGCCCTTGGCAGGGGCGTTAATCAGATAATCAATTCTTAACATGGGTGATTAATGATTAAATGAAATTAATGCCTGTGTACAGGGCGTCAAATCTAAAATTGACGACCTTATCAAGGTCGTTTCTTTACAAGTAGCGC
This sequence comes from Amorphophallus konjac, assembly GCA_022559845.1. Classification (NCBI taxonomy): domain Eukaryota; kingdom Viridiplantae; phylum Streptophyta; class Magnoliopsida; order Alismatales; family Araceae; genus Amorphophallus; species Amorphophallus konjac. The sequence continues at coordinate 64,619,542 of CM040117.1, forward strand.
CCTTGTTTGGGTCGCGTATTTCAAAATCACGCCCTTGGTAAGGACGTTCCTTTCGAAAATTCAACAGAAACGTTTAAAACTTAGGAAAACTATATGCAGGTGTATGCTCATATGATTTCACTACGATTCTTATATACTTTGGGCTACATACTTGAGAAAATCCTACCTTAAGATAGTCGATTGAAGATGAACGTGAGGGATTTTAACTAGAAGAAGATGCTGCTCTGTTAAATTTTCTGAAGCTTCTGTAGCAACAAAGTCACAGCAACCTAGACGAAGATGGACGACCTACAGAGGATAGAATACGAAGGTATTATGCTTCGTAATAACTTAACATAAGATAAAGGAGGAGAATAACTTACTGGTTCTCCTAGGAAGACAGGGCTCCTTAACCTGTAGAAGAGATATAGATGAAGAACATTAGTTCTTCACATACTACGTTCATAATGAAAGAAAAATAGAAGAACTTGATGTTATTCACGTACCTGTGAAGTTTGATTGGTCAAATAGATTTAGGGTTCGGCTGTCAAGAGTCTTTATAGGATTTTGGGAAATCCTATTAGGGTTAGTGATTGTGTGGAAGTAATACTTCCTTGATAGAGTCCTTACCACCTTTTGACTCTTTCTAATACTTATCCATTACCCTGGATAAGCTCCCGTGTCGAACGAAACTCGAATGGAATTAACGACTTTGGTCAGGGCGTCGATTCTTGAATTGACGACCTGGTTCAGGTCGTTTCTTAAGAAGCGCCTTACCTGAAGGCGTTCTTTGTTTTAAAACACGCCCAAGATAGGGGCGTTTCTTGGCCTTACCGTTTTTGACGTTGGAATTTGACGCCGTGTGGTCAGGGCGTCACTTATTGAATAACGCCTTATCTAGAGGCGTTTCTAATTTGAATAGCGCCTTTATCCGAGGTGTTATTTTATATTGTTTTATTTATCTATTTATTTGATTTATTTTAAAATCTTTATTGTTATTAATATTTTATCAGGGTTGCTACACCCTCCCCCACTTAAAAAGAATTTGGTCCCCAAATTCAATTGCATATTATGTATACACGCGGAGAGTGTAGAGTATATACCTCTTAGAACAACTCGGGAAATCGTTTCTTCATAGATTCCTCGGTCTCCCATGTCGCTTCGTGTTCAGTATTCTTATTCCATTGCATCTTGAGCATGGGAATAACCTTATTCCTTAGAGCTCGTATTTCTCGATCTAAGATCTTCATAGGCTTCTGTTCATATGTGAGATCTTTCTGGATCACCAGATCTCCATGTTCAATAATATGAGATGGATCGTGTACATACTTCTTCAACATAGATATGTGAAATACATTATGTACTTCGGACAATTGAGGAGGCAGTGCGATGCGATAAGCAACCTCGCCAACTCTTTCGAGTATCTCAAAAGGTCCGATGAATCTTGGCGTAAGCTTGCCCTTAACCCCAAATCTTCGTGTGCCACGTCCAGGCGATATTTTAAGAAATACATGATCTCCAACCTGGAATTCAAGATCTCTTCTCCTTGTATCAGCATAAGCCTTTTGTCTGGTCTGAGCAACTTGTAATCTTTCTCTGATTACTTGTATCTTTTCAGTTGTATCCCTTACCATGTCTGGACCTAACAGTTGTTTCTCTCCAACTTCGTTCCAGCATAAGGGTGATCGGCAACTCCTTCCATATAAAGCTTCGAAAGGTGCCATTTGGATACTAGCTTGGTAGCTATTATTATATGCAAATTCCACTAGTGGCAAATGTTCATGTCAGCTTCCACCAAAGTCAATGATGCAAGCTCTTAGCATATCCTCAACAACTTGATTAGCTCTCTCGGTCTGACCATCCGTTTGTGGGTGAAAAGCAGTACTAAAGTTGAGCCTTGTTCCCAACGAATGTTGTAATCCCTTCCAAAAATGAGAAGGGAAACGGGGATCTCTATCAGACACGATTGAGACAGGAATTCCATGTAACCTGACTATTTCCTTGATGTATAGTGCAGCTAGTACATCAATTGACCATCGACTTTTTATTGGCAAAAAATGTGCCGATTTAGTTAATCGGTCAATGATAACCCAGATTCCATCATGTCCTCCTTTTGATTTAGATAATCCCATGATGAAGTCCATACCAGTATCCTCCCACTTCCACTTAGGAATATCTAGAGGATGTAGTTTTCCAGCAGGCTTTTGGTGTTCTGCCTTGACCTGTTGGCATGTGAGACAGCGATATACATAGTCTGCTATTTCTCTTTTCATATTAGGCCACCAAAAGTTCCTCTTTACATCTTGGTACATTTTGGTTGATCCTGGATGAATAGTGTACCTTGATCGGTGAGCTTCACCTAAGATCTTCTTCTTTAATTCCGGACAGTCGGGTATACAAGTTCTACCTTTGAATAATAATCTTCCATCAGAAGTTAGTTGAAAATCAGATTGTCCTTCTAATCTGCCTTTGATTTCCACTAATATAGGATCATCATCCTGAAGTGCTTGTATCTCAGATAATAAACCTGACTGTATGCTTACATGAGATAATGTGACAAATTTGGCTTCCTTGTCCAAGCTTATATTGAGCTCGGAGAATTGTTCTAGCAACCTCCATTCTTGTATCATATAATTGCCTATCATTGCTGTCGGCTTTCGACTAAGGGCATCAGCAACATAATTACCCTTTCCAGGATGATATTGTATATTGAAGTCGAAGTCCTTGAGATATTCCAGCCAGCGTCTTTGTCTCATGTTTAGCTCCTTTTGTGAAAATAGATATTTGAGACTTTTGTGATCGGAGTATACAGTAAACTACACTCCATATAAGTAGTGTCTCCATATCTTCAGTGCAAATACCACCGCGGCAATTCTAAGTCATGGACGGGGTAGTTTTCTTCGTGTTTCTTTAGTTGACGTGAAGAGTATGCTATGACCTTTCCTTGTTGCATTAGGACATATCCGAGGCCAATGCCAGAAGCATCTGTGTAGACCTCGAATTTCTCTCCTTCTATTGGTAGAGCTAACACCGGAGCTGTAGTGAGATGATCTTTGAGAGTTTGGAAACTTCTTTCACATTCCTCACTCCATTCATATCGGATCTCCTTACGAGTTAATCTTGTAAGTGGTACGGCGATCTTAGAGAAATCTTTGATGAATCACCGATAATAGCCTGCAAGACCTAAGAAACTTCTGATCTCGCTAGCATTGGTTGGTTTTTCCCAGTTTCTAACAGCTTCAACCTTTGATGGATCAACAGATAGACCATCCTTGGATATCACATGTCCGAGGAAAGTCACTTCTTCAAGCCAGAATTCACATTTGCTGAGCTTTGCATATAATTGATTTTCCCTCAATACTTGCAATGCGATCCTTAAATGTTCCTCATGCTCTTCCTTAGTCTTGGAATATATCAATATGTCATCAATGAAGACTACTATGAATTGATCCAAGTAAGGCCTGAATATGCTGTTCATTAACTGCATAAAGGCAGCAGGGGCATTTGTTAGTCCAAAAGGCATAACAACAAATTCGTAATGGCCATACCTACTTCTGAATGCAGTCTTATGAATGTCATCATCCTTGATTCTTAACTGATGATATCCCGACCTGAGATCAATCTTGGAAAAATATTTGGATCCAGAAATTTGATCAAATAATTCATCGATTCTCGGCAGTGGATACTTGTTCTTGATAGTGAGATGATTCAACTGTCGATAGTCGATGCACAATCTCATGGATCCATCTTTCTTCTTTACAAATAAGACTGGTGCTCCCCACGGGGAAGTACTTGGTCTAATAAACCCTTTTCAAATTAGTTCCATCAACTGCTCCTTCAACTCTTTGAGTTCCGCAGGGGACATTCTATAGGGTGCCTTTGAAACTGGACCAGCACCAGGGACTAAGTCAATGGTGAAGGCCACATCCCTTTGAGGGGGTAATCCCGGCAACTCTTCCGGAAACACGTCCGGGAATTCCTGCACTACTGGAATGTCTTCTAGCTTGGTTTCCTTAGCTTCTTTAATTGTGACAAAGGCAAGGAAAGATGTACATCCTTTCCTGATGAGCTTGCTAGCTCGGAGGGCCGAAATAAGAGGGGAATTGCTCCGACTCTTGGGGCGAGTAAAGACTAATTCTGGAATATCTTTGAAAGCAATTTGGCTATTGCGGCAATCAACCGTTGCCTGGTATTTGGATAACCAGTCCGCTCCTAGTATAACATCATACTCCTTTAGATCGAGACATATGAGATCTATAGGTAAATTCCTACCTTGAACCATTACCTCACAGTTTTGGTAGTGATGAGTAATATCATTTTCACTTCCAAGAGGAGTAGTTAGAACTATTTTTATCCATTCTGGTTCTAACAGTAACGGGTCGGCAAACTTCTTAGAAATAATGGAATGCGATGCACCCGTATCAAATAAGACATAAGCACTTTTGGAACAAACTGTTAATGTACCTTCTACCAGTCCACCTTCTTCTTGCTCGGTCTCCTTTATTGCATGAAGTCGAGCGTTCTTTGTCACCGGGCGTTTACCGTCACCGGCTTGGTCATTCATTAATGGACAATCGGGAATCCGATGTTCGCGACTCCCACAACGGAGACAAGCTCCTAATTTCCTCCAGCATTCTTTTGTCTTGTGACCAGCCTTGTCACAATGCTTGCATACTGTATTAGAAGGGGTAGTTGTGATAGAGAAAGGCTTGGTCTTTTTGAACTTATGGTCTTGAGAGGAAGAACCTCCATTATTGGGCCTCTTCTTGAAATTGGGTTTGAAAGAACCCGAACCCGTGACTTGTTCTTTCTTGTCTTTCCCACGGATCCTATCAGATAGTTCTGTGGCATCTTCAAGTAGTTGAGCTCGACGTACTATTTCAGAATAAACTTGGATATCCATAGGCGCCAGCTGAGTGATATAGTGGGGCCTAAGCCCATTAAGAAATCTACGGGCTTTCATCTTCTCCATGCTAATAAGATGCTTAGCATATCTAGACAACCTGGAGAACTGAGCTTCATAATCTGCTAATGATAAAGATCGTTGCTTTAATGCAGCGAATTCTGCAGCCCTCTTTTCTTGGACTCGGTCCGAGAAATATTTAGCATTGAAGTATTCCACAAATTCTTCCCATGTTACTTGAGTAGGATCGATGGTTGCTTCAATAGACTCCCACCAGCATCTAGCATCCTTTTCTAACTGGAAAGTAGCTAATAAGACTTTGTCCTGATCCGTGCATTGCATGACACGGAATATACGTTCAATCTCCCGGACCCAATGCTCGGCATCGTCCGGATCGGTTGATCCCATAAACTTCGGGGGATTCATGCTCTTAAAAGCTTGGTGTAGGCTTCCAGCTCGTGGAGCACCACCCTGTGCTACCTGTTGTAGCACTTGAGTCATTCCTTGAAGGGTACGCTGCATGTTGCGCCATTGAGCACGTTCGGCAGCCATTATCCTACAATTACAATAACTATATTAGTACGTGACTACATTTAGAAACCAGTACTCTATTTTTAACTTTAACCCTTGGTTCTACCCAATCTCACCGGTAAAAGGTTTATACTTATCCTTGGACTTGGGTTTTTCCTAGGAATTGAATACCCTAGGCTCTGATACCACAAAAACTGTCACGCCCCGAGCGCGGAAGATATTCGGATATGCGCGACGAGTTTATATCAATCATGTCAATCAGAGTGGTCGTGTATTCGACACAAAGATAGAGATGCGTAAAATAGCAAGATAACCCAATCCTTAATTTCATAATAGACTATTACAAATCCAATACTCTGTTTAATAAAAAGAAAAGTACATAGTCGACTCAAGAAACTATAGAAAAGACTAGATGACACTTGAGCAGCTCTATCACTTTCACTCTTGACCATTCCCATCCGATTGACTTCCATCGTCGTCGGACTTACCTGAAAAGTAAAAAGGGACAAACGGAATGAGCGAACGCTCAGTAGGAAATTATATCTCAAGTACTAGCAAGGGGTTTAAGTAATTACATTTTCATGAATGCAATGAAGCTATGCATGCTCGCATAAAACGACAAGATAGAGAAAATGTAATATCAAGGAATTAAGATGGACAAATCATGAACTTTCAATAAGATAACAAGACATTTGAGATATTCAAGCAAGTACATTTAACAAGTCATGTCAAGAACTTTGGCTATCATGTATCAAGCAAGTAAATTACCTTTTTTCGGGCCACGCATTTCATGTCAAGTCAAGTACGATTTCAAGCACAATATTTATGTGGAATGTCCAATCTAGAAAGCAAAGTACTCGGTATAATGCCAGATACCTTATCATTTTAACTCCCATGGGCACAAGTACTTTCGGGTGCTCCCCCCAAGACCAGATCGGGCCCTATATGCGCAGGCATTTATCAAGTGTTTTGACATCCACTTATATATATATATATATATATATAGCCAATTTTTGAATTTCAATAATCAAGCTTATAGACATGTATGACAACTTTGACAGAATGGAGTCCAAAAATATGACAAAGGACATAGAATGGCGATAAGGACGGTATAATCACGATATCGATAAAACTAGGTAGAATATGATTCCCTTAACTTGGGTACCATGACAAATCAATATGGACATCCTTTATATAGAATTGAGGTCCACATGAACAGTGTATCAAAGGTAAGATACCCTCATTCATATCATAGAATTGAGGTTTACAAGAATGACATGATATCATCATCCCATTAAGAATTTCTTATGATATACTCTTTGTATAATCATAAGGGCCGGTATACCATGTTTCTTTAGAGTGACATGGCATCAATGGTGTAATGGGTTTTTAGGGTACAACCAGCTCAGTCGGCCTTGAGGGAATCCAAGGCTACGAGGAGTCTTACGGAGGTCTCTATGACTAACTCGCTAGTCCAAAGAAACGAAATGTCCATTGGAGAGCTTGTATGTCAATGAGAATTGAGGGTGATCGATAAAATAATCGTGAAACGTGGGACTATACTCACGGAGTGGAGAATAGTGCCGATATATATATTATATAACATATGAAACCATCGGTTAACAGAAACAGTGGAAAATCAGTTTTACAGTAAAGTAACGACTTAAGCAGAGTCGTTTATCAAGTAATTAACGCCTAACAGAAGGGCGTTTACACATGTTTCCATTTTACAGAATTTCAATATTTCATTAATTTATCTAAAACGCGCCCTGGTCAGGGGCGTTTATTTGAAAGGAGACGACTACAGCAGCAGGCGTCTTTTTATTTACAATATTTTACAGAACATATTTATTTTCAGATTATCAAAAACGCGCCCTTGGCAGGGGCGTTAATCATTAAATTCTTATTTTTACAGAATATATTGTTCGGGATTTTAACAGAAACGCGCCCTACGAAGGGGCGTTACTTTTCAATTCACGCCCTAGTATCGGGCGTTAGTCCAGTGAAAGACGACCTAGCCACGGTCGTGAATTCAAGAAATACCATGAATTTTCATGGGCAGTAATAATTTCAGGATAATAGAATTCATGGAGAACGAATGTATGGTCATGACAATAAAATTAACAGGTTTGAAGACATATGATCATGCATTATTGTAGAATCATGATTTCATAGATAATCAATTCTTAACATGGGTGATTAATGATTAAATGAAATTAACGCCTGTGTACAGGGCGTCAAATCTAAAATTGACGACCTTATCAAGGTCGTTTCTTTACAAGTAGCACCCTTGTTTGGGTCGCGTATTTCAAAATCACGCCCTTGGTAAGGACGTTCCTTTCAAAAATTCAACAGAAACGTTTAAAACTTAGGAAAACTATATGCAGGTGTATGTTCATATGATTTCACTACGATTCTTATATACTTTGGGCTACATACTTGAGAAAATCCTACCTTAAGATAGTCGATTGATGATGAACGTGAGGGATTTTAACTAGAAGAAGATGCTGCTCTGTTAAATTTTCTGAAGCTTCTGTAGCAACAAAGTCACAGCAACCTAGACGAAGATGGACGACCTACAGAGGATAGAATACGAAGGTATTATGCTTCGTAATAACTTAACAGAAGATAAAGGAGGAGAATAACTTACTGGTTCTCCAAGGAAGACAGGGCTCCTTAACCTGTAGAAGAGATATAGATGAAGAACATTAGTTCTTCACATACTACGTTCATAATGAAAGAAAAATAGAAGAACTTGATGTTATTCACATACCTGTGAAGTTCGATTGGTCAAATAGATTTAGGGTTCGGCTGTCAAGAGTCTTTATAGGATTTTGGGAAATCCTATTAGGGTTAGTGATTGTGTGGAAGTAATACTTCCTTGATAGAGTCCTTACCACCTTTTAACTCTTTCTAATACTTATCCATTACCCTGGATAAGCTCCCGTGTCGAACGGAACTCGAATGGAATTAACGACTTTGGTCAGGGCGTCGATTCTTGAATTGACGACCTGGTTCAGGTCGTTTCTTAAGAAGCACCTGACATGAAGGCGTTCTTTGTTTTAAAACACGCCCAAGATAGGGGCGTTTCTTGGCCTTACCGTTTTTGACGTTGGAATTTGACGCCGTGTGGTCAGGGCGTCACTTATTGAATAACGCCTTATCTAGAGGCGTTTCTAATTTGAATAGCGCCTTTATCCGAGGCGTTATTTTATATTGTTTTATTTTTCTATTTATTTGATTTATTTTAAAATCTTTATTGTTATTAATATTTTATCAGGGTTGCTACAGATGGGCTCTTGCCTTCTAACTTCTCTTAAGCCTACAATGTTCTGCCATTCGTTCGTAGCTTGGCGCTAGAGCAAACTCTTGGCATAGTTGACTTGCATAGGCCCTGACAGGGTGAACCTCGTAAAGTGTCGATCTATAGAGCTCTCCCACTCCAGATATATGCTAGGGCAGGATCCGTCAAACACAAAGGCCTCTAATGGGTCTAAGGTAGACGAATATGCCAGGTATGAGGTGGTCATGTTGGTGGACATGGGTGATGCACCGAGTGACTCAAAATGCAAATGCGCCCTAGGACCATCTTGTAGAGACAAGTTGTGAACTTGCTCTGATACCAATTTGATGTGACACCACCTTGGGGTGGTAGCAACTTGACCAATGCCCTTGGGCCTACAATCGCAAGCAGCAACTTGAGCAGTGGACTCACTCTCGTGGACCGACTCGCGTAGCGCTCACGGTTGCTCGTAGGCAAACCAGTGATGGTGGGAAGGGTCCGAGGTGAGACCTCACTGTTCCAGAGGTATGGCTACCTTGGGACGGGCCCCAATAGACCAAGGATGCCCAATTTCATGGGCGGCCAACACGCCAATGGCGTCGGATGTAGGGAGCTCTCTCCTCACTCCGCACTGGTCACTCGCGTTGTTGAATTCAAGATCGAGCACTCAACTCACCGACTGACGGCCCACTAGCAGCAATACTAAGCTAAGCAAAGAGTGAACCAGTAGAGAAGTGTGGTCAGGTGCTCACCTGATCGGCGGGAAAACGCCGATCCCGACTAGAGACGAAGGTGAGCGGGGAAGCGTGGCTACCCGCACGCCACGCCGATGATGCTTCGGTCGATGACCTGCTAATACATTCACTACTCCCTCGAAGAGGGGTGGATCAAGGGGTGGGGGAATTAAATTTACACCAAAAACTACCTCCACGCAGGGAGGGGCTATAAGCCGGCCAGGCGGGGAGGGGAGATCGGTGTGGCCGAAGGAGATCGGTACCCAGCCTACGCAGACTGAGTCACTACCCTGGCTGACTGCAACCAGCACCTTGTTGGAGGTAGATCTCTCTGCTGGGATGTCCGACGGAGGCAAAGTTGGTGTCTCTGGAAAGATGATCGAATTTAGAATCACCAGGAGGAAGAATCGCCATATTCCGAGCTCAGACGAAGCCGGGCCGCCGAATCTTACGGAGATCTTTGTTGGGATCGTACTCTCAGCTGGGGCATTAGATTGAGGCAGGACTAGCGCCGACATACTCGTTGGAGATTCCTCTTTCAGCAGGAACCAACGAGGCTCCGATAAAAGGTCAGAGTAGAGCGCTGGAAGCAGAAAGGTGACAGGGGGTCCGACCTGGTACCAGTGAAGTGTTCTGCGCCAGTCGGGGAGAACTGCTGGAACGTGGTCTTCCGGTGCCCGAACGACTCCCTTCTTCTTGGGTCTGCTAGAGGACTTTTCGAAGATGTCCTCCTCCGAAGGGAGTGCCAAGAACCTCACTGAGCTGGTCATGAGATCTTCTGCATGTTTTCTCTGGTTGTCTGCTGGAGATGATCTGCGCAGTCTGGCGAGGATGGCTCCACCGGACAACACAAACGTCGGATAGAGAAGGGAGAACCTCGACTACGAAGCTGCTTGGATGAGCTTTCCGTCGGTATATGGCTTGCCTTCTGAAGCTTCGTGGTGGTGGTGGGGTAGACTCTGCAACCAGGACCTTCACTCCTCCCTGCGAACTAACATGAGCATGGTGGTGAAAGGTGATGGGAAATGGGGTAGATGGGGGGGGAATGGGATGGATGGGTGTGAGGGCAACCCCTAGTTGTGAGGTTGTCTAGGAGGGGGCAAACCAAAGTAAGGGAGGGGGAGAATGGGGGCTGGAAGGGGGTCTAGCAGGTGGTGGGAGGTGAAGCTGCGAATTTGGGTTGGGAGGGAGAGAGGGAGGGCGAGATCTCTCTCCAAGGTTTGAATGTGGATTAATGGAGTGGTTAATGGGGACCCTGGGGATGAGAAAGGTTATGTTGGGGAGTGAAAGGGTGGCTTGGAGAGAGGGATTCTCTCTTGGGATGGTGGAAGGGTGGCTTGGGAGAATGAATGGGTGTGTTGGGAAGGGGAAATGTTGCTTTGGAAGGGGGTGGGAGTAATGAGTGGAGTTAATGTTCTCTAGGGAGGTGAAGGGTTTGTAGATGAGGTGGAGGGTTATGGATGAGGTGGAGGGTGATGTGGAGGGGAGGGGAGAGAGAAGGGGTGCAAGTTTTAGAGAGAGAAAGTGGAGGAGAGAGAAAATGACATAGGAGAGAGAGAGATGGGGGTTGGGGTATGGGCTTCTCACCCTAGGGCTTCTCACCCTCTCTCTTGGTTTCTCACCAAGGTAAAAAACACTCAATTGGATTTCTAGAAAATGTTCAAATATTCATTCATTCATTACTTCTCAAATGGGGGGAATGGGGTCCTATTTATAGGAATCCTACATTTACAATAAGTCCCTGACTCTTAGACTAATGACCATACAAACCAAAGGGAGAGGGGCGCCCCTGGGCCTAGCCCACTTAATTGGGCCCAAATGACACATTAACCACTCTAATGACTGTGGACGCACTTTTTATTTAGGTCGTTGGTTGTTTGTTTATTGGGTTTATTAAGTGCGTGGGCGTGCCAGTCACCTAGGTGACGATTTATTGTGCGCTCGATCTGACTAATCAGACGATTGTGTGATTCGTGTCGGGACCAAAACCCGCCGTGCCATGAAGGCCACGACGTCATTTACATCCCCCATACGGGGGAACACCCTTGATTGATTTTCGGGAATAAGGGCCCTACGGCCTAAAGAGAATACTAGTAATGCAGAAGGATAACGAAAGATGAACTATGCTATAAACCCGTCTCGGGACGTGAACGTTCAGCCTATGTCGGCCACTCGTGGGCCACTTCATGTTCGGACGAAGGTCCGTGTTTGTAGCGTAAGAGACGGTGGCAAAATCGTGCAGATGTCTGCCGTGAGTACGGAAAGTTTAATGCGAGTGCGGGATTAGATCCCGGAAGAAGTGGGTCAAGCTGACGAACTATGAGCCCAAAAGGTGCCCGGACCATGACCATGTCGGGGATCCTGAGGTCCACATCCGATATCACAGGGCATCATTACTTTTCTCTTCACGCACAGTCCGGGGGAGCGGGTTGTTAGGTGTGAAGCCCAAACTCGACAACATGCGCCCTCGCACACGGATCGACCTGCGCGGTCAAGTCGTGGGGTTCATACTTTTAGTTATGACAGGGGCGATGTTTTGATTATTGGCTTCATACTCCTTTCATTTGTTTTACCCATTCGCTTAAAGTCTTTTCTCTTGTTGGTTAATCATTCTTTCTCTTTTAGGCACGCCAGTTCAAGGAGACACCAAGAGAAGATAGGGCACGCCGGTTCAAGGAGACACCAAGAGAAGATAGGGCGCGCCGGTTTAGAAGGTGCAATAGAGCGCGCCGGTTAGATGGAAAGTGGGATGCGCGCCGGTTTAAGGAAGACAAAGGGCGCGCCGGATAAGAGGATGCCAAGGGGCGCGCCGGTTAATGGTCAAGAAAGAAGAGGGGCGCGCCGGTTTGGGACTAAGGAGATGTGGGGCGCGCCGGATAGGGAAGCACAAGGGGGGCGTGCCGGATTAAGGCCAATGAATAGTATGGCGCGCCGAAATAAGCACTATTCATTCCAAGGATTTGAATGTGGATTTGAGTGTGGAGCTAATCCGGCGCGGGGGGGGGGGGGGGGGGGAGCGCGCCGGATTAGCCCACGCCGGATTAGGGCTCACCGGGCTAAGCTCCAAAGAGGCTTATTTCATTCTGTTTGATTCTGTTTCTTCTTTCTGTCAATTGCAAGTTAATTTGTCAATCAGTTTGTTCACCGAATTGGTGGATTGAGTTGATAGAAAGTGTTTGATCATTTGTTAAGGTGAATTGGCACGAAAGTTTAGATATTTTTATTAGAAGTGTTTATTGTGCAGGGTAGTTTAGTTTGTGTTTCATTTCTGGCGGGGGTTTTCTGAGTGGGGTTAATTTAGTCTGAGGAAGCTTCATTTGTTCGTTCTTACGTGTTCTTGTTCTTGTTCCTCTTGTTCTTGGCCCTGGCAAAAATCGGGCAGCACTTCCCCCGGACTGAGATTCGCCAGAGAAAATAGAGGGACACCAAATGGATAACTCTGGGGTGAACCTCAAATCCAGACCTTATGGCGGTCCGATAACCCAGATGTGAGTGTAGAAAAGCTCGAGGACTAGCCTTCAAGAGCTCTCATAACTCACAGGTGATGATTTCGTGGAACGAGATAAATATGTGCCATTGGTGGCCACGAATGTCCACCCTTCTGATTGTTGGGTTCGATGCAAGTATTCAGAGGGGGGGTGAATGAATATAGCCTATAAAAACTTTCACCCAATATAAAATTTTGCTAAATTAGAATTTCGCTCACTTAACAGATTAAACACTTAGAACAAAATCTGATCAAATCATCTAATCAACCTGTGATCAAACACTTGGAGTGCCCCTATGCAAACATCTAGCGGAAGCAAACCATAAGCAATCAAACCACAATGCAAGAGGGGTTTTTAAGTGGTTCGGTCCTGCAGACCTACATCCACCCCACACTCAACCCGAGTGTGGCTTCCTGCTGACTCACAGCTTGAACAGCTGGGCATCACAGCTTGCCTACATCAGCTGGGCCTCACAGCTTGCCATCCGCTGAGCATCACAGTTTGCTTCCGCTGGGCAATACAGCTTAGCCATCGCTGACTCACAGCTTGAACCCGCTGGGGATTACAGCTTAACCCGTCCGAGACCAAGTCTCGCCAGGTGAGGATTGCAACTTTACCTGTCCAGTGGAGACCTCCACTGCATCCGCTGACAAACAGCTTGATAAGAAAGTATAAAAAGAAAACAAGAAAAGATGGAAACACAGCAACTAAAGGCTGAACAATGAAGCACGAAATATAGCTCTAACAATGAGCAACCTCAGATCTGGTTTTGAACCAAAGATCTGAGGAACGAACTCCTTCTCTTTCTCTCTCTCTCTTCTTCTTCTTCACACTCTGCTCGAGCTCTCTATCTCTTTCTCCTTCTTCTTTCTCTTCTTCTTCTGCTCTTCTTTCACTCTCTACTCTTCCCTTTTTCTTCTTCTTCTCTTTTGCTGGATCGAAGGGCTTTCTGCTCTGCTGTTGCTCTTTCTACTCTCCAGGCTTCTTCTTCGATCAGCCTCCATCTGAAGACGAAGGCTCCAATATATACCAGCAGCAGTAGGGAGATAGGGCGTGTGCTTCCCACGCCTTCCGTCCAAAAGATTCCTCCTTGGATCACGTGCTCAGCACCCACCTCGGATCACGTGTCAGGTGCCAGCTTCAGGTCACGTGCCCATTCATCAGTACGCTCAGCAACTGGAGTTAGATGGCGTCAACCCACTTGCTCCAAGGAGTTGACGCACCCTTCAGAGATCTTCAACCCTTTTTAATTGCTGCGTCGACGCTTCCAACCTGAGGCGTTGATGCATTGATGCGTTCCAGTAAGCAGGTCTCAGCATGCTGCGTTGACGCTCTCAACATGCTGCGTTGACGCATGGAGCTGTAGCGTCGATGCTGCCAATGTACTCCAGAGGCTGCAATAAGGGATACTTGAACTGCTGCGTCCACGCTACTTGATCAATGCGTTGACGCACCAGAGTAATCCACAAGCTTCTTTCTTGATTGTTTGAACTACTGCGTTCACGCCACTTGATCAAGGCGTTGACGCATTGGTGTGTTCCAGCAGCGGAAATTGGATGGCTTCAGCCCTCTTGCTTTAAGGGGTTCATTAGCCTCTTCAGTCCCTATCAGACAGATGAAACGAAGTCATCAGTCCTAAGTTTATGCATTGCATTGTATAGACTTTGCTGTGAAGGTAAAGGCTAAAGCAACGTACAGACTTTATGATACTTAGATGAAAAACAGGCGAAAGCAATGTAGAGACTTCAGACTGCAGGAACATGTGAACAACCAATATGTAGACTCTTCAATCGACAGGCTTTGAAGCACAAGGGTAATGTACAGACTTTGCCTTAAAATGAATGTAAAGACTTAGAATCAAAGAGGCGTTGTGTAGACTTTGAACCAGTGTACAGACTTGGAAGCTTGAGCCAATGAATAGACTTGAGACGCTTAAGGCGATGTACAGACTTGTTGAGGCTCAAGCGGTGTACAGACTTCGAAGTTCCACTGTGGATGTACAGACTTGAAGATCCACTGTGGATGTATAGACTTGAATGAGTGAAGCCCAATGTATAGACTTGATGTGTAGCTGAAGCCTTGAACGTAGGAATAGGCTGGAGTGTATAGACTTCATGCTTCAAAACCGAATGTTCAGACTTTGCCTAAGAAACATAGGGAAAGACCCCAGTGTATAGACTTTGCCTTGAACGAAGGTAAGTGATGAATGTATAGACTTTCACGATGTGTAGACTTGGAAACGTGAAAGCTACAGTGAAGGAGTGTACACACTTGACCAATTCAAAGGCGAGTCGAGTGTACAGACTTAATGCGTTGACGCTGTAACATGAGCCAGTGAAATACGTTGATGCTGTACAGACTTTGCCTAAGACAATGTAAGCGACTGACACTGTACACACTTAGCCTAAGACGCTGTATAGACTTAGCCAATGCAATGCACTATGAATGTATGGACTTACATGAGATGCTCATTGAGACGCTCAATGTATACACTTCAAGCCCAGTGTATAGACTCTCAGCCATGAACAAAGCGTGAAGCACACTAATGCAGGAATGTATAGACTTGGAAGTCTATGTGCATGACAAAACCAATGTATAGACTCTGAAATGTAAGCGATGCAGCAATGCCTAGACATTGGGCTTTACCCTGCAGTGTATAGACTTTGCTACCCAAACAATCAATGTTCTGATGGGTCGACGCATCAACAAGGGTGGGTCGACCCACTACTGTTCAGACTGTAGATACATGCAGAGACATGATATCTGACAGAATGCAATGCATATATTAAAGAACAAATGCCATCAATGCTAAACATCATCATTCATGTTACTATCATATGCAGAATGCTCAAGAATAAGAATGCACAGAAATACACTTTGTTTATTGCAATCATCAAAACACAATAACATTGCTATCATCAAAATATAATATCAAATGCACTCACTGTCTTGCTATCATCAAAACCAAATAGCATTGCTATCATCAAAGCAACATAGCACATGCTTGTGCCTAAGAGGCACAACATTCTCCCCCTTTTTGATGATGGCAACACAATGTGACAGTGAGTCACATACAAGATTTTCTCCCCCTTTGACATGATCAAAAAGAGAAAAATAGTAAAAACAAGAGTGCAAAGTGCATTATGCATGCAAAATCCTCTAGAACATTCTCCCCCTGAATGTAAGACTCCCCTGAATTATTTCTCCCCCTAAATAATAACTCCCCCCTTGAGAAGGAATATGAACAGATAAACAAGGAAGAGAAGGTAGGAGGGTCACTTGACAACAACTGAATCATAGGTTCAGAAAGGAAGCATGATTATAAACAACTGTTAAAGTATAAGAATCAGCAACATACAATTTTCAAAAATTCAGGTTCAATAGTGATAAATCTAGAGTAAAACACCTGACTCCTGAAAAAGAGTTTATAGACTCCATTTATAGCAATAAATCTAGGGCACATGGTATTAATAGATAAGTCAGAAATAATACCCTTTTGTGATTAAACAAGGAAATTCAAGAGAGGCAACTTGAACATGTATTGATAAAAATAATTTTCACTCATTGACTTTTGATTTTTCGAAAGGTTACAGCAGTTTGATTTTCACTTTTGAATTTTTCAGAACCTGAACTAAGTAAATAGATCAGTGGCATTTATGCTATTGACATTAGGTGTACACCTTGATCAGAGGCAGGTACCCCCAGTTACTAGGCATAAACTACTAGACCTATTTCAGATCAAAACCCACAAAGAATAGTCTTCACTTTTGACATTAAGGGTACACCTTGATTAGAGGCCAGTACCCCCAGTTACTTGGTGAGAACTCCCCCTATAGATTTGACCCTTTGAACAGAGATATTCTGAAGCACTTCATGACTATGAGTTCTCCTGCTTCATTGGAGGAGATCACAATTTCTCAGTGCAATTCAGCAATTGCTCTGTCACTATGTTTAGTTCATAGTATTTATGATCTTATTTACTACTGCCCTTATCTCTTTTAGAGTGATTGTTTGAAAAACAGTACACACTCTTATTCACCTTTTCTAGAAATTTCCAGATCAACACATTAGGCATTACAAAAACGTTTTCTAATCTTACCATGAGACAGAGATTAAGAGCTATAAAAGTTTTTCTTTTATCTCAGATTCTGAAGGCAGACAATTGACTCTTCAATTTATAAAGGTTAAACCTTTAGTTCTTTTCAATTTGTGAGAGTGATTCTTATAAAAGAACAATTGAAATAATCACAACTCAATGTATTAAACCAGAAACAGAACTGTTGTTCAGTGAAGGTTAAGGAAATGATAGCAATAGGCATTGAGTTCCTGGAGCATCTGATGTCAAAAGATATGAAAGAACTAGATGGGGACATTGAGAAGTAGCAAGGATTCAATGAATTGAACAGAAAAACTCTCAGCTCCCCCTGACATCATGATGCGAAGATTATGCTATGCACTAGGCTGTTCTACATGCAGACTATGCAATAATGAAACATGAGGCAATTATGCAATCGATTTAAGTTTATGCATCTAACAACAAGCATGCAATGCATTGACATAAAGTCTATATAGTGCATCAATTGTATACACTAAAGAAGCATTCAAATTCAGTTCAACATATAGCAAGAGCATCAGATATATGCAAAGTAAAACTCAGTAGCTGAGTCTGGAATGCAGACTGATCAGCTGGACAAGAAGAGATCATCACAAATCAATCAAGCAAAAACAACAATTTCCGATGATGAAGTTAAAGCAGACAAACAGCATTTTCAGATGATGAAATTTAAAACAAAGTTCAGAACTGACCTGATAGGTAGGATCTTGGGGTTTTCTGTTGAGTGCCTTGAATCATTAACCCCTTTATTCATCAGCTTCCAAGGCACACCTACAAGATAAGATCAAGTTGATCCTGCAGGAACCCAAGAAGTCTTGGGTCCTGAATTAACCCTAACAGGTGTTCTAAACATTTTCTTAGCAACATGATCATCAAATTTCATCAGATAGCAATTATTCATAGAATGACCAAACTTTCCACAATATCTACATGATATAACAGATTTTCCGGCCTATGGTGCATGTCAACAGCAGCATGAGACCTATGATCATAAGCATGAAATGTTATGTTATATGCATGAAATTTTGACTTACCATTACCTGCCCACCAGCATTCAGAACCTCGGTGGCCAGATTTTTCACATTCAAAGCATACAGGTGTCTTTCCTTTAAAATCAGATTTATTTCTATCAGCATCATAATGATCAGGGAATTTTTTAGATTTAAAATTCAATCTATTTCTGTGTACAGGGAATTTAATAAATTCAGAGTTAGAATTCTTTCCCTGAGCATGCCAGCAATTTTCAACCATGTGGCCCAATTTTCCACAATGAAGACATTGAATGTTCTTTTTATGAGATGCATGATTTTTAGCATGGAACAGCTTATCATGCATTCTAACAGCAGATAGATCATCTAATTTCATTTGTCTACAATCATGCATGAGATGACCTATTTTATGACAATAAAAACATTGATGCCTTTTGGTGTGAGCAGAAGAAGGTTTCCTCACAGTAGGCTTCCTAGCATGAATTCTATCATACTTCAATTCATCCTTCTTCATCATAAAACAATCAGCCATCTCATGGCCAAACTTTCCACAGTAAAAGTATTTGACATTTTTGACACTAGATTTGTTGGCCTGAACTTTCTTAGCACGCTGATCGTTATCATTCTTTTTCAAAACTTTTCCTTTCTCCTTTGTTTTCTTATTTTCCTGATTAGCATGCATATTTGAAGAAGAGCCTGAAGTGCTGGCTAAGTCAGAGCTATGCACAAAGGTTGTGTATAGTCTTTTTCTCTCTTCTTGTTTACTGCCTCCATCAGAAACTTTCTTCTTAAAAGCATCCTTCAGATTTTCTTTATTCTTAAGAGACTCAGACAGAGAATTGTTCAGTTCAGTGATTTCATTTTTGAGAGAAGAAATGAGTATTTCAAAATCTGTGATCTTTTCATTAAGTAAGACATTAATGGCTTTGTAGCTATCAATCTCTTCTATCAATGTGCTCACTCTCTCACATTCATTTTCAACTGAATTCTTCCCTTTTTCAAGTATTAAGAGTCTCTCAGACATGGCAGAATTTAGCAACCTTAATTCTTCATTTTCTTTTCTTATTTGTTCATTCTGAACTAGTTCATTAGTTATGATTTGATCATTTCCTAATGAATTCAGCTTATCTTCTAGTTCAGAAATCTTGGCAGTAAGTTCATCATTTTTATTTTCCAATAAAGAGATTTGTTCCTTACTCACATTCAGATCAGCTAAGCACATATCATGAGATGTTTTTAGTCTTTGACAGTTTTCACAGGAAACATTAAAGTTAATCTGTTCACATCTCATTTTCAACCTTCTATTTTCAGATTTTAATTTCTTGGATACTTTGAACAGATCTTCATACATTACTATCAATTCATCAAAAGTGTATCCATCTGATTCGGAGCTTACCTGAGATGAGGTTTCCTCATCATCACTTCCCCGGTTGGCCATTAAGCATATGGACTTTTCTCCTTCTTCATCAATGTCTGAGGTGTTCCCTTTGAGTTTCGATAGTTCTGGACAATCATCCTTCGTGTGGCCAGCCTTCCTGCATTTGTAGCAAACATTAGTGTCAGCAATCTTGGCAGGATTAGAATTATACCTTATTTGCTTTTTGCCACCATCAATTTCAGACCGCGACAGGCTGATTTTCTCGCTTGATGATCCACTATGGCTGGATCTATTTGCTTTGCTGGAGCCAGCCTTCAACACGATTGGTTCCATTACAAATAATCTGAAGACACAGAAAAACTGAAGCACCTAAACCAAATAAGCAAGACAAAGCACTAAGTCGGAGAATCAAAACAACGAACACAGAAAGCACACTCTGAAATGCACCAAACACTAGCAGGATCCTCTGCAGATTGTTAGATCTGATAGATCAGAGAACCACTCTGATACCAATTGTTGGGTTCGGTGCAAGTATTCAGAGGGGGGGGTGAATGAATATAGCCTATAAAAACTTTCACCCAATATAAAATTTCGCTCAATTAGAATTTCGCTCACTCAACAGATTAAACACTCAGAACAAAATCTGATCAAATCATCTAATGAACCTGTGGTTAAACACTTGGAGTGCCCCTATGCAAACATCTAGCGGAAGCAAACCATAAGCAATCAAACCACAATGCAAGAGGAGTTTTTAGGTGGTTCGGTCCTGCAGACCTACATCCACCCCACACTCAACCCGAGTGTGGCTTCCTGCTGACTCACAGCTTGAACAGCTGGGCATCACAGCTTGCCTACATCAGCTGGACCTCACAGCTTGCCATTCGCTGAGAATCACAACTTTCTTCCGCTGGGCAATACAGCTTAGCCATCGTTGACTCACAGCTTGAACCCGCTGGGGATTATAGCTTAACCCGTCCGAGACCAAGTCTCGCCAGCTGAGGATTACAGCTTTACCTGTCCAGTGGAGACCTCCACTGCATCCGCTGACAAACAGCTTGATAAGAAAGTATAAAAAGAAAACAAGAAAAGATAGAAACACAGCAACTAAAGGCTGAACAATGAAGCATGAAATATAGCTCTAACAATGAGCAACCTCAGATCTGGTTTTGAACCAAAGATCTGAGGAACGAACTCCTTCTCTTTCTCTCTCTCTCTTCTTCTTCTTCACACTCTGCTCGAGCTCTCTATCTCTTTCTCCTTCTTCTTTCTCTTCTTCTTCTGCTCTTCTTTCACTCTCTACTCTTCTCTTTTTCTTCTTCTTCTCTTTTGCTGGATCAAGGGCTTTCTGCTCTGCTGTTGCTCTTTTTTGCTCTCCAGGCTTCTTCTTCGATCAGCCTCCATCTGAAGACGAAGGCTCCAATATATACCAGCAGCAGTAGGGAGATAGGGCGTGTGCTTCCCACGCCTTCCGTCCAGAAGATTCCTCCTCGGATCACATGCTCAACACCCACCTCGGATCATGTGTCAGGTGCCAGCTTCAGGTCACGTGCCCATTCATCAGTACGCTCAGCAACTGGAGTTAGATGGCGTCAACCCACTTGCTCCAAGGAGTTGATGCACCCTTCAGAGATCTTCAACCCTTTTTAACTGCTACATCGACGCTTCCAACCCGTGGCGTTGACGCATTGATGCATTCCAGTGAGTAGGTCTTCAACAGATAGACGTGCTGCGTTGACACTCTCAGCATGCTGCGTTGACGCATGGAGCTGCAGCGTCGATGCTGCCAATGTACTCCAGAGGCTGCAATAAGGGATACTTGAACTGCTGCGTCCACGCTACTTGATCAATGCGTTGACGCACCAGAGTAATCCACAAGCTTCTTTCTTGATTGTTTGAACTACTGCGTTCACGCCACTTGATCAAGGCGTTGACGCATTAGTGTGTTCCAGCAGCGGAAATTGGATGGCTTCAGCCCTCTTGCTTTAAGGGGTTCATTAGCCTCTTCAGTCCCTGTCAGACAGATGAAACGAAGTCATCAGTTCTAAGTTTATGCATTGCATTGTATAGACTTTGCTGTGAAGGTAAAGGCTAAAGCAACGTACAGACTTTATGATACTTAGATGAAAAACATGCGAAAGTAATGTAGAGACTTCAGACTGCAGGAACATGTGAACAACCAATGTGTAGACTCTTCAATCGACAGGCTTTGAAGCACAAAGGCAATGTACAGAGTTTGTCTTAAAACGAATGTAAAGACTTAGAATCAAAGAGGCGTTGTGTAGACTTTGAACCAGTGTACAGACTTGGAAGCTTGAGCCAATGAATAGACTTGAGACGCTTAAGGCGATGTATAGACTTGTTGAGGCTCAAGCGATGTACAGACTTCGAAGTTCCACTGTGGATGTACAGACTTGAAGATCCACTATGGATGTATAGACTTGACTGAGTGAAGCCCAATGTATAGACTTGATGTGTAGCTGAAGCCTTGAACGTAGGAATAGGCTGGAGTGTATAGACTTCAGGCTTCAGAACCGAATGTTTAGACTTTGCCTAAGAAACGTAGGGAAAGACCCCAGTGTATAGACTTTGCCTTGAACGAAGGTAAGTGATGAGTGTATAGACTTTCATGATGTGTAGACTTGGAAACGTGAAAGCTACAGTGAAGGAGTGTACACACTTGACCAATTCAAAGGCGAGTCGAGTGTACAGACTTAATGCGTTGACGCTATAACATGAGCCAGTGAAATGCGTTGACGCTGTACAGACTTTGCCTAAGACAATGTAAGCGACTGACACTGTACACACTTAGCCTAAGACGCTGTATAGACTTAGCCAATGCAATGCACTATGAATGTATGGACTTACATGAGATGCTCATTGAGACGCTCAATGTATACACTTCAAGCCCAGTGTATAGACTCTCAGCCATGAACAAAGCGTGAAGCACACTAATGCAAAAATGTATAGACTTGGAAGTCTATGTGCATGACAAAACCAATGTATAGACTCTGAAATGCAAGCGATGCAGCAATGCCTAGACATTAGGCTTTACCCTGCAGTGTATAGACTTTGCTACCCAAACAATCAATGTTCTGATGGGTCGACGCATCAGCAAGGGTGGGTCGACCCACTACTGTTCAGACTGTAGATACAAGCAGAGACATGATATCTGACAGAATGCAATGCATATATATAAAGAACAAATGCCATCAATGCTAAACATCATCATTCATGTTGCTATCATATGCAGAATGCTCAAGAATAAGAATGCACAGAAATGCACTTTGTTTATTGCAATCATCAAAACAAAATAACATTGCTATCATCAAAATACAATATCAAATGCACTCAAATGCACTCACTGTCTTGCTATCATCAAAACCAAATAGCATTGCTATCATCAAAGCAACATAGCACATGCTTGTGCCTAAGAGGCACAACACTGATGGTTCCTTCGAAGACCATGCTATGGAAGAGCAAGCTTCAAAGCACCATGGGTGAGTAGTAAATAGAGAGAAAAGAAGAAAGGAGACTGAAGGCTAACAAAAGCATGTGTTCTTTCAACGATGCGCTATTTATTCATCCACAGAAGGGGGGGAATGTTTAAGTATAAGGAAGTTCATCCCGAAGGATGTACATTGAAGGGAGAAAATGAAAAGATACATCGGTGGGAAGAGGGAATGGAGCACAAGCTCCTCCCCCTCCCTCTCTTTCTTCACCTTGCAGGCACGGGCGGACAGACAGACTCTCCTTCTCTTCGGACGCCGGAGACCTTAGCCGAACGAACTAGCCTCTCTCTCGAACGAATCCCTCTCTCTTTCTCCGGTGGAGTATGCCTCCCTTTTTATATGAGAGTCATGATGGGAGCGGTCCTCCCTTCTTTTTCTTCTTCACCTCCTCCTGCTCGAAGATCTTGAGCGGCCTGCGGGGAGGGGAGGCAGTAGCGTAGGGAAGTTGCCTCCACGGGATTGGCCGACGATGACTGACGGAGAAGCGACATTCGGTGCGAAGCTCGAAGATCTCCATTCTTGGGAGCTGCAGGGGCTCAGGCGGTTGCACGTCGGTCAGGAGCAGGCTGCTCACCCGCTTCAGGTAAGTTACTTCTATTCACACCCGAAAATAGGGGATCGGATGCAGGATGGGACGCCTCGAAGGTAAAACGGCGCGGGGGGTGAGCGCGACGGTTTAGAACCAAAAGAGAAGCGCGCCGTATTAAGGTATTAAGGCAACAACAAGATTGGGGCACGCCGATTTTAGGGGCGCCGGATTAAGATGTTAAAGGGGCGTGCCGGTTTAGAGCGCGCCGGTTTAAGACCCTTCCGCGTCATTTCAAGCCTCAAATAGATTCTTTTCGAAGTCGCAGCCATTTAATCGAATGCTGGCACTCCTGGAATGTTCTAGCTACAATGCATGGCCTCTATAATATTCCGTTCGCAGCCTCTGGGGCTTGGTCCTAGACTTTGCGTAACTTTCGGTGCATTCCGAGACTGTGCCGGAGCTCCTGATTTTTCTCGGATTCAGCTCTCGGCATTACTGGTCGGAGAGTTGTGGCCGTATCTTCCGCCCGGGGGGCTTCCTTAACGGGTAGCGGACCACCAAGCAAGTTCTCGTCCTGATCGGGCGAGGTATGAGGTTTATTCGGCATTTCCGTCTTCGACTTGCTCTCGAGCATCGAGACGTGCATGCCGTATGATCGACACCGTCGTTTTTCGACGTCCACAATGACCTATTTACCCAGGTACTTGACTCAATTAAAAGAAAAATTACATGATAAGACTTAAATAAGAAAATGAAAAATACATCATATGACTCAAAATAAAGTGGCAAACAAGATGTAGCACAGTTGGCAAGCAACGGGATCCCCGAAAAGATGTGGAGTGGTCGGAGATGTTCCCATCAGTGAGATCTTGGATTCGTTTCCGAGAGGATTTGAAATGACTAGATCTATCGACTCCGATTCTATAGGTAATGGATTAGCAAATCTTTTGGAAACAAAAGAATGAGTCGTGCCGGTATCAAACAAGACACGAGCAGACTTAGAATAAATCATTAATGTAGCTTCCACAAGTCCACCTTCATCTTGCTCCACCTCTTGAAGAGCTTGGAGACAGGCTTGCTTCTTGACCGGGCGCTTCTCGTCTCTGGCTTGATCATTAAGTAGAGGATAGTCAGGAATCCGGTGATCACGGCTCCCGCAATGGAGACAAGCTCCCAATCTCCTCCAGCATTCCTCGGCCTTATGGCCGGCCTTGTCACAATGTTTGCACACCTCTTTGGAAAGTGTGGTAGTAATAGAGAAGGGCTTGTTATTCTTCTTGAACTTCTTCTCTTGGGAGGAATCTCCTCCATTGCTTGGCCTCTTCTTGTTGAAAGTAGGTTTGAAAGTGCTAGAGCTTGTGACGTGCTCCTTCTTGTCTTTCCCACGGATCTGGTCGGATATCTCCGTGGCATCTTCTAATAATTATGCGCGCCTTATCATCTCCGAGTAGACTTGAATGTCCATCGGTGCTAGTTGAGTAATATATTGTGGCTGAAGCCCATTGAGAAATCTCCTAGCCTTTATCTTCTCGGTACCCACTAGATGTGGTGCATACCTTGACAGACGGGAGAATTGTGCCTCGTATTCAGCCACAGATAGAGCACTTTGCTTGAGCACGGAAAATTCCGCGTATTTCTTCTGTTGTATCTGGTCTGAGAAATATTTGTTGTTCAAATATTCTACAAACTCGCCCCACGTGACGTGGTCATGAGACAAGGTGGCTTCTACTGACTCCCACCAAAAGCGAGCATC
Source organism: Amorphophallus konjac (assembly GCA_022559845.1). Taxonomy (NCBI): domain Eukaryota; kingdom Viridiplantae; phylum Streptophyta; class Magnoliopsida; order Alismatales; family Araceae; genus Amorphophallus; species Amorphophallus konjac. The sequence goes on from CM040117.1 coordinate 64,644,732, forward strand.
CCGCTCTAGTTGGAAGGTTGCTATTAAGACCTTTTCTTCATCCGTGCATTGCATGACACGGAATATACGTTCGATTTCCCTAATCCAATGTTCGACATCGTCGGGGTCGGTCGATCCAATAAACTTCGGTGGGTTCATATTGCGAAAGCTACAGTGGAGATCTCTTGCTCCCTGATTTGCTCCGCCCTACGCCACCTATTGTAGCGCCTGAGTAAGGTCTTGTACGATGCGTTGCATGTCGCGCCACTGAGCACGTTCGGCGGCCATGGTCCTATAAGATTTAAGTAACTATATTAATTGTAAGATTAACCAAGGGTCTAAATCTCTAAGTTGACTTAACCCATGGCTCTACCCAATCTCGTCGGGTAAAAAGGTATAAACCTATCCTTGGACTTGGTTTCCTAGGATTTGAATATCCTAGGCACAGATACCACAAAAATTGTCACGCCCTGAGCGCAGAAGGAACTAGGTACGCATGATGAGTTTATATCGATCATGTCCAGAGTATAAGGAATTCGACCTTATAGATAGAGTGCACAAAAGTAAAGATAATAAATCAAATCCTTTATTCCATTAATAACTCCAATATCCAGAGTATGACTATTATTACATAACTTCTTTGACTGATACTAATAATCCATTGATGACTAGACTCAATAAAGAGGAAAATACAATAATTGGAAATAGGAAAAGACATGACTAGGTAGACGCTTCCATGTTCGGGTGGCTCTATACTCTTCACTCATTTCCATTCCCATCCGATTGATCTTCGTCATCGGAGTTATTTGAAAATAGGGGAAAAACTAGGGTGAGCGAATGCTCAGTAGGGATTATATCTCAAGAATAAGCTTGTTGTAAGTAAGTTACATGTTACATGAACTATGCAAGTATGGCTATGCATGTACGCAAGATAAATATGAGAGTAGAGTATCGAGAATTAATATAGATGAACTATCAAGATTTCAAGATAACCATGTGAAATATATCAAGATTGTCAAGCATGTAAGTATCAAGTCGTGTCATGTGAATTGGCTATTATAATGTCAAGCAAGTAAATATCCATTCTGGGCCACGTAAGTCATGTCATGTCAAGTCAAGTCAAGTACGAGTCGTGAAATGTCACAATCTAGAAAGTCATGCACTTCGGTGCAATGCCACACCATGATCAATATAGCTCCCATGGGCACAAGTACTTTCGGGTGCTCCTCCTAGGACCAGATCGGGCCCTAAATGCACAAGCATTGAGTCATGTATATTTTTAGACATCCACTATAGTTCATAACCAATATAGAGTTCCAAAGGAATAAATCATTATAGGATAATAAGGTAGATCTCACGGAATGAAGGAGTTCAAGGACAGACTTGAACAAGTATGACATACCGATAAATCGCATGAAAAACGATGGCATAACATGAAACTGGGTAATTGGCGTCCACTTAGTCGCCATCAATTACAAAAATAGCGCCCACTGCATGGTCGATAATTCCTGTGAATAGTACAGGCACGATGAAATAGCGTCCAGGTTAAGGTCGCTACATCAGTAATCTGCGCCTTTGTCCAGGACGATAATTCCTTTTGGCGCCCAAGGCATGGTCGCAGTTTCCGGACATGTAACATACTTTTCAAAGAGGCCAGAGACAGCGCTATAAGAGGGCTAAGGCATCATGTTTCTTCAGAGTGACGTGACAAGTAAGGGTTCGAGGGTTTTTAGGGTACATCCTGCTCGGCTGTCTTGAGAGAATCCAAGGCTAGTGTAGACTTACGGAGGTCTCAATGAAGAAAGTACCGATCCAAAGGAAGGAATATCTCGTGCACCGTCCAATCATCACCAAGAATTGAGTGTGTAATCGATAGAAACAAAACAGAGACTCCATCTATGGATGTGAGATGAGAGTGTTAATAGACCTGCGATATGGGCCAAAAAATCGATGAAAATTGAGAGGGAAAGAATTTTCATCTAGTCAGAAGTCGCTATCTCTGGAAATAGCGACTGTCTGAAAGGTCGCTCAATCTTATTTTTAACAGAATTTCCCAGAAACAATAAGAATTAGCAACACTATACACGGGCACTAATTCTAGGATTTTTCCATAAATCAACAAAACATTAATATAATTTGTGACCTTGTAAGAGGGTGCTCAATCTTTAAATAGCATCTTTTATTATGTCGCAGATTTAGGGTTTCATATATTTTATATTTTACTAATTATTTTTACAAATAAAAGCTTCCATACAGGGGGGCTCATTCTTTAATTGGCGACTGTCTGACAGTCGCTCATTCTTTTACTGATACGCATCGGGCAGGAACGTTTATAGGTACATATTACTGTTTATTTCTTTTAACTTAGCATGCATAGTAGCACTTTGCTATTTACATGGAATTTTACAAAATTGAAGACATGGATAGCTAGAGAAAAATATGGAGAATCTCAAAACATGCTCATGCAAGATTTTTAATGTCAGGGTTGATATATATTATTTTTTTAAGTATGTGCTATTTATTAATTGTGTTAATAGAATTAGCGATAGAGGCATGGTTGCTCATTAATTTGCGACCTGAAGACCATCGTAGATTCAGAATCTGTGACATTCTACGTGGTCATTCATTAATAGGCGGCAAATACTTGGTCGCTATTTCCATGTAGACAGGAAACTGAATAAACTATGAAAACGCAAGATCATGAACACAATTATGAGATGTAAGCATGCTGTTATGAACGTATATGCATGTACTATTCAATTTACAAACTTCTTGGGCTTTGAACTTGAGAAAACCTACCATTTTGGCTGATTTGAACGACCAAAGGAGCAGAGAAAAGAAGAGAATAAGTAGCAGCAATAGCAACTACAGCTTCTTCACGTGTATCGGTGAGTGGCTAACAGGAAGAAGAAAACGATGCAGCTTCTTCACGGGTGAAACAGCAGCAACGAGCGTAGAAGAGGCAAAAGGTAGAAGCCAAGCTTTTCTCCCTCACGCACGATGGGAGGAGATTGATGCAATCAGGAAGATAAGGAAGAAGAGAAAGCAATGCTTTCTTCTTCACGAAGAACGCCTTCTACACGTCCGGCAAGAGGATTCGTGGACGACGACGATCAGCAGGATCCCTTCGAACGTAATAGCACCAGTAGCTATAGCTCGTTCAACGGGAGCATATATTTATAGGGAGAGGGATCCTATGGAGATTTAGAATCCTAGTGGGAATAACATTTCCTACGTAAGAATCCTAATGGCCCTATAGTTTCTCTGTTTGTAGCCGCCCTCGTGTTTTGGGGTTTGAAAACCCTAATGTTGCATGCGTGATCGAACGTGATAAAGATTTGGGTTTCACAAATACCCCCTTCAATCTATGTATATATATTTATCTCCCATGCGTCTTCTGGCATGGGAAAGGTTTATGGCTAAAGGCCCATCATTTATATTTACTTCCCTAACTCTTCTTTTAAAGCTCTTTGGCCCACAGATTATTGGTTAAGGCCCTCTTTGCTCTTAGGCTAAACTCCTCTACATGAGGCCCACATATATATATTTAAGGCTTTTGAATGTGGGGTGGTTGAGGCCCATAAGTGATATTTGTGAGCTGGGCTTTCATATTTGATTTGAGTCCTTTATTTATTTATTTAGGAAATTTTATTCCTGTAATTTTATCCGGGTTTCTACACTTAAGCAACGGGCCAGCAGTAAAGTTACAGTGAATGAATCATCAACAAACCTTCAACAGAACTCAGCAATACAAGATCAGGCCTTAAGACAAGTTTGGTTGACCGAACTATCCATTTCGGTCAACCAAAATTGCCAGAGGAGAACAAATGTTCTGTTTTGCCTCCAGGACCTCGACGTAGGATCCCCACTGCCTCGATGCAGTCAAGCCCTTAAAGTGATTTCAGGAATTCTGCATCGACGCAACACAGGAGCTGTACCGACGCAACAGGTCTAAAACAAACTCACAGCATTAGTGAGCTGCATTAGCACAGCAGACCAACTGGAAGCTTACGCTATAAGGATAGGTCGACACTATAGGAGATCTGCACCGACACATCTAGTCATACTCTAGCTCATGAACTTGATAGGTCGATGCATCAAGTAAATGCATCGACGCATCCAGCTAGAAGGTCAGTAAATGAAGCACGTTGCCTAAAGGGCTATTTGTCTACACTGCATCGACATAGCACTGGAGTACGTCGATGTAGCTTCACATATCAAATGATACTTTGTCAAGCAGATTCTGTGAGAGTGCCTCGACTTGCCTTTAAGGTACCTCGAAGCAGTGTCACCTCCAGTGAGGCACGTGATCTCTTAATAGAATCATGTGCGTTCGAGCCCAAATGATTCATCTATATTCCTAAGGCACCTGGGGCATTTCTAGAAGATTCTTGAAGGAAGAATATTCCAAATTGACAGATGGACCAATGGGATTTCACCTCTTTTGTCCACTTGAATTTACGGAGCCCCTGCTTTCCTATAAAAGGGTCTCACCCTCGAGTGAAAGAAAGTGGGCGATAGAAGAAGAGCCGCCGTAGCCTTTGAGAGATAGTCTCTGCCAGAGACAAATCTGTGAGGAAAGAGCAGCAATTGTGAAGAAGAAAGGAGAGTGAGCTTTGAGAAGAAGAAGAAGAGAGAAAATGAGAACCAGACTAGTTCCAGATATCAAGTTCGAAGAAGAACATGAATGCAGCCATAGCCTCCATTGAAGATATGCTGGTCTCATCAGTTCCTGGATTAAATCCAGAACTGGCATGCTCCTGAGAAGCTATATTTGTTTTTGTGTTTTTTTGTTCTTGTTGATTTTTGTTTCTCATTTTCCTTCTTACTCATTCGATACCTTGCCTGGGATCAGGTTCCTTCTGTGATTACATAAGAAGGGAGATCTATCTCGGGGGTTCCCTCTGTGCTTCAGAAGAAGAGAGGTTCGTCCTATGGGTTGTGAGCAATGGGGCGTTACTCACATGTTCCCTCTGTGTTCGTAGAGGAACGGAGGCGTGTTCCTCCCGTCACTACTAAAATAGTGGGTTCTAATCTAGCTTGGTACTAGATTAGAGGTTGAGGGATTTGTCTCTCTTTGGTTCAAGCTGTTCGTCAGCACCTCATTGCAGACCGAGTCTGCTTCTTGCGGTTTGCAAGGTGAAGCCACACTCTAGTTTGAGTGTGCGGTGGATGTTGATCTGTGAAGTAGATCGAACCACCTTAAAAATCTTGCGAATATTGTGGGTTGATGCTGTGAGATTATTTTTCTTGTCTTCTATCTCCCCTTCGCAGGTTTGTGCTTGAGTGGTTTTCTTCCTTCAGTCTGATATAGTGTTAATATGGCTTAAGATAACGTGTTTAATATATGTTTCACATGAATGAGCATGTGCAAAGTCTAGCGTCAAATAAATTCCAACACACCATCATATGTTCGATTATGGTTCGGACTGAAACATCATTTGTTGTCTACTTCTACTTGGAATATTGTCATTGTGTGCTAAGCGTTCGAGTTTAGTTCCATAAGAACTGTTAGTCATCCATGAGCATTTGCCTTGTGAGCTTTCACCTCCTCGCCACCTGAAGTTTTTAAGTTCTGGTTAGCTGCATTTTATTTCAGGCCTTTGTAGTTCGAATTGGGATAAATTTTGTGTTTGAATTCATTCACCCCCCCTCCGGATTCCACCTGTGCACCCATCTATTCCCTAACAATACGGCACGAGAAGGCGCTCGCGTGTGCACCGGTTCACCCATGCTCCTTTTCTTTTTTGTTTTTTGAAATGGTGGGGGCTTCTGTAGCAACTTGAATAAAATACAAGAATAAAATTTCCCTAAACAAATAAAACTTCCAATTAAATAGTCAAAGGGCCCAAATCAAACAAATTATAAAGCCCAAACCTCAACCCAATTGAAGGCCTTATGAGCTAGGTAAAGAAAGATATGTATATAAATATATATAAAGACTCTTTTGTTCAAACCCAAATTCCCAACTGCAATGAACGCGTATAGTGGGCCTTAATAACCTTAACCAACACACATATGGGCCTCCTATATATATATATTGGATAAAGTAAGTAATCCCAAATGGGCCTTAAAAGCCCATAACCTTTCCTACGTCCAAAGGAAATGTAGGATATATATATATATATATATATATATATATATATATATATTATTCTCTACGTTCGAAGCTTGCATGCGAATAGGATTTAGGGTTTTAAAACCCAACTGGGAAGGTGGCTGCGATTTGGGAAGGAGAAGATAAACATGAGAAGGTTTAAGCCTCTTATGATTCACGTAGGGAAAGTTAAGTCCCATTAGAAGTTAGAGATATCAATCTCTATAAATAAACCTCTCCATCATCGAGCTCCGGCTACTGCTGCTATTGCGTTCGAGACCACTCGTTGCCCTGCTGCCGCCTACGTCTTCCTCCTGCCATAGTTGTGTGAAGAGGGAACCATTGCCTCTTCCTTTAGTTCTTATACGTCATCTGCTATTGATGCAGTTTGAAGCTGTAGTTGCTGCCATAATATTGCCGTGAAAGAAGCCTGCTGCTTCTTCTCTGCCGCTTCATTCGTGAAGAAGCCGCCGTGCTCTTCTACCACTACCTCATGCTGCAGTTGCTGCCAAAGCTGCTGCTGCACTTTATCTATTCTTCTCCCGAATGTCTTCGTTGTTCTTGTAGTTGTTGTCGAGTGTTGCTGTCGTAGTTGCAGCTGCTCTTATCCTTTCATACCTCTGTCCATCGTCCAGATCAACCAAAAAGGTAGGTTTTCTCAAGATTTGCAGCACATACCTATAATATAAATGTAACGCATGCATATAATAAGTTAACATAGTTTTATTTCTCCTCTCAGTCATTTTACGTAGCCTTTTTAATATTTCTATCTTGAATGAAAATAGCGACCAAGTACTGGGCGCTTATTGAATAAATGCCCGCGCGAGCTGTCGCCAATTCTTCTGAAATAGCGACAGTGGCCAGGGCGTAGTTTAATGAGCGACCCTTTGTCAATCCGCTAATTCTTTTAGTATTTAATAAATAGCACATGCTTAAAAATTAATATCTATAAAACTTGACGTTAAAATTATTGCATGAGTATGTTCCTGGAATCCTGATATTTTTCTCTGTCTATCATGTCTTTACTTTCTTGATTATGTGAACTCCAAGTTTATGGACAGTATTATGTGTCTAATAGCGTACCTGCTCGATGCGTAGCATCAAACAAAAAATGAGCGACAATCACATTGTCGCTATTTAAAGAATGAGCGCCCCTATACGGTGGCGTAGATTTGTAAATTTATTAGTAAAATTGAAATATATGGAAATTTGATTCTATGACATGACAGTAGACGTTATTTAAAGATTGTGCGCCATTGTGAATAGTCACTAATTAAAATTGAATTATGTGAATTCTGGAAAATTATAAGAATTAGCGCCAGTTCATTGAGTCGCTAATTCTTAGAAATATAAAATTGGATTATTGTAAATAAAAGATTGTGCAACCTTTCAGAAAGCCGCTATTTCAGGATATAGCGACCTCTGATCTGGCACCAATTCTTCTCTTTTAGTTTTATCACGTTTCTCAACCCATATCACTGGTTTACTTGGCACTCTCATCTCACATCTGTAGATGGAGTCCCTGTTTTCGTTTCTATCGATTATACACTTAATTCTTGGTGATCGTTGGACCCTCTACAGGATATTCCTTCATTTGGACTGATACTTTCTTCATTGAGACCTCCATAAGTCTACGCTAGCCTTGGATTCCCTCAAGGCAGTCGAGCAAGTTGTACCCTAAAAATCTTAGAACCCTTACTTGTCACGTCACTCTGAAGAAACGTGATGCTTTAGCCTTCATAGAGTGTTATTTTTGGCCTCTTGTGAGAAGTCTGTTCTATCAGCAATTAGCGACACTAACTTGGGTGCCACAAGGAATTGGCGACCAGTCCAGTGGCGTTATTTCCCTGATATAGCGACCTGAGCGTGGGCACTATTTCATCAAACCTGTACTATTCATAGGAATTAGCGACTAGATAGTGGGCGCTAATTCTATAAATGATGGCGACTGAGTGGGCGCCAATTATCCAGATTCATGACATGTCTTGGTTTTCGTGTGGTTTAACAGTGAGTCATACTTGTTCAAAGTCCAGCCCTTGAACTCCTTCATTCGTGAAATCTAACTTATCATCCTATAATGGTTTATTCTTGGAACTCTATATTGGCTATAACTATAGTGGATGTCTAAAATATACATGACTCAATGCTTGTGCATATAGGGCCTGAACTGGTCCTAGGAAGAGCACCCGAAAGTACTTGTGTCAATGAGAGCTATATTGATCACGGTGTGGCATTGCACCGAAGTGCTTGACTTGCTTGATTGTTAACATTCCACGACTTGTACTTGACTTGACTTGACATGACTTACGTGGCCCGGAATGGGTATTTACTTGCTTGATATTATAATAGCCAATTCACGTGATATGACTTGATATATTCACATGCTTGACCATCTTGATACATTTTTCATGATTATCTTGAAATCTTGCTAGTTTGTCTCTATTAACTCTTGATACACTCTCTCTTTTGTCATTGTCATGCGTACATGTAATAGCTAGACTTACATTCATGTAACATGTAATTACTTAAAGCAAGCTTGTACTTGAGATATAATTCCTACTGAGCGTTCGCTCACCTACTGTTTTCCCCTATTTTTCAGGTAACTCCGATGATAAGAATCAATCGGATAGAACAGGAACGAGTAAGGAGGGTAGAGCCACCAAGTCATGGAAGCATTTATCTAGTCGAGTCTTTTTCCTATTTCTTGGGTCAATCATTGTAATTTTCTTTTATTGTGTCTAGAATGTCCTTTAGTACTCTTTTCCTAAGAGGAGATTATGTAATGGGTTTACCTTAATGGTTATTATCATTAAATTAGATTTGGTTATCTTGTAATTTGTGCATCTCTATCTATAAGGTCAAATTCCTTATGCTCTGATTGACATGAATGAAATAACTGACCACGTGTACCGAGTTCTTTCCGCGCTCGGGGTGTAACAACTTCGGTTAACCGAACTGAGTGGTCGGTCGATCGAAAATCCCATAAACAAAAAGGGCTACGCGGTGTCGAAGCTTGTCGCATTAGGCGTTGACTCCACTGTAGGGGGGGCAACAGAAAACCCAGTTCGGTCGACCGAACCGGCGGGCAGAGCTAAAATCCAAATTTTTATTCCCTTTCCCTTTGACAGATTCTTTTCTTTTTTTTTATTTGTCTTGCTCATGGATCATGGGGTCTTAACTAGCGTCCGAAAAGTTTAGTGAAGGTTTACCATGTTGATGATAGAGGCAAGGCCTCATGTGCACAAAGGGGAAATATAATATGCCCAAAGCAGTTGTAGCACCCCGGATAATTTTATAGGAAATTAAAGATCCTAAATAAGTTAAACATAATAAATTTTCAAAGTAAATAGGATAAGGGCTCATTAACCCTTTCATAGGAAGCCAACCCATAATTGGGCCTCGAACCCATTAAGAAAGCTATAACCGTTTGGGCCTCACGCATAGATCAAATATGGCATTACAGTTATATATGTAAATACAAGAAGCTTAGGACCCTTTTATTTTTCTCTAAACCCTTGTCACGTTCGAAGGTTGCATGGGAGGAGTTGAGGGTTTTGGCAGGCGGTTGTGGTTTTGACAGGGAGAGGAGAGGAAATTGTGGATTTAAACATGGAAGCCATGCTGCCATTGGAATCCTAACTCCATTAGGATCCTCTTCTCTATAAATAAGCCCCTCTGTCGAACGAGTGAAGGCTATTGTTGCTACTGTAGGGAGCCTTGCTGCATTCGTCGTCCTCCAAGCCCTATAGTGCATCTGCTTCCTCTTAACTTGTTCAAAGTTCTGCCCTTGAACTCCTTCATTCGTGAAAACTACCTTATCATCCTACAATGGTTTATTCTTGTAACTCTATACTGGCTATAACTATAGTGGATGTCTAAAATATATATGACTCAATGTTTGTGCATATAGGGCCCGATCTGGTCTTGGGAGGAGCACCCGAAAGTACTTATGCCCATGGGAGCTATATTGATCACGGTGTGGCATTGCACCGAAGTGCTTGACTTGCTTGATTGTTGACATTTCATGACTTGTACTTGACTTGACTTGCGTGGCCACGAATGGATATTTACTTGCTTGATATTATAATAGCCAATTCACATGATATGACTTGATATAATCACATGCTTGACCATCTTGATACATTTTTCATGATTATCTTGAAATCTTCCTAGTTCGTCTCTATTAACTCTTGATACACTCTCTCTCTTGTCATTGTCATGCGTACATGTATAGATAGACTTGCATTCATGTAACATGTAATTACTTAAAATAAGCTCGTACTTGAGATATAATTCCTACTAAGCGTTCGCTTACCTAGTATTTTCCCCTGTTTTTTAGGTAACTCCGATGACGAGAATCAATCGTATGGGAATGAGAACGAGTAAAGAGCGTAGAGCCACCTAGTCATGGAAGCATTTATCTAGTCTAGTATTTTTCCTATTTCTTGAGTCAGTCATTGTAATTTTCTTTTATTGAGTCTAGAATGCCCTTTAGTACTCTTTTCCAAAGAGGAGATTATGTAATGGATTTACCTTAATAGTCATTATGAATAAATTGGATTTGGTTATCTTGCAATTTGCGCATCTCTGTCTATAAGGTTGAATTCCTTATGCTTTGATTGACATGAATGAAATAACTCGTCACGCGTACTGAGTTCCTTCCACGCTCGGGGCGTGACAATTTTTGTGGTATCAGAGCCTAGGATATTCAATTCCTAGGAAACCAAGTCCAAGGATAGGTTTTTGCCTTTACCCTGTGAGATTGGGTAGAGCCATGGGTTAAGTTAACTTAGGAACTTAGGCACTTGGATTAATCATATATTAATATAGTTACTTAATTATTGTAGGATCATGGCCGCCGAACGTGCTCAATGGCACGACATGCAACGCACTGTCCAAGGTCTTACCTAGGCGCTACAACAAGTGGTGCAGGGCGGAGCACACCGTGGAGCTGGAGATCTCCACCGAAGCTTCCGTAATATGAATACACCAAAGTTTACCGGCTCGTCTGACCCCGACGATGCCGAACACTGGATCATGGAGATAGAAAGGATATTCTATGTCATGCAATGCACGGATGAAGAAAAAGTCTTATTAGTGACGTTCCAACTGGAGCGGGACGCTCGTTTTTGGTGGGAATCTTTAGAATCTACCTTACCCCATGAGCAAGTTACATGGGCCGAGTTCGTGGAGTATTTCTACAACAAATACTTCTCGGACCGTATTCAAGAAAAGAAGGCTACAAAATTCACCATCCTCAAGCAAAGAACCTTATCGGTGGCCGAGTACGTGGCCCAATTTTCCCATCTGTCAAGGTATGCACCCCACTTGGTGTGTACCGAGAAAATGAATTCGAGAAGATTTCTTAATGAGCTTCGACCCCAATACATTACTCAACTAGCACCAATGGACATTCAAGTCTATTCGGAGATGATAAGGCGAGCCCAACTGCTAGAAGACGTGATGCGGGACGGACCACGGACACGACTCGAATGAGGAATGCAGTCCTCGGACTCTAGGTGAGCTCGTGATTGTCCCTTAACGAGGGAAGCGTCGGACGTGCACGGTTGAGAAACCGGCAAGAGCTAGGGTGGTCAATTCACACTTTCGTGCCCGGATCGGGTCACTGGACGACTTCGCTCTCTCTCGCAGCAGCGGTGATATGAAAATATATAGCAAGCTAGGTCCTAAAACATGCTCTCTAGCAGTGGCATATAAAGCATATATGGAAATAAGCGAAATGCCAAGCAAGGAGCGAATACGATACCTCCATGCTCCCGGCGTGGGGAAGACGGACCCGGCTGAAAACCGTGCTCCCGGAACAATTAATACACAATAATGACAGCAATGACTCACTGCCCACTCCACGCAGGGAGGTAAAGGACTACACAAATGGGCCCGGGAGTACCGAATTCGGGTTGACGGGCGGCTTCTCGCGTCTCTTCGACATCACCCGAACTTGTGACTGTGGGGCCCACGTGCTTTCCGGAGGGGCCGTGTGGGACCCGGTGGCACCCCTGTGGTGGGGACACTTGGAAGCGTTCCCTAGGCTGGCAGCACGCTGGAACGTCGACCGGAGGCCGGGCCGCTCCGTTCGGCACCGGTCGGAATAACCGGCCACGGATCTGCCGGTTCAGTTTTCCGGCGCGCGCTCCGGCGAGAACGGACGCTGCGATCAGCCCCGATGTCGGATCGACACGAAACTGGCGCTGTTGGAAATCTCTCTTGATGTCCTTCAACCTAGGCCTGGAGATCAAACCTGGATATGCACGGATTTTGGCTTTATTGAATTTTTGAGTTCCTAGTGTACAGTAGCGGAACTCTCAGATCTACAGGAAGTTGTCTGAGAACTGCCGTTTACCGCGAGGTAGATGTCTGATGCAGCTCCTGAGTTCTTCACAAAAGTTATAGAATTTGGAACAAGGAAGATGGAAATATTTTTTGTGGACTGATTGGAGATGGCTACGAATTGATATGATTTTTGCACTAGACAAAGGTCGGATCTAGAAACAGGTGGACAGAACTGTAGCTTGCTCTAAGAATGAAATTTGAAAAATATATGGAGGGATGATAAAAATTCAGGAAAATTTGTGGTAGGAGGGGTGGATGGACAGAACTCTCCTTAAAATTGGGAGCCCTAGGAAAAATCAAAAGATGGATCTAAGATGTGAACTCAGGAAAAAATGAAATTCAGATCTGAAACTAGAATAACTAAAGTTGGGACTTGAACGAAAATGGGAAATTAGCAAATGGAGGATTTAGGACCCACCAATTTTTGTAAGATGTGGGGAACACCTCTAGAACATCCCCTCAAAATCCCAAATCGAAATGAGCTCGGGGCTGATAGCAAGAATTCATGGAAGGGGATGCTGTTGACTGAAGATAGAACTTCGACGGTGGCTCGATGGCGGTCCGATGGCAGCACGAAGGGCGGCGGCACAGATCACAACCAGAGATTGAGGGGAGGGGATAAAGATGAAACCACTCTAGAATTGGGGGTTGGAGGAGATGAACACCAGGGGAGAGGGGAGGGGCACAAGAAGCACTCTTGATTTTCCAACAATTTTCTCTTCATTAATGCTAACAAATGGAAAATACAACCTTTTATATGCTAGGTATCAAATCGAATGTAGACCCTTGGATCTAGGGATGGGGGATGGAGGGCTGGATGAAATGTGAATACCACACAAAAAACAATAAAATAATAAGAGGAGAGGGGCGCCCCCTTGACCAAGGGTATTGGTAGGTGAAGGTAGGTAACCTACCTTGGACTAATTTAACCACTTGTCTCCCATGTGGCCAATTGGCATTCAACCCTTCTAGATGGCCACCTAGGATGGTTGACCAGCCCCACATAGGTGACATGGACCAATGGGAAAGGGCTGAGGGCCCCCTAGCTGGACCTACTACACAATTGCACAAGAACCCACACAATCCAAGGGAATGACGCATTGGCTTACAAAGCCGTACATTTGCTTACATACTTTCCCAAGGATATAAAAATAAACTAAAGGACATAAATGCAAAAGAAAATGTACATGCTCGGCGTCGATTCCCATCAAGACGCCACAGAGCTGTCCGACCGGATCCGTGGAAAAGATAAGAAGGAGCATTTTACGAGCTCCGGCACTTTCAAGCCAACCTTCAATAAGAAGAGGACTAGCAATGGAGGAGATTCCTCCCAGGAAAAGAAGTTCACGACGAATAATAAGCCCTTCTCCATTACTACCACACCTTCCAAAGAGGTGTGTAAGCACTGTGACAAGGTCGACCATAAGGCCGAAGAATGCTGGAGGAGATTGGGAGCTTGTCTCCGTTGCGGGAGCCCTGATCATCGGATTCCCGACTGCCCTCTACTAAATGATCAAGTCGGAGACGAGAAGCGCCCGGTGAAGAAGCAAGCACGTCTTCAAGCTCTTCTAGAAGTGAAGGCGGACTGGTTGAAGGTACATTAAAGATTTGTTCCAAGTCTGCTCATGTCTTGTTTGATATCGGCCCGTCACATTCTTTTGTTTCCAAGAAGTTTGCTGATCCATTATCTATGGAACCGAAGTGGATAGATTTAGTTATTTAAACTCCTCTCGAAAACAAGTCTGAGATTTCCCACCATTATATGAATTGTGAAGTTATGATGAAAGGAAAAAATCTACCTGCTGATTTAATATGCCTAGACATGAAGGATTATGATGTTATACTAGGATCCGATTGGCTATCCATACACAAGGCAATTGTAGATTGCCAAAATTTTAAAGAAATCATGAAACTTGTCTACACTAGTCCTCGAAGTCGAAACAAGTCACCCCTTATTTCAGCCCTCTGAGCAAGTAAGCTTCTAAGGAAAGGATGATGGGGACATCGCTTACCACTTCTCACTTCTCCACGGGACCGGATGATTGCCATTATGTTTAGCTTGATTTCCGAAGTCTAGCTATGTATTTTTTATGTTTCCTTGAGTCATTTTGATGTACTTATCTTTATTTTGAGTCATGGTCCTAAGTCGTCACATTATCTATCTAAGTATGTTAGGCTAGGGAGTCGTTTGGGCCCAATTAGATGGGCCTGGCCCATGGGCAACCTCTTCTTTCCTCAACCCCCTTGCTTATTTTCTTTTAGTAGTTTATCCAAGGACTTTTTGTAAATGTTGGGATTCCTATAAATAGGACCCCACCTCCACTTGAGTTCAGTAATGAAGTATTAAGCAAAATTTGAGCCACTGAGTGCATCTCTCCCTCTCTCTCTAAGTCTCTCTCTCTCTCTCTCTCTAAATTCGGAATTCCCCTCTCTCCTCACCTCTTGCCACCTCACTTGCCACCTAGGCAAGCCTTTTCACCTCCCAAGACTCCCATTACTTCACCATTAACCACTCCACCTCCCCAAGCACCCTTTCACCTTCCCAAGGCATCCCTCCCCCTTCCCTAAGCAACCTTCCACCTCCCAAGAGCCCTTTCCCCTTCCCTAGAACCCCTTTCACCTCCCAAGGTCGTCCACCACTTTCCCCTCCCTCCTAGGGTCGACCCCTCCACCCCATTCCACCTCCCATTGCTTGGCCGACCACCTCCTTCCCCTCCCTCCTTGCTAGTCTGCAGGTAGCAAAACTGGGTACGTGTTGCAGAAGCTGCCCCGAGTTCATACGACAACGTCTGAGGGCGTGGCATACCTTTCTGGAAAGGGCTCCCAGTCCTCTTCCCAGGCGAAGTGGAAGCACTCCGTTCCAAGTTCGTGGCCACCCGTGAGAGCCGATCTCCTCCAACAGCGTCTGGAACTAGCTGCAGAGCACCAGAGTCCGACTAGAAGCTCAACCACGGTCGACAGCGACAGATCCAGACTGAAGTTTCTTCTCCAAAGATCTTCCTCTCCCTATCCCCGATCAGGAGCAAGAAACGGAACCCCGTTCGGCCTCCGGGAGCTAGAGTTCCAAATTTTCTCCCACCATCGTTCGGGTCTGCCTCCTGCTGTCTGCCGTGACCAGATCCCACTCAACGGATCCCTCCTGTCCACCCCGACCTCAGAAGGAGTCTCCGTCAGTTTTTCTGTGCAGAGGACTTGTCCACGGATCCAAAAACTCCCACGGATCGAGATTCTGAGTCCGGAAGCCCCAGGTACAACTTCTACATCCGGCTGCATCCATTCTGAAGCTGCCAACCCCAGATTCCGACGTCCTGTTCGAGTCTCCACCACGACCACCAGCAATGGCAGAAGAATTTGACATAAATCCGAGGCATCCCTGTACCTGTTACGAAGCCATCCTCACTGATCTCGTCATCGGAAAAATTCCTGAGAGCAAGCTACGACTGCAACAGCGACCTCCTGTCCCCTCCAACAACAAGTGGGCAGAACCACGTCGGCGCCCGTTCCGTCGTCCTCGGCGGAATTCTCTCTCTCGCCTGGCCGGCTTAGCGCCCCTCCCTGCATGGAGGTAGTGTTTGATGTAATTGTGATTACCCCACCCCTAGTTCAACCCTCCTGCGTGGGGTGTAGTTCATGTAACTAGCAGCCCAAGCTTCATCGGCGCAGTGTGCGGGGATCACACTTCCCCGCTCGCCCACGTCTCCAAACGGGGTTGGTTTCTTCAAACCAACCAGGTGAGCTCTAAAACTTTGCTCCATTTATATTAGTGTCTGTTTGTTTAATATCCGTAGACATAGCTCCGTTGCGCAAGAGAGTGAGTGCCCGTTCCCGGAGCCATCATCATTGAGTGGTCACCGTGGTCATCGTGAGAGAGTGGGACCTTGTGCCCCAAGTGGCACCGGCCAGCCCCAAAGTGTGGGCCACGTACCCTCGGGAGGATAACCCTAGCCCTGCTGGCACTCTACCAGTTAGGGTCTTGATCCATCACCTCCTTCTAGCATCATATAGTTACCCGGGGCTTGCGAGTGTGCGACGGCGTTTCGGTCTCAATTTATCATTTTACTTGCTATGTGATTGTGAATGCGGATTAGGTCCGAGGTTTGCGTTTGCTTGCTGCATACCCTATACTTGTGTCACATCAAATTGGTATCAGAGCATCATCATCCTTAGGCGTTTCACATCAAATTGGTATCAGAGCATCATCATCCTTAGGCGTTTCACATCAAAGGATGTGTGACTTTCATAGTATTTGTGACTGCTACGGAAGTGGAGGAGTCTAAGATAGAAGAAATCTGAGTGGTTCTGGAGTTTCCCGATATGTTCCCAGAAGATTTGCCTGGATTATCCCCATAAAGAGAAGTGGCCTTCACCATTGACCTGGTCCTTGGTGCTGGTCCTATTTCTAAGGCACCTTATAGGATGTCCCCCACCGAGCTCAAGGAATTAAAGGAGCAATTGATGGAACTCTTGAAGAAAGGATTTATCAGACCAAGCACTTCCCCGTGGGGAGCGCCCGTGTTATTTGTAAAGAAGAAGGATGGATCGATGAGACTCTGCTTCGATTACCGGCAGTTGAACCACCTTACCATCAAGAACAAATATCCACTGCCAAGGATCGATGAATTATTTGATCAAATATCTGGATCCAAATATTTCTCAAAGATTGATCTCAGGTCAGGATACCACCAACTGAGGATCAATGATGAGGACATTCATAAGACCGTATTCTGGAGCAAGTATGGGCACTACGAATTTGTTGTTATGCACTTTGGACTAACGAATGCCCCTGCAGCCTTTATGCTGTTGATGAGTAGCATATTCAGGCCTCATCTGGATCAATTTGTAGTGGTCTTCATTGACGACATATTGATTTATTCAAAGACCAAATAAGATCATGAAGAACACATAAGGATGGCATTACAGATATTAAGGAATAATCAACTTTACGCCAAACTTAGCAAATGCGACTTCTGGCTCGAGGAAGTGTCTTTCTTAGGGCATGTGATCTCGAAGGATGGGATTTCTGTTGACTCGTCGAAAGTCGGGGATGTGAAGAATTGGGAAAGACCAACCAATGCAACCGAGATCCGAAGTTTCTTAGGTCTAGCTGGCTATTACTGGTGATTCATCAAGGACTTCTCCAAGATCGATGTCCCTCTTACTAGGCTGACCTGCAAGGAGATTCCTTATAGGTGGAATGAAGAATGCGAGAAGAGCTTTCAAGCCTTGAAGGATCATCTAACAACCGTCCCGGTCTTGGCATTACCAACTGAAGGGGAGAAATTCGAGGTATATATCGATGCGTCTGGCATTGGCCTCAGATGTGTGTTAATGCAAGAAGGGAGAGTCATTGCTTACTCATCCCGACAATTAAAGAAGCATGGGGATAACTACCCAGTGCACGACTTAGAGTTGGCCGCGATATTATTTGCTTTAAAGATCTGGAGAAACTTTCTCTATGGAGAATAATTCAACGTGTAATCTGATCACAAGAGTCTCAAGTATCTATTTTCTCAAAAGGAATTGAATATAACACAAAGGTGTTGACTGGAGTATCTCAAGGACTCCGACTTTACAATACAAGACCATCCTGGAAAGGGTAATTCCGTAGCCGATGCCCTTAGTTGAAACTCGAGAGCGTTATTGGCCAATTGTATGATCCAAGAATGGAAGTTACTAGAACAATTCTCTAGGCTGTATATAAGCACGGACAAGGAGAAAGGGTGTATCACCCTATCGCACATGAGGATACAACCGGATCTACTCTCCGAAACCCAAGGACTTCAAGACAATGACCCGGTACTGGTAGAAATAAAAGGCAAGTTAGAAGAGCAACCTAATTTCAAGCTAGCATCAGACGGGAGGTTATTGTTCCAAGAAAGGACTTGTGTACCTGATTATCCGGAATTGAAGAAGAAAATTCTAGAAGAAGCTCACCGATCTAGGTACACAATTCACCCTAGATCTACCAAGATGTACCAAGACTTGAAATGGACCTTTTGGTGGCCCAACATGAAAATGGAGGTAGTGGACTTTATGTCTCGCTGTCTCACGTGCCAACAAGTCAAGGTGGAACACCAAAAGCCTGCCGGTAAGCTACATCCGCTAGACATTCCCAAGTGGAAGTGGGAAGATATTGACATGGACTTTATTATGGGTCTGTCTAAATCTAAAGGAGGACATGACGGAATATGGGCCATCATAGATCAATTGACCAACTCAGCTCACTTCCTGCCGATAAAGAGCCAATGGTTAGTCGATGTTCTAGCTGCCTTATACATCAAAGAAGTCGTCAGACTGCATGGAGTTCCTGTTTCGATCGTGTCTGACTGAGACCCGCGCTTCACTTCCCATTTTAGGAAGGGTCTACAGCATTCTTTGGAGACAAGACTCAATTTTAGTACAACTTTTCATCCTCAAACGGATGGTCAGACCGAAAGAACAAATCAAGTTGTAGAAGACATGTTACGAGCTTGTATCATTGATTTCGGTGGAAGCTGGCATGATCACTTGCCCCTGGTTGAGTTTGCATATAACAACAGTTACCAGACAAGTATTCGAATGTCACCTTTCGAGGCATTGTATGGAAGGAGTTTCCATTCACCACTATGTTGGGATGAAGTTGTCGAAAAGTAGCTACTAGGCCTGGACATGGTAAGTGACACCACTGAAAAGATTCAACTCATTAGAGAAAGACTCCAAATGGCTCAGTCTAGACCAAAGACTTACGCTGATATTAGAAGGAGAGACCTCGAGTTCCAAGTTCAAGATCACGTCTTTCTTAAAGTTTCTCCAGGATGTGGAATTAGAAGATTTGGTGTTAAGAGCAAGCTTACACCAAGATATATCGGTCCCTTCGAAGTGCTAGAAAGAGTTGGCGATGTTGCCTATCGGATCACCTTGCCTGCACAACTATCCGAAGTACACAATGTATTTCATATTTCTATCCTCAAGAAGTATGTACATGATCCGTCTTACGTCATAGATCATGACAACCTGGTGATACAAAAGAATCTTACTTACGAATAAAGACCATTGAGGGTCCTTGATCGTGAGGTTCGTGTGCTGAGGAATAAAACTATTCGCATGGTAAAGGTACAATGGAGCAAGTGCTCGGAACAAGAAGCCACATGGGAGACCGAAGAGTCTATGAAGAAAATATTCCCGGACTTAATTCAAAATCGTGAGTACCTTGCACCCTCCATGTTTATTATGCAATTGAATTTGGAGACCAAATTCTTTTAAGTGGGGGAGGGTGTAGCAACCCGAATAAAATACATGAATAAAATTTCCCTAAATAAATAAAACTTTCAATTAAATAGTCAAAGGGCCCAAATCAAACATATTATAAAGCCCAAACCTTAACCCAATTGAAGGCCTTATGAGCTAGGTAAAGAAAGATATGTATATAAATATATATAAAGACTTTTTTGTTCAAACCCAAATTCCCAACTATAATGAACGCGTATAGTGGGCCTTAATAACCTTAACCCACACAAATATGGGCCTCCTATATATATATATATATATATATATTGGATAAAGTAAATAATCCCAAATGGGCCTTAAAAGCCTATAACCATTCCTACGTCCAAAGGAAATGTAGGATACATACACACACACACACACACACACACACACACACACACACACACACACACACACACACACACACACACACACACACATATATATATATATATATTATTCCCTACGTTCGAAGCTTGTATGCGAATAGGATTTAAGGTTTTAAAACCCAACTGGGAAGGTGGGTGCGATTTGGGAAGGAGAAGATCAACATGAGAAGGTTTAAGCCTATTATGATTCACGTAGGGAAACTTAAGTCCCATTAGAAGTTAGAGATATCAATCTCTATAAATAAACCTCTCCATCATCGAGCTCCGGCTACCGTTGCTATTGTGTTCGAGACCTCTCGTTGCCCTGCTGCCGCCTAAGTCTTCCTCCTGCCATAGCTGTGTGAAGAGGGAACCATTGCCTCTTCCTTCAGTTCTTATATGTCATCTGCTATTGATGCGGTTTGAAGCTGCAGTTGCTGCCATAGTATTACCGTGAAAGAAGCCTGCTGCTTCTTCTATGCCGCATGATTCGTGAAGAAGCCGCCGTGCTCTTCTTCCTCTACCTCATGCTACAGTTGCTGCCAAAGCTGCTGCTTCACTTTCTCTATTCTTCTCCCGAATGTCTTCGTTGTTCTTGTAGTTGCCGTCGAGTGCTGCTGTCGTAGTTGTAGCTGCTCATATCCTCTCATACCTCTGTTCGTCATCCAGATCAACCAAAAAGGTAGGTTTTCTCAAGATTTGCAGCACAGACCTATAATATAAATGTAACGCATGCATATAATAAGTTAACATAGTTTTATTTCTCCTCTCAGTCGTTTTACGTAGTCTTTTTAATATTTCTATCTTGAATGAAAATAGCGACCAAGTACTGGGCGCTTATTGAAGGAACACCCGCACGAGTTGTCGCTAATTCTTCTGAAATAGCGAACAGTGGCCAGGGTGTAGCTTAATGAGCGACCCTTTGTCAATCAGCTAATTCTTTTAGTATTTAATAAATATCACATGCTTAAAAATTACTATCTATGAAACCTGACGTTAAAATTATTGCATGAGCATGTTCTTAGAATCCTGGTATTTTTCTCTGTCTATCCATGTCTTTACATTCTTGATTATGTGAACTCCAAGTTTATGGACAGTATTATGTGTCTAATAGTGTACCTACCCGATGCGTAGCATCAAACAAAAAATGAGCGACAGTCACATTGTCGCTATTTGAAGAATGAACGCCCCTATACAGTGGTGTAGATTTGTAAATTAATTAGTAAAATTGAAATATATGGAAATTTGATTATGTGACATGACAGTAGACGTTATTTAATTATTGTGCGCTGTTGTGAACGGTCGCTAATTAAAATTGAATGGTGTGAATTCTAGAAAATTATAAGAATTAGCGCCAGTTCATTGAGTTGCTAATTCTTAGTAATTTAAAATTGGATTATTGTAAATAAAAGATTGTGCGACCTTTCAAAAAGCCTCTATTTCAGGATATAGCGACCTCTAATCAGGCGCCAATTCTTCTCTCTCAGTTATATCACGTTTCTCAACCCATATCGTGGGTTTACTTGGCACTCTCATCTCACATTCGTAGATGGAGTCCTTGTTTTCATTTCTATCGATTACACACTCAATTCTTGGTGATGATTGGACCCTCCATGGGATATTCCTTCCTTTGGACTTGTACTTTCTTCATTGAGACCTCCGTAAGTCTACGCTAGTCTTGGATTCCCTCAAGGCAGCCGAGCAGGTTGTACCCTAAAAACCCTGGAACCCTTACTTGTCACGTCACTCTGAAGAAACATGATGCTTTAGCCCACATAGAGTGATGTTTCTGGACTCTTGTGAGAAGTTTGTTCTGTCAGCAATTAGCGACACTGACTTGGGCGCGAGAAGGAATTGACGACCAGTCCAGTGGCGTTATTTCTCTTATATAGCGACCAAAGCATGGGCGCTATTTCATCGAACCTGTACTATTCACAGGAATTAGCGACCAGACAGTGGGCGCTATTTCTGTAAATGATGATGACTGAGTGGGCGCCAATTACCCAGATTCATGACATGTCTTGGTTTTCGTGTGGTTTAACGGTGAGTCATACTTATTCAAAGTTCTGCCCGTGAACTCCTTCATTCGTGAAATCTACCTTATCATCCTACAATGGTTTATTCTTGGAACTCTATATTGGCTATAACTATAGTGGATGTCAAAAATATACATGACTCAATGCTTGTGCATATAGGGCCCGATCGGGTCCTAGGAGGAGCACCCGAAAGTACTTGTGCCAATGAGAGCTATATTGATCACGGTGTGGCATTGCACCGAAGTGCTTGACTTGCTTGATTGTTAACATTCCACGACTTGTACTTGACTTGACTTGACATGACTTACATGGCCCGGAATGGGTATTTACTTGCTTGATATTATAATAGCTAATTCACGTGATATGACTTGATATAATCACATGCTTGACCATCTTGATACATTTTTCATGATTATCTTGAAATCTTCCTAGTTCGTCTCTATTAACTCTTGATACACTCTCTCTTTTGTCATTGTCATGCATACATGTAATAGCTAGACTTACATTCATGTAACATGTAATTACTTAAAGTAAGCTTGTACTTGAGATATAATTCCTACTGAGCGTTCGCTCACCTAGTGTTTTCCCCAATTTTTCAGGTAACTCCGATGATAAGAATCAATCGGATAGGAATAGGAACGAGTAAGGAGGGTAGAGCCACCAAGTCATGGAAGCATTTATCTAGTCGAGTCTTTTTCATATTTCTTGGGTCAATCATTGTAATTTTCTTTTATTGAGTCTAGAATGTCCTTTAGTACTCTTTTCCTAAGAGGAGATTATGTAATGGATTTACCTTAATGGTTATTATCAATAAATTAGATTTGGTTATCTTGTAATTTGCACATCTCTATCTATAAGGTCAAATTCCTTATGCTCTGATTGACATGAATGAAATAACTGGTCACGCATACCGAGTTCCTTCCGCGCTCGGGGCGTAACAACTTCGGTTAACCGAACTGAGTGGTCGGTCGATCGAAAATCCCATAAACGAAAAGGGCTGCACGGAGTCGACGCTTGTCGCATTGGGCGTCGACTCCACTACAGGGGGGGCAACTAAAAACCTAGTTCGGTCGACCGAACCGGCGGGCAGAGCTAAAATCCAAATTTTTATTCTCTTTCCCTTTGACAGATTCTTTTCTTTTTTTTATTTGTCTTGCTCATGGATCATGGGTTCTTAACTGGCGTCCGGAAAAGTTTAGTGAAGGTTTACCAGGTTGATGATAGAGGCAAGGCTTCATGTGCACAAAGGGGAAATATAATATGCCCAAAGCAGTTGTAGCACCCCGGATAAATTTATAGGAAATTAAAGATCCTAAATAAGTTAAACATAATATATTGTCAAAGTAAATAGGATAAGGGCTCATTAACCCTTTCATAGGAAGCCAACCCATAATTGGGCCTCGAACCCATTAAGAAAGCTATAACCGTTTGGGCCTCACACATAGATCAAATATGGCCTTACAGTTATATATGTAAATACAAGAAGCTTAGGACCCTTTTGTTTTTCTCTAAACCCTTGTCACGTTCGAAGGTTGCATGGGAGGAGTTGGGGGTTTTGGCAGGCGGTTGTGGTTTTGGCAGGGGGGGGGAATTGTGGATTTAAACATGAAAGCCTTGCTGCCATTGGAATCCTAACTCCATTATGATCCTCTTCTCTAGAAATAAGCCCCTCTGTCTAACGAGTGAAGGCTATTGTTGCTACTACAGGGAGCCTCGCTGCATTCGTCGTCCTCCAAGCCCTATAGTGCATCTGCTTCCTCCTAACATGAAGGAACCCTTGCCGATATCCTCTTCCTCCTACACGAGAAGCAGATCTTCTCCTGTATTCTTCTTCTTGCTATTGCTGTTGCAGTGGCAGTAGCACCTGCTTTCTTCTTCTGTTTCTGTAAATCCCGGTCGTCAATCATCAAACCACAACTAAGGTAGGTGTTCTCAAGTTACGGAGCCCAACCTATTAATCACAGTGATTTTCATGCATATAGGTCATATAGGATAATACTTGGATTTCTATTTCTGTTTCAGTAGATTTTTACTGTGTGTAGTAAATAACGACCCTGTCATGGGCGCTTATTTAATGAACGACCGCATGCATGGTTGCTAATTTTCCTGAAATAGCGACAATGGTCAGGGCGTCGTTTAATGAATGACCCTTTGTCAATCCACTATTTCTTTTAAGCACATAATAAATATCACCTGCTTAAAAATCAATATATATAAAACATGACGTTAAAAATGTTGCATGAGCATGTTCTTGAAATCCTGATATTTTTCTCTATCTGGTCATGTCTTTAGTTTCCTATTTTGATAAAGTAAAAATTTCATGTATCTATGATTGTACCTGCCCGATGCGTAGCATCACAAAGAAAAAGAGCGACAGTCATGTAGTCGCGATTTAAAAATGAACTCCCCTATCCAGAGGCGTTATTTGTGAAAATATTAGTAAAAAGCTAAATATATGGTAATTTAATATTCTACGACCTGACAGTAGACGTCAATAAAAGATAGAGCGCCCGTGTAACCGGACTCTAATTATAATTAATTATATTGTTATACTGAAAATAATTAGAATTAGCATTGTTTGCTGTGTCGTTAATTCTTATTATTTAGTGAAATTTTCAATTATAAACAAGATTGAGCGATTGCTCATAAAGTCGCTAGTTCATTAAATGGCGACTCATGATCAGGCGCAGTTTCCCTATCTCACGGATTTATCAATTTTCTGGCCCACACCGCGGGTCTATGGCACTGTGTCTCAGTCCGTACATACAGTCCCACGTTTCACGTTATTTTCCGTATAGCCCTAACTCTCGGTGATGATTGAGCCATCCGCGGGATATTTCTTCCTTCAGACTGGTGATTTCATCATTGGGACCTCCATATGTCTACGTGAAGCTTTGGATTCCCTCAAGGCCGCCGAGCAGGTTGTATCCTAAAAATCCTGGAACCTTTCTTTGTCACGTAACTCTGAAGAAACGTGACGTTCGGCCCTCGAAGAGCGCTGTTCTGGCCTTTTTTGAGAAGTGTGCTGTCTGTTTTGAATCTGAAACCTGGACTTAAATGCCAGAAGGAATTGGCGCCCAGTCAGGGGGCACAGTTTACTGTTATAGTGACCGTGATGTGGACGCTATTTATGAATGAGCGACTGGTTGAGAAGTCGCTATTTCTTCGTGCATGTACTGTCCATAGGAATGAGCGACCATACGGTGGATGCTATTTCTGTAATTGATGGCGACTGAGTAGGCACCAATTACCCAGTTTCATGACATTGTCACGGTTTTCATGTGGTTTAACGCGGAGTCATACTTGTTCCAAGTTCAGTCCTTGAACTACTTCATTCGTGAAAATCTACCTTATCATCCTATAATGGTTTATTCCTTGGAACTTTACATTGGCTATACACTATAGTGGATGTCTAAAATATACATGACCCAATGCCTGCGCATATAGGGCCCGATCTGGTCCTGGGAGGAGCACCCGAAAGTACTTGTACCCATGAGAGCTATATTGATCACAGTGTGGCATTGCACCGAAGTACTTGTCGTTCTAGATATAAGGCATTCCACTCGCTCTCTTGTGATAATACTTGCTATTACCTGCGTGCTTGACTTGATATGTGTGGCCCGGAACGGGCGAGTACTTGCTTACTTTAAATAGCCAAATTTCATGACAAGACTTGTTATTTACATGCTTGAAATACTTGATACTATCTCCCTTAGAAAATTTGTGCAAACTCTCGATAGTTCCTTATTAATACCTTGACATCATGAGTGTTTCATCTTTAAAGCTCTTGACATCATGATCATTCATCATGCATAGCTTTACCAGCATTGCACGGAACATGTAACTACTTAAAGTATTGCTAGTTCTTGAGATATAAATCCTACTGAGCGTTCGCTCACCCAGTTTCATTCCATCATTTTTCAGGTAACTTGGATAGCGACAACCAAACGGATGTGAATGAGACCGAGTGAAGAGTGTAGAGCTTCCGATTATCGATCCGTTGTCGAGTCGTGTCATGTCATTTCAAGTTTTTTTTACTAAGTCCTATGTCATTAGACCCCTTTTGTTCTTTGAGTCTAGTCATGGAAACATGTTAAGGCTTGTAGCCTCATTGATGGTTATGGATCATCAACTTTATGGTTTGGATTATCGTTATTTTGGATATGTGGTTAAATTATGGTATTGGATTATGGATGTTATTATTAATATCTTGTTTTGGTGTACTCTGTCATTGAGTCAAATTTTCTCGTGCTCTGGTTGACATGATCGATATAAACTCGTCACGCGTACCGGGTTCCTTCCGTGCTCGAGGCGTGATAGTTTTTGTGGTATCAGAGCCTAGGATTTCAAATTCCTAGGAAACCCAAGTCCAAGGATAGGTATACACCTTATACCCGGTGAGATGGGTAGAGCCATGGGTTAAGTCCTATGTTGACATCCAAGATTATAATTAGAAACACAAAACTAATTAGATAAAAATCTCTTGTTGGATCATGGCCGCTGAAAGAGCACAATGGCGCGAGATGCAGCACACAGTGCAAGGTCTTACGCAGGCGCTACAGCAAGTGACGCAAGGCAGTGCCGTAATGCCCCGAAATTTTTTTAAAATATTTCTGGAGTATTTAAGAATTTTCTATAATTTATAAGAATTTTTTAAAGACCAAAATGGAATAATAATTGAACTTCTAGGTTAAATAAACCATTATTAAGGCCCAAGTGTGACAACCAATTTACCTAGCCTATTTAAATAAAGCCCAAGGGATTTAAGGACCAATTCCATGAAGTTTGGCCCAGGTTATAGAAGGTTAATTCGCATATTCACGGAATTTAGGGATAAATACACCTTGAATAGATAATTAAATGGATAAACCAAAATTAGAGTTTGAACTCATTTCAAATTCGGTGCCCAAGATCTGTAGCGGTCTATCGTAAAACTGCTAAGGCACAAGTGGCGGACCAATCTTCGACCGCTACATTTTGTCAGTTCCGTGAAGTGAAGAAAGAGCAAAAAGATTAGATTTTTGATGAGTTATCTCCTAGAGATCGAGATGGGAGGACTAGTAAACATCTTAAGGACTCTCTGAAGTTGATATAAGGTTTGATAAAGACTCTAGGATCGATCTAATCCTCAAACCCTAACTAAAACCTATAAATAGAACCTAGTTTTGACCTGCGCGACCCTTACATTAGCTCGCGTGAAACCAAGGTAAGATGACATTATTTCAAGTAGGTTCTTTAGAAACTTTTATTGCTAGTATATAGGACTAACATCTACCAAAATTTCGTACTAGGAGATCAAGCACACAAGGAGATAGAAGCCTGCAAAGTTACTGGTTCCATATTAGCGATCCAAGAAACTGTGCAAAAGTCCGGTGAAGATCAAGGAATTAGGCAACCAAATCGAGGTAATTAGCATTAGTGCCTTTAGAACTTTATGTTCCCCTTAATATCTTCTTTTTACCCTCCAAATTTCACGTCCATAGGTCAAAAGAGTAAGGAGTTGGAGTAGCGTGAAGTTGCTGATTTACCACAAGGAAGTTCGGGATTAAGGTTAACTTCCAGTCCAAAATTCCAAAACTAGAAGCCCTAGCAGAGGTAGGTCATCTCATGAACGACTGAAATGTCATTCTAGGGATAAAAGCCCTCTAGTTTTACTCGATTTCATGCTTTATGTGTAGAGAATTTCAGGTTTCAATAGGACCTATGCACTTAGTATGTCATACATGCATATCTCTTAGCCCTAATGAACTAAAGTATTTCTTTTGTCATGATACATGATTTCCATGCATATTGTAGCCTAGTTCTCGTTCTATCATGTAGAGGTTTTGTAAATATGTTGATTTCCAGACATGATGTGTTTAGACATAGTTTCTTCTTATTTAAGTTTACTGTCAGTCGTGCTCAGCGGCCTATGGTTCGACCGCCAACCTCGTGCAGCGGCCATACGATAAATTGCTAGACACTCTGTAAACTCAGTTTTTATGAAATCTCTAGCGGATCAGAAATAGACCATTTTTATCTCTCTGGCAGCCTTACGATAAACCGCTAAACTTCCTGTAACGGCTCTATAATAGACCGCCAGTATTCTATTTCTATCAACCCGAGATAGACTCAAGGATAGTCCATTTAACTTATAAGTAAGCTTAGTTAACTATGTTCTAACCTGTTTTAATGTTATGTGCTGCTTTGAGTTTTGTTTTACTAATTCATAACAGTGATTTCATGTTCTTTATAGTTCTTAGGATTATTTTAAACATATGATAGTTTCATGCCAAAAACCATACAATGTTGTATTAAATTATGATTTAAGTGCTTGTATGGACGAGATTGAACGTTGGTTTCTCACTATACACATTCTATTCCCATCTCAGAGTCATTTCTATAAGTTCATGGCATATATTCCGGTATATGACCATTAGTTACACTTATGCACATTAGGAAAATATTCTTGGACTTGATAACCTCTCCCTTGGATATTCCTTCCAATGGAGTAGGAAATCTTATTTCAAGGCCTCCGTAATTCTCCGCGAGCCTGGGATTCTCAATAGGATGCCGAGTTGGTTGTACCATTAAACCCATTATCTAGAAAGCACTTATACCGGTGTTTTCTATTTCTAGAGCTCAGTGGCCTCATGGTTGACCGCCAGAGTCTGATAGCGGACCTTCACTAGACCGCTAACGGATCCTTGATGGTTCTTTCTTTGACCACTAAAGACTTCGGATAATCTGTCTTTAAATGTCGAACAGTCTTGACGTTAACGGTCCAAAAATAGACTGCTTTCTTCAAGAAAGGGCCAGTAAATGACCGTTATTTTCTTGTGTACTGGTTTGACCCAATGTGGGAACGCGGATTTTATCTTATTTATTATTTATTTTATTTATTATTTGATTTATTGGCGTGCCAGTCACATGTGTGACGATTTCATTGTGCGCTCGATCTGACTTGGTCAGTCGATTGTGAGTGATCGCGTCTGGACCAGAAGACCGTCATACCATAAAGGTTATGACGTTAATTACACCCTTCCTAAGAAGGACAACCCTTGATTAAACGCCAAAAATAGGAGGCCTCGAGAGGCAAACATATATTCATGTGCGCAAATGGAACTTCATACCGGAGCCAGGGAGGCGGGCAAGATAATAACATCAACCATAGGTACAGATGATATCGTTAAGTCAGCGGTTCAAAGACCGGGCTTAGGGGGGAAGGGAAAATTTCAGTCACAGGCAGACTGGGCCGTGGCCATGATGGGGGTTCAAAGCATCGATCGATATTTCGACAGCATTTCCCCTTTATCTGGATTATGCCCAGGGGGAAATAGACTATCACCCACGGAGTGCCGGGATGAAAGCCGAAAGAGAGAAGTGCTGAACTTCCCGAACCGCATATCTGCCATGGGGCAATGTTTGATATTCCCTGTAGAAGCCGGCGGAACTCATGCAGTGGCAGAGCCCTCCCGAGCTAAAGGGGTTATTCATGAACCCGGTGCGGGACGATGGAAAGTGAGCGAACGCTCAATGTTGCGCCCTCGCACGCGGATCGACCTGCGCGGTCAGGTCACGGGGATCGACCTGCCCGGTCAGGTCGCGGGGGTCAAGGGGGCAGCGCCCCTTGCGAGGGTTTCCGGGGGCGGAGCCCCCGGAACAAAAATTTGGATTGAAGGCCCATTAATAAAATTTGGATAGGTTATCGGTGCAGTTCAAGTGTGCAAAGGTTCCCGGCGTGAAGGCAAAATGGCCAGGGTTCCCGGCGCGCCAACTGGAGAGCTTCTCGACGCGAAGGGGAGATGGCCAGGGGGGTTCTTGGCCTGGTTGAAAAGAGGAGGAAGAGGCTCTCGGCATGGCTGAAGAGGAGGGGGAGCTCTCGGCACGCTGACAAGAGGGCCAAGGAGGGGTTCTCGGCGTGAGGGTTCCCGGCGCGCTCAGGGCCGCGCCGGGAGCCATGGCGCCGAGAGAGTGTTGGTGTTCTGGCGCCGTGAGGACCCGGAAGGGGTTCCGGAGGCTCTGTTTTGGGTTTCTTGGCGATTCAGGACAAGCCAGATAGGTTCTGTGAAGTCAAAGTGGATCAGTTCATCAAATCTGAGCGGGATTAGATTTGGGCTTTATAGAAACATCGGGCTACAGGGGGCATTCGGGAAGATCAAGGTGCAGAGAATCCCCGCCACCAGTGTGCAAAGTTCCGGGGACAGCTTAATATTGACTTTCGTCATCCTGGGAGAATTTTGACAGCACCTCCCCTAGACTTAGCATTTGCCAGGGGATGATAGACGATCACCCACGGAGTGCCGGGATGAAAGCCAAAAAAAAGGGGGGGTATGGGACCCCTAGCCCGTGTATGTGCTTGCAGCACCAGCTTGATATCCTTTTTGAGGCCATTGAAGCTTATGCAGTGGCAGAGCTTCCCTGACTCGTAAGGTTATGTAGGGGAGTTATCCCCAATGATGTTTATCCCCGATTAATATTCCCTTTGAACTCCTCAGAACGCATATAATAACATGGCTCTTTGGGTTCGTAAGGTAGCAGAGAAACCCGGATCAGGAACGAAAGATGTAGGGAAGGTCCTCCCCATTACTGTATTTCCTCAGGACATGTATGATGGTCTCTAAACATCCCCTAGGCAGATGTGTAGGGAGATCGAAAGGTTAAAAATGATGGTGCAGAAGTGGGCCTCTGACTGTGTTTCATTGGCCGAAGGAGGGATCTCGGCGTGGCTTTCTATTGGCCAAAGAGGGAGCCCTCGGCATGATTTTGTATTGGCAAAAGGGGTTCTCGGCATGGGCTTAGTCGGCCAAAAGAGGGGTTCTCGGCCAGGGGCTTCCCGGCGCGCTCGTCACCGCGCTGGGAAGCTGGCGCCGAGATGCACCAAGCCGGGAAGGCTAGGTGGAGAGGGATTTAACGGCCAAAAGGGGGTGTTCTCGGTGCGGGTTCCTCGACCAAACAAGGGGGTCTCGGCGTGGCTCCAAAGGCAAAAGGAAAGGGGGAGGCTCTCGGCCAGGGGCTTCCCGGCGCGCTCGTCACCGCGCCGGGAAGGTAGCGCCAGGAAGCTAAGAGCTGGGGGGTTCACGTGGAAGTGGCCTGAAGAGATTTTTTGTCAGTTTGCTGAAGAGGGAGGTCTCTCGGCAGCGTAGTTCTCGGTGGGGAAATTATCGCGCCGAGAAGGTAAACAGGTTAAGGATTTCAGGGCTTGATTACGGCACTCTGTTTTGGGAATTTTCTCAGATTCTAGCTCGGATTGAGACCGGATTTGGAGTACAGGATGGGGTTTCATGGATGCCTCTGGTAGAGGGATGCCAAGGGAGCCGAGAGACCAAATCAGGAGACAGAAGAGAGATCATCGTCCGGACCTGAGAAACTTTCTCTGTTTGCCGTCAGCCGTCTGGGGGATCAAGAGATGACTGTCTCTGATCCCCTAGACGAACCCAATGGCGTCGAAAACTGGCGATGGATGGACTTTTAGCACCGAAACTCCAGGCCCTAAGCATTCAAGGCTTAGAATGGAGGACCCAGGGATCGAAATCATCATTCACCAAAGCCTGGCAGTTCAGGGAACCAAGAGATTGGTATCTCGGGTTCCTGAACAACATGAAGGGCTCAAGGGAAACACTCGGAACATATGCGGAGAATCTGCCATTGAGATAGGAAATGAGAAGGGAATGGAGCCCAATCACCCATTAGATGGGGGTGGGGGTCCTATCCTCATTCCTCTTCAGAGAACCAACGAGAATTCTGAAACTGGTACTGTCTAAACTATTATGCATTTCAAATAGAAGACATATCCACAGGACGCAAAGGGGAAGAACTTCGATTGCCCAATATTCATCACTGCAATTGCAGCATTCCATTTCATTGCATCGTCTCACACTTACATCAACCATGAAAGGGAATATAAGAAGCAGAGAGGTACAAAGCAGAACCGGGATTGTCCGGCTACATCTGATAAATCGAGAAGAAAACTCGCTAGATTACATCAAAGAAAAGGAAAGAAAACATGGGGGAGGGCAGAGCATTGACTCCTCTCCCTCCCCGGAGCAGCCCACCTGGAGCCTTTCCTTCTTCTTTTCTGTCAGATCTTCTCTTCGCTTCTTCGATTGCCTTTTCCTCGGGCTCTCTCTTTCTCTTTTTGGGTTTCTGGCTATCCTCTCAATATCTGCCCCTATTTTTTGTATTCGCTTCTGATTTCTATTCTCTTCTATTCGCCCCCCCTTCGTTTCATCGAAGGAGTGGGTTTATATAGACCCTGTTCACATCAATGGCACTCGGCGTGCCTACATCATTAGTTCCCGACGCGCCCATTCGAGGGGCTTCCCGGCGCGCATCCTTTGGAGGGGCTTCCCGGCGCACTCCCTTAGAGGAGCTTCCCGGCGCGCCCGCTGCCATGGGGAGGTTCTCGGCGCGAGGGGCATCAAGCCCATCCTTAATAGCACATTAACAGGCCCATTCCTTTCTTTGGCCTTGTTAATTCCTTTGATTGCATCAGCACTGACGAGGGCTGACTCATCGGCTGACATATCTTGTCGGCTGGGCTTCTTTCTTGCTCGTTCGGGGATGGCCCCGAGTATCTTCCGAGATCTTGTGTCTCGTTTTAGTGGTTCTCTATTAGAGCCGGCCGTCTCTTCTTTTCTTCTTTTCTTCTTCTATTCCTAAAAACAAGATAACAGAAATAAGACATTTTGTCAGAAATAAAGGTATTTTAGGGTTATTATTATTGTTTCATCGCTGCCATTATTATTATCTTTATTTTAGGCGTCAACACCCAAGGGTTAATATTCTTGTGATCCTAGATAGTCCAATTGATTATCTAGAACATGTCACATTATTTTCAAAGATACCTAAGTAAATTGTGAAAGTTAAGAAATATATCGTTATGTTGCTGATTTATTTCCACGGCATAACCTAGTCATTAATGTGTTTATTGAAATCTTATTCTCAATAGAAGCATTCTTATTCTTGGTTACTTGATCATGAAACTTGTTATTTTGAATTGAGTTATTGGCCGTACTTTTTGTTATACTCGTGAAAGTAGCTTGATTTATACATGAAGATGCAGTTCGGGCACTGCTTGTGTCCAAGGGCTCTATGCTAGTCCCCTCGGTTGATTGTCGGAAACATACTGTAAACCATGGGGTATGATGCTACTGGCGTCGCATTGCGCTGGGAGTACTTTCTTTATAAATAAGTGAAATTCACGAGGAATCTAAGTGACTATCTCATGATTGAATTGCTACATGCTTGATACATGACATTCTAGTGCATGACCTTCATGGTTATGAAAAGTGAAAAGTGGAAGTGAAAGTGTGTTCTTGATGCATGCAAGCAAATTCTTGTTCGTGAAAGGCCAAATTACGTTCTTGTTATGTTCAACTCAATCTTGTTCATATATCATCACTCAATTGTATCTCATAATCTTATCATGTTACCATGTTATTTGTTTCGTCCGCGTGTTTTATCGCAATTCCATGATTTATCTTACGTTCTTTAGAGCTAAGACATTAATTACTTTAACATTGCCTTCATGTTGATACGAAGATACCTACTGGGCAAGTGTGCTCATTACCCTACTTTCCAATCTTTTTTAGGAAATTCTAGTGGGTCAAATTCAGATTTCTCAAGTGATGGATCCGGGAGTGATTGATGATTCAAGAGAAGCCATAGATAGTCTAGTCAAGAGTCAATGATGTAATTTTCTATTTTATTGAGTCCAATTAGTCAAGGAGTCAAGATCATGTACTAGATGGGTTTTATCAATAAAAGTCAGATTTTGAACAATTATTGTCTCCATTCATCTTATGTGTGAATGATTTGCGCTCTGGTTATCCTTGCTTGCAAGAGGCTTACCATGCCAATTGTTCACGCTTCTTGAGATTGTCTTCCGCTGTATTAAAGGCTCGGGGCATGACAGGTTCTAACCGTGGAGCTGGTGATCTCCACTGAGGTTTTCGGAATATGAACCCACCTAAATTCACCAGCTCGCCCGACCCCGACGATGCCGAGAATTGGCTGAAGGAAATTGAGAGGATATTCCGTCTAATGTAGTGCACGGATGACAAAAAAGTCTTACTAGCCTCGTTCCAATTGGAGCAGGATGCACATTGCTGGTGGGAGGCTATTGAAGCTACATTGTCGGGAGAACTAGTCTCGTGGGCTGACTTTGTTGAGTATTTCAAGAACAAATACTTCTCGGACCGCATCCAAGAGAAAAAGGCAGCATAGTTGGCCGCGCTGAAACAACGAACCTTGATAGTGGCCGAATATGAGGCCCAATTCTCCAGACTGTCCAAGTATGCACCTCACTTGGTGTTCACCGAAAAGATGAAAGCGAGGCGGTTTCTGAATGGCCTTCAGCCATAATTTATCACTTAACTTGCGCCAATGGACATTCAAGTCTACCCGGAGATGGTACAGTGTGCACAACTACTAGAAGATGCCACAGAGCTGTCCGACAAGATTCGTGGGAGGGACAAAAAGGAGAATGTCACAAGCCCCAACAATTTCAAACCATCATACAACAAGAAGCAGACCAATAATGGAGGAGAGTCCTCCAAAGAAAAGAAGTTTAAAAAGCCTTTTTCTATCACCACACCTTCTAAGGAGATGTGTAAGCACTGCGACAAGGCCGGCCATAAGGCCGAGGAAGGTTGGAGAAGACTAAGAGCATGCCTCCGATGCGGGAGTCTGGAACATCAGATCTCTGATTGCCCGTTGATAAACGAACACACTACCAAGGATGAGAAGCGTCCAACCAAGAAGCAAGGAAGGTTGCAAGCACTCCAAGAGACGGAACCTACAGAAGGTGGAATTGTGGAAGGTACATTAACTGTTTGTTCTAAGTCTGCACACGTTCTATTTGATACCGGTGCAACCCATTCATTTGCGTCCAAGAAATTTGCTGCTTCTTTTTCCACGGAACCCGAATGGTTAGACTTAGTCATATCTACTCCTCTCAGGAACGAGTCCGATATCACACATCACTACCCAAATTGTAAGGTTATGGTTAAAGGTCAAAATCTACCTGCCAACCTGGTATGCCTAGATATGAAAGAATATGATGTCATTCTAGGTGCCGACTGGCTGTCCACCCATAAGGCAATTATTGATTGTCGGAATGGTATGGTAACTTTTGAAAGATGCCCGGAACTGGTTTACACTAGCCCTCGGACCCGGAACAAGTCACCTATTTCGGCCCTCTGAGCTTGCAAGCTTATAAACAAAGGATGTGTAGCGTTCCTAACATTCGTGACTGCCGCTAAAGCTAATGTGTCTAGGCTGGAAGACATCCGTATAGTTCAGGAATTTCTCAATGTCTTTCCGGAAGAATTGCCTAATAAGCGTGCAAAGGGATGAACTACAGATCTAGAGGGGGGTGAATAGATCAACCCCAACTTTTTCAGATATCAATAGCAGTTAAAAGAAATGCAGAAATAAACAAACTGCTAAGGGAAGAAACGCCAATATGTTATGAAGTAACTATCAGGAGATTTGATATGAAATGTCAATCAGTAGCTACGAGCACCAAATAGAGAAATCAGACAGTTCAGTATAATACCAAGCAGTAACAACAATGTATAAAGAGCTATCACAATTCAAATTTAGAGATCAGTCAAACATCCAAGTTTTGGTACTTGGCGAAGGTTTGATCAAGGATCTCCTCACGCAAGAAGTAGCGTTCCAGATAGGCTTCCCTATCCTTCCAGCCACACCTTTTTATATAGCTTCTAGATGAATGACTTAGGCACATATAACATATGGATGTTTTAGCCAAATTAAACGCATGCTAGAGGTAAGCAATCTTATGCATTCATCTAATCATAGATCAGAAGAGAGATGCAATCACACAGAAGATAATTCAGTTTTTAGGTGGTTTGATCTCGAGCTTGAGATCTACATCCACCCCTTACCCAACTGAGTAAGGATTCCGCTGCCACACAGCTTGAAACTGCTGATCCACAGCTTTGGGCATAAAATCCATACAACCCGCTGAGCCTTATAGCTTGTTGTCTGAGGATTAAACCTCGCCTGCTGAGCCCCACAGCTTGCTCTGCTAATACACAGCTTACCCTGAGTTTAAAGATGTAAAACCAAGAAACAAAGAAAACAGTGACAGAATTGAAAAATGTAGCTCCACTTGAGCGATCTGACTCTAGATTTGGTCCAGGAGTCAGGACAGACAAGAAACTCTCAATTTCACTTCTCTCACAGCCCTTCTACGACACTTTATTTTTCTCTCTCAGTAATAATCTATTTCACTCTTCAGATTCTTCTCCCTCTCTTCCTCTTTTGCTCTTCTTCTTCTAATTTACTCTGATCTCTTTTCTTCTCTCTGTCTATGTCTTGAATTCGAGCACTGGGCTGCCTTTTTATAGGGTACAAGACCAGTGGTCTCACGAGCTCCTGATTTGGGCGTGTGGTGGCCACATTCCCACGCATTATGAGAACATAAACCCCTCATTATTTTTGTTAAAGAGGAACTCAGAGTTTATGTGCTCAAAGTTATTAGCCTCCAGGTTCTATATAATATAGTATATATAATAGTAGGGGAAGGCGATGAAGAGTGAACCTCGATGCTATGTGACCTGCAGCTGCATAAACACACATTAGTGAAGTTCACAAATAAATAAGCATTTAAAGAGGAAGCATTCACTAAGGGGAATGGGAATGGGAAGCAAGCATCATCCTTTGGCTTTACAGTAGGCCTAGTGGACATAATGAATTCTGCGGGGATGGCCACCAGGGCATAAGGACATCCCCGGAGGTGATCACTCTCGATGATAGAGGAGCCTATGCTAACTTCACCTAACATATCAATTGACCTCATTGAGGTGTCTGGTTGGGGGAAGACATACCAAAAGGATGATTCAAGCTCCATAGCCGAAGTCTGTCTTGGACCCACTGACATAGGTAGGACGTTTGTCCAATTAGGGGGATATGGAGTAGAAAGTGTATGGAAAAGGT
This sequence comes from Amorphophallus konjac, assembly GCA_022559845.1. Taxonomy (NCBI): domain Eukaryota; kingdom Viridiplantae; phylum Streptophyta; class Magnoliopsida; order Alismatales; family Araceae; genus Amorphophallus; species Amorphophallus konjac. Next base: position 64,681,754 of record CM040117.1, read on the forward strand.
ATTGGTAATGCAACCAGGCATCTGATAAAAATCAAGTGACATGGAGGTGTCATTTACTTAGGACTCAAGTTGAAGCGCCGAGCTGGCGGAGTTCGAATGCCATTAAGATTTATGGAAAGTGAAGGAATGAGGAATGTTCTACCTCCCGACAAGGTAGCCAGGGATTTGGCTAGCTTGGATGGGCAGATGGGAGTGCAATTTGCCCCTAGTTTGGATGTTGATAGTAGTGCAAGTATAAACCCCCTGGTGGGATGGAATGAAGAAAGAGGAGTGGCCTTTGGGGTTCGCAATTATGGGATAGTGATGAGGGAAAGGAGATGGTGTGGTGTGGGTGAGATACATGTTTCGGGGAGATGCCCCACCATTTTTGGGATTTTTTTTAATATTTAGATTTTTTGGATTTCACATATTTTAATTTTTTTTGTTTGAATTAAATATTTTGACTTTTTTGTGGATTTTTGACATAGTTTTTGATTTTTTGGCCAATGTATGGCAACTGCCCATGAGACATCACAGCAATGATGAAAGGATAGGTTCTTTCTACAACCTCCCAGATATCCTGAGTGCACATCTAGGTTGATTTGAGCCTCTAGACTCCTCGAATGATGGTCTCGTCGGATAAGACTTATCCTGATGACAATACCGTCATGCCAAACTTAGGCTCCCAGTTGCTTCCGACCGTGGAGATACACCCAAAAAGTGTTCAAGGTTAATGGTTTGCCCGACCCCGGTCTATTTCCTCACAGCCATAGACGATATATGATATAACACCTTGGAACCCTAATGGCCAACCGCGCGATGCTGACCCAGAATCAGATGCCATCGCACCGACAGGTGACGCGCTTGCATTGACGTAAGCCCGAGGTTGATGAAAGAAGACACTAAAGGGGGATGAGAACATTAACATATCAGAAACATGGAGATTTCTTTGTAGCAGCAGCTTTTGTTCTTTTGTGGTAGACAATCATATAGTGTGTTTTTTTTGTTTGAAAAATGGCTACAAGCCTTTAACAAAGTTATATCCTTCAGAGTTTCCATCGGATTCTGAGTCCTCAAAAGAAAAAAGAATGTGGGGAATAAACTTCACAAGAGGATCGACAAAGCCAGTAAAACGATGAGCTTTGAGCGTGCTTAGTTCACTCAACCCTTTCAGTGATTTCGGACCACCTTCGGAATGTTATGCTTGTTGTGTTGCCCCTTGAATATAGACTTGATTTGTAGGGCTTTATTTATCTTGACTAGGCACGGTCACGACCAGGCACAGTCACGAACAGGCTTTTTCCATCTGTTCCCTTTTGGGATTTTTCTTTCTTTTCCTTTCTTTTGACCTTGGGATTTTGAAATTTTGGGTTTTGCACCCTTTCTACCTTTTGAATTTTTTTGCCTGCGGGGACACTGCCCTCTTCACGTGCTCTGGTCTCATTTTCCAAGGAAGGAAGGTGAGTCCTATTCTCACTTGAGGGCATCATGTTTCAGCTGCTGAGCTCAAGGCCTTAAGAGCGCCGACTGTCTTGATCAGTCGAGTAGAGGAAAAGGAGGATTTTGGAGTCTTCCAAAAATCTTCGAGATAGTCACCCGTTTTAGGCCGTTGCCATATTTTGAAAGCATGTGAGTGTGTGCATATTGACTGCCCCTTGGAGCATTAGCTTAGCTAGACGGAATTCTCCTCGATTCCAGTAGATCAAAGTCTTAATTCACCTAGGCTCTAATGCAACCTAACCTTAACATACATGAAGGGATGGAGAATGAAACACATGGCAGCTGCCAGACTGTTGGTTTTGTTTGATTTCTGATTTTTTTGTGTTTTTTGGCTTTGAATTTTCTATTTTGTTTTGGATTTTGGATTATAAACTATGTACAAGGGTTCCTACAGAGTGGACGCTATCGTCTGGGCACTCTGAGGACTGCTGGATGGAGGAAGAGGAGCAATCCACCTCCTTAGTAGGCCGAAAACAAGGTTCAAGTGAATGGGAAGCAAGTACGTGGCCGTGGACGCGACCCCTATACCTACTATGATTAATGGGCTCTTTGACTTGAATATGTTTGGACATAGGAGGCGGGTTAGATCATTCTTCATCTTGCAACAGATTTATTGAATTCATTAAACTAAACATTAAAATCTGAGTTAACAAATTATAACTTTCAGCTAGATCTGACCAAAGTTGGTAGGGAATTTGGGTGCCCCTAACCTTCTTGTATGGTGTAGCTAAAGGTTTGGACTCTTCTAAAGCTGACCTATTATGTATAAGGCAAATGCCCCTGGCAGGGCTGTGGATTGGAACTATGTGATTAAGGATGGAGGATGAAAGTTCCCGAGCTAGGGAATCACAATTTGAGAGTTTTGCCCCTAGAGTGGACTTCTCCATGACAGCTTTAGGCTTTTCTTTTTGATATTGATCATTTTTGGAGATGGAATCACTTTTGAATGACGTGAACAAGAGAAATAGAAAAGAGAGGAGGACTAACGAAGTCGGTTCTCCTTTTGTTTCATAAATTTCTTCTTGGGTTATCGAGTGGGACAAGGATTCTTAAGAGAATAGCTTAGATAAACCCAAATCCTCTACGTCTACATCGTGGGACTTCTGATTTGGATCCACATGTTCACCTTCATGCAATATTTCCACATTGGCAATTCTCTCTTCCAATGGATATGACTCCTTAACAAAATGATCATGCAAATTCCACCTTGTTGATTCATCCTTACTAACCTTAGTTGGTTGACACCCTAATCCAGATCTCTCAAATGTTCCATTTTCTTCAATCGGCTCTCTAATTCCTTGTTCTTCCTTTCCTAACCCTGCACCAGATGAATAGCCCATCTTTGACATTATGTGCCATCCTACATCTTGGGGTTTCTCCTTAGGTACGGGTGACTCTAAGGATCCAGAGGATGGAGTAGATTGATGGACATTCAGAGTGGAGATAATGGGCGCCTTGTCTTTTGACGACATGAGCGTGGCCGGGTCCAACACCGTGGACATGTCGGTCAGAATTTTTAAAGGAGGAGCAATCGGGGGATTAGGGATATGTGGAGAGCTTGATTGGATAGTTGGAATGACATCTTGATTCATGAGAGCGAGACCAACATTTGATTCATCAAAATGGATGGATTCATGTTGGGGAAGCTGAATCGGATCTAGATCAATTAGGGTAGAGGTCAAAAAGGACTCATCAACAACAAGGGTTGATTCAAACTGAGTTGGCAGCGTGGTTGGGGTGAGAGCTAGTTTGGTTAAATCAAAAAATGAGAGTAGCTCTTCCTACGAGGTATCTTGGTGAAAAGTGGATGAGGTTGAGTGATCGTCCGCCATGAGCGGAGAAGAGACACCTTCATTTGACTGCCGAGTAGATGTGCCCTTAGGCAGAATGAGAACTAAGGGCCTCGCCCCTTGAGGTGGAGTTAGATTGGAAGGAGGGATGTCCTGGCTTTGTTGGGTGGTTCACCCTTGGGTCGGATCAAGACCAAAGGTCTTGCCCCTTGTCCATGGCCAATCATGTTTGCTGTGTCTGAGCTCACTATGGGTTGATCATTCGCCACTTCTTCCTCATCATATTGCCAATGTTGTCCTCTTTCCATTAGCCTAGAATCTTGATTGCCCCTAACCATGGCTAACCTTTCCTGAGTGTAGGATGGAACATGAGGTGATTGATGGAAAGGAAAAGAATTAGGGGCATTCCCTTGCCCCTTCACCGGTGCCCCGTAGCATGTAGTGGCAACCATGGGATAGATAGAATTGGGGGGCTGATGCAAGGCATTGATATGATCATTGGAGCTTGCCCCTTCAGAGGGCGAGACATCACAATCATCTAGATAGAATAGAAAGGAGGAATTATTGATTTGAGCTTGGACAACATGAGCTCGTTTGTAGAGTTGAGGGAATGTGTGAAATTTGCTGAGCATCAAGATAGCACAGAACTGAGGAGTTGCATTGTTGACTAGAACATTGATAGCATGGGATTCCGGGATGGCAATCCCAGATCTACAAGCCATAGCTCTCCACCGATTGGCAAACTGAGTGAAGTCCTCGTCGGGCTTCATCTTTTCCATGATGAGATCCGTAAGAGTGAGAGCTACACTAGCCATGTGGCCGAAATGAGTGATAAAATGCTCGGACACAACATCTAAGTTGATAAGATCAATGGCCGGGAGTGAAGAGAACCACCTAAAGGCCTCTCCTTCTAGAGATTTTTGAAAGAGATGAACTAGGAGGACCCGATCATAAAGCCATTGGTAAGAATCCATTAGAAAGCAAGAGAGATGTTCATGTGGATCCGTAGAACCATCATACTTCCGATATTTTGGGGCTTTGAAACTCGGGAGAAAATGAACATTCATGAGTTTGCAATAGCTAGTGAAGGAATGAAGTTGAGGTTTGGGGAGACTTTCAGCAACCATTTGCCGAACATACCTTTCCACCTCTTGTCGGGATATGAGATTGGATTGCCTAAGGGGTGCATTAACATTTGGCATAGCATGAGATTTTGGAGAGGGTGCAACCCCTTGAGGGTGAAGATGACGGTTAGGTTTAGTAGGAACATGGGAGGGAGTCCTATTGAATGAATTTGACATTGAAATTGGAGATCTCCTTGGAATGGATTGAGCATTGAGAAGGGATCTTCTTTGGGAAGCTAGAGCAATCAAATGTTTAGGGGAATATCGAGATAGCACTCTAGCTAGCTCTTGGTCCTCTTTTGGGGAAATTGATGGAGTTTTGACATTGATGGACCCTTGACTTTCGGAGGATGATTCTTCACTAGTGGTGCTTTGACTTATAGCAATTGGTAAATTTTGACACATCCCAATGAAAGCATTGGGTGCATCTTCCTCGGCATCAAGTCGGGTTTGTGTGTCATAAAATTCAAGGTCATCATCATCAACAACATGCATGTTAGAATAACATTGGTTCATTTTAACTAAACCTAATTAACTTTTAGGAATTGAAGTGGAATTTTTAAGGCCAATTCGGATTGAATTATTTGTAGCAAACAACAAGTATGTATATAAATAAATGCGCCCCAAATTTTTAGCTTAAGTTAATCCAGAGATTAGTCCAAATTGAGTTTGTTCCCCCTTAGATGAGAATGAATTTTCTAGGGGAATCAAGGACAAACTCTGGGATAATCCTAAGATAACACTCACTCAAACCCCTTTAGGAAATCTAATAGGACTTTAAAGATACAACCTGCCTGGTGACCATGTGGGAATCCACGGTTCGTGGGGACTCACGGAGGTTCCTAATTGAAAAGGACTAGTTACACACGAGTGGGAATCCCCAGTTGAAGAGTCCAAATCAACGGGAGGGTGTTCCTAATAAGTGTGATGCCGGCTCTTCCTAAGCCCACCCCAGACTCAAACCTGCAGTGTTAGAACACACAGAACTAAAAATATGCAAAATAGGACCAAGGATATGCGAAATAGAAGCTAAATTATGCAAACAGGACTCAGACGAAAGTAGTAACGTGAACCGAGGATGACCAAATCGATGGCCGCTTAAAGGGGTTGGGCGGCCAGGTCTTTGGCCACCTAGAAACCTGGGCGGCCAAGTCTTTGGCCACCTAGGATGTGGTGGGCGGCCAGGTCTTTGGCCGCCCTGGGACCTAGGCGGCCAGACACCTGGCCGCCACCTGTTTTGGCCCTACAAATCCGCCAACCGTAGGATAGGCATAGGAGCAACTAAAATTGAAAAATAAGGATGGAAAAGGCTATTTGCTGGGAAGTGAATGCAGTAAACTTCAATGTAAAGACTCACAGTGAGCAATCAGTGTCCCACCATGATCGCCAGTTTGTAGGTTGGTAGAAAGGTATGTAAGTGGAAGCCGCACGATGGTGTGCACGCGTGTCCTCCCGAACTTGTGCTGCTGCTACCTACAGTGCATAGGTTAGAAAGATAGAAAAGGTGTGATCGCCAGAGGTGTTTACCTGAACCTCATAGGGGTGGAATGATCGTGAATGCCTTAGGAACGAGAGAATGTGGGTTCCTGTCCTCGCTCTCGGCCGGCCAAGAACGGGGAGCTCTGCGAGTTGATGATGAAGTTCCTGCAAATTAACCAGCAAATAAAAAGACCATTAGACTGAGAAAGTGCAGTAAATGCTCATAGAAGTAAAGGAAACATGCAAATGGGGTCAATCGTACCGGAAAGGGGGGCGAGAAGGGGGATGGCCGAGACTTTTGACCACCTGCCTTCCCTATGTTTTGGGTTGAAAAACCTCTTTAGAAAAAGGGATATAGGCAAGTCTAATATGCATGTAATGCAGTGAAATGGAGTAAAACGTAGCAAGATAAAGGATAGAGGAAGAAAGACGGGGTTTTCCCGTCGACCATGCAAAGGGCGGCCAAGTTGGTGGCCGTCAAAAGTGGTGGGCTGGCATGTCGATAGCCGCCCCCTGCAACTGGACTCTCCGGTCGCGAAGCTCTTCAATGACAGGTTCTGCTACTAGGGGAAGGTCTGGGAAGGCGCTCTTGTGCTCATAGCTCTGGGCCTCAAACTACTAACCTCTCTTCCCAAAATGTCCAATCCACTCAGTGAGAAAATGTCCAACTCCCCCTCCCGGGATGGATCGGAATGGGGTTTTGTATGTGGGGGAATTCCCTCCAAAATCCTTCGAAAATAGAGTGTGTGTGAGGCTACGTGGGTCTCGAACCTCCCAGAGTGGGAGCAGTTTCGAAGGACGTGCCCAGAGTGGGTGAAAACATGGTTTTGACTGTAGTTATCAGGAGGCGGCCAAGGTTCTGGCCGTCTAAAGGAGCTGGGCGGCCAAAACGATGGCCTTCTTGAGGGTGAGGGCGGCCAAGAGTCTAGCCACCTTGGAGGAGCTGGGCGGCCAACTATGTGGCCACCTAGGATGGTGGGTGGCCAGGCTTCTGGCCGCCTTTGAATGGGTTGGGCAGCCAGGTGTCTGGCCACCCTGTGTTCTAGGCAGCCAGCACCTTGGCTGCCCAGGGATCAGGGCATGGAGTGTATATAAAACCTCAGAAAATTCGTGAAGGGACAAGGTGGAGCCTACCTAAACAAGGATGAGACTCCACACTGCCAATCAATCAAAAGGAAGGGTATCACTTCTATGGTTTCTAGACAAGGTCCGCGGGATGTCCGAAATCAGGCGTCTACACACAGACCTAGATGCTTCATGTGCATTGATCTTCTGGATTGATTATATGCACTGACCTCACAAACTAAAATGTGGATGTGCATCGACTTTCTAATATGTGTACTGGCATGCTAGCATCGACCTTCATATGACGTGTATTGACCTATACTATGCATGTGCACAGACTTCTGACTATGCATATGCACAGACCTCAGAGAACAAGAAGTGAAATGTGCATCGACTTTGTAGAACAAGATGTGAAGTGTGCACAGACCTCATAAGGCTTTTTGAATAAAGTGCCTTGAGTTTTTTTTTATAGAACAAGAGGTGAAATGTGCATTGACCTTGCTGAGCGCAAACGTAAATGTTCATCGACCTTCTAGACTCGACGAAATATGAGATTCGACCTTCTTGGTTTGTAACCCATACATGCACCAACCTTCTAGACCAAATGCCATATGTGCATTGACCTTAGAGTTTAATGAAGTGGAAGATATATCGACCTTATAAATCACAGATATGCACATGCACTGACCGTATAGACATATGTTGACATGTGCACCGACCTGCATATCTCAATGCATGAAAGCACAAACTGTTGCCAGCATCAAAATACCGATCAACAAAACACATCATCAAATCCAGAAGGAGACACAACATTCTCTCCCTTTTTGATGATGTCAACCCTTCTAAACATTGATGGCAACATATGCAGACAGACTTCCCTAAAGCAAATGGATGGACACTTAGACATAAAAAAAATCTTCTCCCCCATGCACTATTCCAATTCTCTCCCCCTTTTACTATTTGTCAAACCATCAAGGCATCAAATCTCTCCCCCTTTGCCATCAGCAAAATAACAGAGAGATCAATTGAATTTATCTAGAAAGGAAAAGAGATGAATGAATCAAAGAAGGAGAAGCACAGGAAAGATGATCTGACTGACAAACTGATTTATCTTTCTTTAAACAAGCATACATAGCTCAGAGTCTTTTAGTATAAGAGTTCAGATAATGCATCCTTGATTAAAATTTGGTTTAAGGGTGATGAAAGTTAGTTTAGCAGTTGCACTTCTTTGAAGAAGTTCGTATTAGCTGTTAATAGCGATAAACCAAACATACATTGATCATGTCAGACAAAAATCTAACTGCATCTTACTCATCTAAAATTCATTGAACTTCTTGGGAGTAACTAGACCATGTATTGAGGTTAAACAAATTTTACACAACTCTGATATTTTACCTTAGGATTACAGTTGGATTTCTCTTTGTTTACCATCGTTTGAACAGTCATGTATAATCCATTCCTTTTAACGTAAGGGTACACGTTGTTTAGATGCCAATACCCCTAGTTATTTAGTAGGATTTACCATTCTATTTCATTAAGGCTTTTCAGGTATAGTTTACATCTTTTTGTGTAAGGGTATACATTGTTTAGACGCCAGTACCCCTAGTTACTCAATGAAGCTTACCTTTCAGTTTTAATTTTGAACAGAGGTAACTAAAGCACTTCATCACATGAGTTCACCCTATTTCATTGATAGAGAACCTAGTTTCTCTATGCATTCAGCCATTGCTCTGCCAGTAACATTTGACTCATGATTTTAGCCTAGCTGCCCTTTGGTTTTACAGAAGGTTTGTTTTAAAAATAATACACAAATCTAAGCTTCTCAACAAAAAAATTCTGAGTATGTAGACTTTCAGATTCTGAGAGATGAATCAGACACAATATGTAAAATATGGTTGAGAGCTATTAATTGTAATAAACAACCTTTTCATTAAGGGTAGTCTTTAGACTTTAAAGTTCATTAAGCTTAAACCATCAGTTTATTCATCGTTCATTACTAATTCTTATAAGAGAAAATTTCTGATTTTAGTAGCTTAGAGTAATGAACTAAGAATCAGTTTGTCAATTATTCAGAAAAATAATTTCAAGATGTTTCAGGAATGTGATACCATATATGAGAAGGAATTCTGAGATTTTTAGGTCAGGAATACCGTGAAAGGCAATGCGATACTAAGTGATATGTGACAAGCTGATGCCAAGAGTTGAGTAAGGAATCTGAGTTGACAGAAAATATGTCAAGAACAACAACTTTTCTTTGATCAGAGACAGAGTAAGAACATTTTATTCTAAACTCCCCTTATCAAAATGCACAATTGAATAGACTCCCCTGGTCTATATGCATTATTGTGAAAGACTGCATTTGACATATGAGATGAAGACACAATCAAATGTTGTTGACTCAGGGTACCTGGCGAAGGACTAGCCTCTACGCATAACATGGGTTTCCAGACAGAAGAGATCTGTCCTTCTCCCAACTTTCCATTTGATATACCTCTGAGATCAAGATGGACAGAATGCAATGTATGCAATGACACCATAGACATACAAAATCTAGTGACATTCTGAATCATGTGTGTATGGCAAAACAGCAAGGAGGGCATTTATTTTAAGCAAGGAAGAATGAACAGTCAATCATCATGCACATATTTACATAAGCCTAGTTCTCTTCTCAAAATTTTAAATATTTCATTTCCAAGGGGCTTAGTAAATATATCAACAATCTATTTTTCAGATTCAATAAAATTAAGCTCAATTTCATTCTTACTAACTTCATCTCTTAATAAATGGTGTTTTATTTAAATGTGCTTAGTCCTAGAATGATGAATAGGATTTTTAGTTAAATAAATAGCACTGGTGTTATCACACAAAATAGGAATACATCCCAGTTTTATGTGATAGTCAATAAGCTGGTGTTTAATCCAGAGGACTTGGGCTGCACAATTCCCTGCTGAAACATATTCTGCTTCAGCAGTAGAAAGAGCAACAGTGTGTTACTTCTTAGATGCCCAAGATACTAGACAACCACCTAGATATTGACAATATATATCCACTAGTGCTTTTCCTATCTATCTTACACCCTGCATAGTCTGCATCAGTGTAAGCCATAAGTTCAAACTCACACCCAGCAGGATACCATAGTCCTAAGTCAAGGGTCCCTGATAGATATCTAAAGATTCTTTTCACAGCACTTAAATGAGATTCCCTTGGACTAGCCTGAAATCTAGCATACAAACATACTGAGAACTGGATATCAGGGCGAGTTGCAGTAAGATATAAAAGGGATTCGATCATACCTCTATATAACTTGGTGTCAACCAGTTTACCTTTTGGGTCGGCATCAAGACTAGTTGATGTGCCCATGGGTGCAGTGATGGCTTTTAGGTTCTCCAAATTATATTTCTTCTGCAGGTCCCTGATATACTTGGATTGTGTGATGAAGCTTCCTTCTGAAGTTTGATTTACCTGCAATCCAAGGAAAAATTTTAGTTCTCCCATTAGGCTCATTTCAAAATCATTTGTCATTAATCTAGAAAATTCCTTACACATGGCAGGTTTAGTTGATCTAAACACTATATCGTCTACATAGATTTGAACAATCAAGATATCTTTGTTGTCTACCTTAGTGAATACGGTCTGGTCAACCTCACCTCTTGAGAATCCCTTACCTGTGAGGAAGGAGTTCAGCCTGTCGTACCCGACCCTGGGAGCCTGCTTTAGTCCATATAATGCCTTATCTAATTTATACACATGATCAGCAAAATCAACACATTCAAAGCCAGGAGGTTGTTTGACAAAAACTTCTTCTTTTATTAAGCCATTCAAAAAGCCAGATTTATCATCCATCTGTTGAAGCTTAATTCCTAAACTACATGCAAATGTAAGAAGAATCCTAATAGCTTCAAGCCTGGCCACAGGGGCAAAAGACTCTTCAAAGTCTACCCCAAATTCCTGATTATATCCTTGTACCACTAGCGTAGCCGTATTTCTGACTATGTTTCCCTGATCATCTATTTTATTTCTAAGAAACCATCTAGTGCCTATTACTGAGCCATGAGAAGGTTTATGAACTAGGTGCCATACCTTGTTCCTTTCAAATTGATTTAGTTCCTCGTGCATGGCATTAATCTAATGCACATCTTTTAAGGCACTATCTATGTTTTTGGGTTCTATCTGTGAGACTAGAGCAAATGAGTTCAGCTCATTTTCTATCTTGAAATGTGATCTAGTCCTAGGAGGTTCATTCAGGTTACCAATCACATTCTCTAATGGATGGTCTCTAAGAATTCTGATGTTGGTAAACTGATTACCTGTATCTGCATTTACCTCCCCTTGAGCTCTAGACCCATCAGATTTACCTTTATCTACAGGTTCAACATTCTGCTCTTCTTTATTCTCTAGAAATTCACCATCTACTTTGTCCCTACAGAAGTCTGTTTCAGGTTTATTAGAATGTTCATCAAATACAATGTGTGGTGATTCCTCAACATTTTGAGAATTAATATTATAGATTCTATAGGCTCTAGAGTTTTCAGAATAACTTAGAAAAATTCTAGGTTTACTTTTAGGTTCAAAGATGGTACATGCAAGAGAGTCAAAAATGACCTTATGGCCTTTATCACAGAGCTAACTAATACTAAGCAAGTTATAGGTAAGTCCTTTAACTAGTAAAACTTCCTCAATACAGCAGGAAGAGCACTTGCCTGCTTTACCTGTTCCAATTATTTTGCCTTTAGTATTACCTCTGAAGGTAACATGACCAGTATCCTTTTCAACCAGATGCAGAATTTGTCTTTATCTCCGGTCATGTGCCTGGAACAACCACTATCAAGGTACCATCTATTGTTATTGGCTGCCAGGCATACTTGCAAGCAAAATCAAGTCGAAAATTTTGGAACCCAAAGCTGTTTGGGCCCCCTAAAAGCGTTTATCTCATGCAGACAAGATAGTAAGTGTTTTGGTATCCATAATTGATTTTGTGTTTTCACTTGTTCTGTGGATTCCTTAACTCTTTGCTGAGTCTGCCTTTTCTTGGCACTTGGAATTTTTGATGATTGTTTTTGTGTTGTGGCATATTTATTCTTAGAGTTATTGTGAAGATTTCTGTGCCAGTGATTGGTCCAGTGGGCATTGGGAAATAAGTGTGCACTATAGACCCTAGGCTGATCAGACATAAAATGGTCATGGCCATATGAGTTCTGATTTCTGAACTTAGGTTGCACAAGGGGATTCCAAGGGTAAGGTCGATGCATCTGACTAGACCGTGGGTTCTGAATATTATCCTGTGTTGATCTCACATAGGGGCTGCCTCGACCTTTCATATCAGAGTTGTAGAGATAGGAATGATGGAATGAAGAGTAGGTCGGTGCAGGTGGGTGGTTGTCTAGACCTTTCTATTGAAACTGTGTTATTTTGGCTTTGGGGTTTCCTTGGACTTTAGCTTTAACTATTTGACCCCTAGGCTGTCCCTTACCCCAAGGTATAGTAGTGTGTGAGCATGACTCCCTAGACACCTCCACCTTTCCTTTGCCCTTGTCCTTGGCACTGGGCTTGGTTTTCTCAATATTTTTCATAGGTTTTTGCTTTGATTTCCTCCATAATTCATTTTTATTAAAGGTTTTGATGTTCCTTTTCAGCCACAAAAGAGATAGTCTTCACATCAAACCTTTTCTTGTTTGTTGGGTTAAAACCCAATCCTTCTCTTCTGTAGTTTGTTTTTGTTCCCAAGATGGCATTCAAATTTTCAGTTCCCTGTGTCATGCCCTTAAGGGAATGATGTTTATCCTTATTCTCTTTTTCTAAATTTTCAATTGATCTTTTCAATTCTTTATTTATACCATTAACAACATCATATTTTTCGTTTGCAATTCTAGTTTCTTCCTCAAAATTTTGTAGTGTTATTTTCAGTTCATCAATGGTGTTTTTCAAGTCAAATCATTCAAAACAGTTTTAGCATTTTTAGTTTCAGCAAGAGAATTTTTTAAACTATGGTTTTCTATTTCCGGGCATGCAAGCTTGTCATTCAAGGATGTATCATTAACTAAAACATTTATTTTTTTTTAGATGCCTATTTTCTCTACGCATGTCATCATATTTATCTAGAATTTCTGCATAGGCTTCTTCCCAATCACTATGTGTAAAATTCTCAAAAGGGGAAGTCACCTCATCATTTCTTCCTTTTCTTCATCTCTATTGGCCATCAGACATATCCGGTCTTCCTTTTCACTGTTAGAGGAGCTGCCCTGACTTCCTTCCTCGTCATCACTCCAGGTGCTCACAATGGCTTTTCCTTTCTTATTTTTCCACCTGGGTTATTTTTCCTTCAGCAGCTCAGGGCATTCAGCTTTCAGATGTCCTGCTTTCTTGCAATTATAACAAACAATAGCATCATATTTCTTGGCAGTATCAGATTTATATTTTGACTACCTTTTTCCTGAGAAATATTTTCTTTTGAACCCTTTTCCTTTCTTCCTGAGGAATTTCTTAAACTTCCTAGTGATCATGGCGAATTCATCTTGGTCTTCGTCTGAACTACCAGAACTATGCTCACTTGATGACCCTTTCTACTGGAGGTTACTTTAAGAGCTAAGGGTTTCTTCTACTTCTCAGGCTCATCGACCCTCTTGAGGTTCAACTCATATGTCATGAGGGAACCGATGAGTTCATCTACTGATGTGGTAGCTAGGTTCCTGGACTCCTCCATAATAGTGGTCTTGGTGTGCCAAATAGGTGTCAGGGACCTAAGAATTTTTCTAACCAGTTCATACTCAGTGTACATTTTACCTAGACTTCTCAAGCTGTTAGTGAGTACCATCAGACGAGCGTACATCTCAGAAATGGACTCATCAGATTTCATCTTGAAGGCTTCATACTCAGAGACAAACATGTTTGCCTTAGTCTCCCTAACCTGAGACGTCCCTTCATATATCACCTCCAGCTTGTCCCACATCTCCTTGGCTGTGGAACAGGAGGAAACTCTAGAGAATTCAGTAGGGTGAAGAGCACACTGCATGGCATTTACAATGCTCCAGTTTAAAGTGGACTTACAGATTTTCTCTCTAGTCCAGACCTCCTCATCCTCAGGTAGCTCAAAGGGGCCTTTACTGACAACTTTCTAGATCTCGTAGTCCTTTGCCCGAAGGAAGACTTGCAGACGGCTCTTCCAGTAAGCATAATTGGATGCATCAAAGAAAGGTGGCTTACTTGTGGAATGACCCTATGCGGTCAGACCTCTAGCATACATTTTCTAAAACTCTCCGGGATGTAAAGCCCTAAGGGAGAGTTAGGCTCTGATGCCAAGTGATAAGCGTGGAAAGGGATGAACTACAGATCTAGAGGGGGGTGAATAGATCAACCCCAACTTGTTTTGATATCAATAATAATTAAAAGAAATGTGGAAATAAATGAACTGCTAAGGGCAGAAACACCAATACAGTATGAAGTATCTCTCAGGATATTTGATATGAAATGGCAATCAGTAGCTACGAGCACCAAATAGAGAAATCAGACAGTTCAGTATAATACCAGGTAGTAACAACACTGTTTAAAGAGCTATCACAATTCAAATTCAGAGATCAGTCAGACATCCAGGTTTTGGTACTTGGCGAAGGTTTGATCAAGGATCTCCTCACGCAAGATGTAGCATTCTAGATAGGCTTCCCTATCCTCCCAACCACACCTTTTTATATAGCTTCTGGATGAAGGACTTAGGCACATATAACAGATGAATGTATTAGCCAAATTAAATGCATGCTAGAGGTAAGCAATCCTATGCATTCATCTAATCATAGATCAGAAGAGATGGAATCACATAGAAGACAATTCAGTTTTTAGGTGGTTCGATCTTGAGCTTGAGATCTACATCCACCCCTTACCCAACTGAGTAAGGATTCTGCTGCCACACAGCTTGAAACTGCTGATCCATAGCTTTGGGGATAAAATCCCTACAACCCGTTGAGCCTTAAAGCTTGATGTCCGAGGATTAAACCTAACCTGCTGAGCCCCACAGCTTGCTCCGCTGATACACAGTTTACCCTGAGTTTAAAGATGAAAAACCAAGAAACAAAGAAAATAGTGACAGAATTAAAAAATGTAGCTCCACTTGAGTGATCTGACTCTGGATTTGATCCAGGAGTCAAGACAGACAAGAAACTCTCAATTTCACTTCTCTCACAGCCCTTCTACGACACTGTGTTTTTCTCTCTCAGCAATAATCTCTTTCACTCTTCAGATTCTTCTCCCTCTCTTGATCTTTTTCTCTTCTTCTTCTAATCTACTCTGATCTCTTTTCTTCTCTCTATCTGTGTCTTGAATTCGAGCGCTGGGCTGCCTTTTTATAGGGTACAAGACAAGTGGTCTCACGAGCTCCTGATTTGGGCGCGTGGCAGCCACGTTGACTGCGCATTTCGAGAGTCCACGTGTCAGATCTGGTAGTTAGAATGAGACCACGTGGCTGAGTGTTCTTGGAGAGCAAGTTATCTTGAATCACGTGTTTCATTTACTTGAAACTTGGATCACGTGCCCACATGTGTTTCTGCTAATCTCAGTCCACTTAATATGTAACTGAATCTTGTTAATAAAGAGAAAGACATTTTGTCAAACACTTGTTTCATTAAAATGCGTACTTAGACAATATTTAGAGAAATCAGATGCCCAGACCAAAGAATTGTGTGATTATTCAAATGCTTTAAGTATGGACTTGATGCACAGACTTAGTGACCTGAATCTACACGTGCATCGACCTTGGTTTCTTTATGTGCACAGACCTAGATGCTTCATGTGCACTGACCCTAGATATGCACAGACCTATATGTGCTCGGACTCTAAATGTTGCACGAGCACGAACCCTAGATATGCAGAGACCTATATGTGCTCAGACTCTAAATGCTGCATGTGCACGGACCCTAGACATGCACAGACCTATATATGCTCAGACTCTAAATGCTGCATGTGCACGGACCCTAGATATGCACAGACCTATATGTGCTCAGACTCTAAATGCTGACCTATATGTGCTCAGACTCTAAATTCTGCATGTGCACGGACCCTAGATATGCACATACTTATATGTGCTCAGACTCTAAATGTTGCATGTGCACAGACTCTAGATATGCACAGACCTATATATGCTTAGACTCTAAGACTCTACATGTGCACAGACCTCGATGCTTCATGTGCACTGATCTTCTGGATTGATTATATGCACTAACCTCACTGACTAAAATGTGGATGTGCACCAACTTTCTAATGTGTGTACTAGCATGCTAGCATCGACCTTCATATGACGTGTGTTGACCTATACTATGCATGTGCATAGACTTCTGACTATGCATGTGCACAGACCTTAGAGAACAAGAAGAGAAATGTGCATCGACTTTGTACAACAAGACGTAAAGTATGCACAGACCTCATAAGGCTTTTTGAAGAAAGTGTTTCGACTTTTTTTTTTAGAACAAGAGGTGAAATGTGCATTGACCTTGCTAAGCACAAACGCAAATGTGCATCGACCTTCTAGACTCGGCGAAATATGAGCATCGACCTTCTTTGTTTGTAACCCATACATCCATCGACCTTCTAGACCAAATGCCCTATGTGCGTTGGCCTTAGAGTTTAATGAAGTGGAAGATACATCGACCTTATAAATCACAGATATGCACATGCACAGACCTTTTAGACATATGTTGACATGTGCACTGACCTGCCTATCTCAATGCATGAAAGCACAAACTGTTGCCAGCATCAAAACACCCATCAACAAAACACATCATCAAATCCAGAAGGAGACACAACATTGATGCGGGACGGACACGCGACCTGGGACTCTAGCTCGCGATCATCCCTATGCGAGGGAAGACGTGGGACCGTGCGCAGTTGAGAAACCAGTAGTGAGTCTCGGGTATCGACTTTTCCGCGTTAACTCGGGTCGAGTCAGGGGACGGGTTACACACTCTCTCTCTCAGCGGTGATACAATTGATATAACGTGCTAGTAACCTATCACATGCAGCGGCATATACGAATAAATACGATTAAAGCAAAGCCGAGTAAGAGAGAGAACACGATACCTCCATGCTTCGGGCGTGGGGAAGACTTCCCCGGCCAGTTACGGTAACTCCCGGTACAATGGTAAAAAGTTAATTAGCACAGTGAATTATATTGCCCACTCCACGCAGAGAGGTAAAGGGCTACCAGTGGGGCCCGGGTGGACCGACCCTGAGTTGACGGGCAGCAATCTGGAGGTGCGTTCGGGATGAACTCGGCCTACTGGTCCGACTCGGTCCTGCGCCGACTCGGTACTGCGCTGACTCGGTTCTGACTCGCTGGACAGCAAGGCACGGATTCCAAAGGAACGTCGCCCTCCTGAGATCTTCTGAAGGCTCCACTTGGTTGGGACGATGGCGGGATGTCGCTGATCGACTCCCTGAAGTGGCGGTTCCAGAAGTTGACTTTTGTTATTTTTGCACGAATTATTCTCGGACTGCAATTTCAGACCTGCACAAGGAATAGATCTGTACATCTCAGCTGCAAGAATTATGGTGCTCAGATCCTGAGGTTGATCGAGGCATGGCTTGTACCTTTGGAAAGAGCACTCACAGAACTAAAATATATATTTTTTTCCCATCGTTCCAAAGAAGGGATTAGAAATGAAAAACTCTGCAAACTACAGGTTTTTCTTGTGGATCAGGTTACTGACACTAGGACAGAAAGGGATCTGCCTGAAACTGACCATTGACCAAGGGGAAAATGAATTTTCTAGACTCCACAAAAATTATGGTAGAAGGGGTATATGTGAGGAACACTGAGTAATGTTTGTGGATTTTATGGAAATTGATAAGGAGGTGGGAAAAATACGAACAGGTGACACTGTCCCGTAGATCTGCAAAAGGGCAGATTACTAAGAGGGCAAAAAAATATGGGAAAATATCAAATTAAGGCAAAATGGCACGAAATTTGAACTGGAGATTAGGGGAGACAAGGGGAAGAAACCCTCCAAATTAGGGCTCGAACAGAAGACAAGAAAAAAGATAAAACTTCAGAGATTTTGTTCTATCCTGATTTGGATAGAACTCCGGTGTTGATGGCGGCGGCGCGACGGCGGTGCGATGGCGACGGTGGCAGAAGTTGAACTCAGAGGATGAGAGGGGGAGGTAGAAAGGGTCACACTCCCTGATTGCTGGAGGAAGAAGAAGAACCAGAGGAGAAGAGGGGAGAGTGGCGCACCCTCCTTGGGGAATTCCAACCAAAATTCTGATTTTCACATCATTAATTCTAGTAAAATTGAAATACAAGCCATTTATAATAATTGTAAAAAGACACTAAATGACCCTAGATCTAGAATTAGGGAGGGTAAATAAGGGATATAACTAATTAGTTCTAACATGTGAATTTTGAAAAAAAATAAAATACTAAAAGGGAGGGGGTCGCCCTCTTGACCAAGGGGCCTTGGTAGGTGACATCTTGGACTATTTAGTCCATTTGTCTCCCTTTGAAAGTCTAAGCATCTAGAAGCCACCTAGGATGGTTGACCAGCCCCACATGCACCCAAATGGCTTAGGTGGACCAATGGGGAAGGGGTGAGGGCCCCCTTGCTGGACCTACTGACAATTTGCACAAAAACCCAAACAATCCTAGGGAATGACACATTGGCTTATAAAGCCTTACAATTGTAAACATACTTTCCCAAGGATATAAAAGCAAACTAAAGCACACAAATGCAAATAAAATGTTAGTGCTCTTGGCGTCGATTCCCATCAAACATTGCCCGGCTTACCCCTGGAGCGGGAAGTATTGTTCACAATCGACCTTGCCCCAGGTGCCGGCCCCGTTTCTAAGGCACCGTACAGAATGTCCCTCGCTGAGTTGAAAGAACTAAAGGAGCAACTAATGGAATTGTTAAAAAGGGGTTTCATCAGACCAAGCACTTCCCCATGGGGAGCACCTGTATTATTCGTCAAGAAGAAGGGACGGATCACTGGGACTCTGCATCGATTATCGGTAGCTAAACAACCTCACAATCAAGAACAAGTACCCGATGTTGAGGATCGATGAGTTATTTGATCAAATCTCTAGAGCAAAATACTTCTCAAAGATTGATCTTCGATCGGGTTATCACCAACAAAGGATCAAAGAAGAGGACATTCTCAAGACTGCATTTCGAAGCAGGTATGGGCATTACAAATTCACTGTTATGTCTTTTGGACTAACAAATACCCCTGCCGCTTTCATGCAGTTAATGAACAGTATCTTCAGGCCCCACTTAGACCAATTTATTGTGGTCTTTATTGATGATATTTTTATCTATTTAGAGGTCGAAGAAGATCACAAAGTACATCTGAAGAAGGCATTGCAAATATTAACGAAAATAAATTATATGTCAAATTTAGCAAGTGCGAGTTCTGGCTCGAGGAAGTATCCTTCTTGGGCCATGTAGTCTCGAAGGACGGAATTTCTGTCGACCCTTCAAAGGTCGAGGCCGTGAAGAATTGGGAACGACCAACAAATGCAACATAGATTCGGAGTTTCTTGGGGCTTCCTGGTTATTACCGACGTTTTATTAAGGACTTCTCAAACATTGTTATTCCTCTCTTGAGGCTGACTCGCAAGGAGGTGCCTTATGAGTGGAATGAAGACTGTGAGAACAGTTTCCAAGTATTGAAGGATCTCTTAACTACTGCTCCAGTCTTAGCACTACCAATGGAAGGAGAGAAGTACGAGGTATATACCGATGCTTTTGGTATCATCCTCGGGTGTGTCTTAATGCAACAAGGACAAGTCATTGCATACTCTTCCCGCCAATTGAAGAAACATGAAGAGAACTACCCGGTGCACAACCTAGAGCTGGCTACAATAGTGTTTGCCTTAAAGATCTTGAGACACTATCTCTACGGAGAACAATTCACCATGTACTCCGATCACAAAAGTCTCAAGTACCTATTCTCCCAGAAGGAACTAAACATGAGACAAAGGTGTTGGCTTGAATACCTCAAAGATTTTGACTTCACGATACAATACCACCTTGGTAAGAGAAATTCCGTAGCGGATGCCCTGAGTCGAAATCGAGAGCAATCTTTGCCAACTGTATGATACAAGAATGGAAGTTATTGGAGATGTTCTCTGAGCTTGATATAAGCACAGCCAAGATGGGGTGTATTATTCTATCTCACATGAGTGTACATCCGGATTTACTATCTCAGATTAAGAAGTTACAAGATGAAGACCTTGTGCTGGTGGAAGTAAAGGATAACTTGGAAGAACAACTTGACATTAGGCTAGCATCTGATGGCAGATTGCTATTTTATGAAAGGACATGTGTACCGAATTGTTTCGAGTTGAAGAAGAAGATTCTATAAGAAGCTCACCCATCAAGGTACATAATTCACCTCGGAGCCACTAAATGTTGGAAATTCAAAGGGGGGGTTAATGAATTCCCCTCTAAAAATCTTGTCCCGATTATCCTTCAGTTAATCGAATTATGCGAACTAAGGCAACAGGTGCAAAGGAAGGCATGGAAGCTTTCTTCTAACAGCAACCTAGTCTCACGGATGTGCACTTCAATCGGAAAGCTGAACAGAAAGAATAGTGATTCATTATAGCAGTCTTTGACCAATTTAAAAAACTGATATGAAACATAAAGCGGAATTAAGCTTCTGATTGAGTTCTCACAAATGAGAAACTCAATGGAGTACTAAATCAAACACCCCCTGTGTACAACAATCAAATGCTAGATAATAGGAATAGTGAACGGCCTACGCATGCATCTAGAGAATCAGATATTAGATAGGCAAACCACACAGTGCAAGGGAATTTTTTAGGTGGTTCGGCCAGACACCCATCTGCCTACGTCCACCCCACACTCAACCCGAGTGTGGCTTCCACTAGCCAGGTGCTAGACAAGCAGACTCAGTCTGCAACAGACGCTGCCTCACAGCTTGACTAGGGGAACAGCCTCCCCTCTTCCTCGAATCCCAGAGGGAAACACCTAGCAGCACCCAGCTGCTGGCAGACCAGAGGCCTAGCCTCTCTTCCTCCTCAGCCGGAGGGAACCAACTCACGGCACCCTGCTGCAAGCAAACCGGAGATCCCACGATCTCCCTTCTCCTGATCAACCAGGAGAAAAACAAATGCCCCACTGGGTAAACGGAAGAACAAAGATCGAAGTGAAAAGAAAGAATACAAATCAAACTGAACCGGATATGGAATGAAATGCAAGAACCAGACTGGCTCTGGATTTGATCCACGAGACCAGATCTTCTCTGCTGCTCAATCTCTCACAAGCTCTCTCTATTTCTTTTTCTCTGAAATTTTCTTCTTCTTCCTTCTTCTTCTTCGCTCTGCTGCTTCTCTTCTCTTCTTTTGCTCACACTCTCAGATTTCTTCGCTGGAGAGCTTCCTCTTCTTCTGTGGAGAGTTAACCCTTTTCGAGAGGATGATGGGGTGCTTTTATATCAGAAACAGAGTCTCCGAAGATTGAGTAGAAAATGCCCTAGTGACCACTGATTGGTCCACTTGGCAGGGTAGCACTCCTTATCTAACACGTGTCAGCATCTTGCCCCCTTTTCCCATCGGATCACGTGCCCCCTTGAATGGTTGGAGGCATCCTCAGACTTGAACGAAAGTTCCTTCCTCGTGGCAGGGTAGCAGTCAGTGGCTTACACGTGTCTGGCTCGTAGGGTTCCTGCCAATCAAAACATTCTTACATTCAGTGCAATATTTGAGAGATAAAAGGCTTGCACGGGTTTTGCACATATTTGAACAGAAAGTGCGTGAGGTACAGGCCAGTGCGTCAACACATCCAACGGAAGCGTCGACGCAGTCACATATGTGCACGGACAACAAATTGGCCAAACATGCAAGAGGTTAGAACAGTACTGGCCTAATCAGCATGCAGCAAGCAATATAAACGACACATGAACTATGTTTGCTGAAACAGGCACTAACTGGAGAGCAGTGTGGCAAGAGCGCACCAATCCATTTTTGCACAAAGGCAGGACAGATTAATACTGCAGAATCACACCAATGCGTTAACGCAGATCCTGTAGCGTTAACGCAGTGGATGGATAGACAGAGGATGACAGCTTAGAAAACACTCCATGGCGTAACCCACTCTACCACTGTGTCAACCTGTGGAACGCACTAAGTTTCGTTGGTTTCATGAAAATATCGGGGTATTCTTTTATCGGTCTATCGGTTTATCTAGTGCGAGGGCGTGCCAGTCACCTAGGTGACAATGTGTTCGGGCTTCAAGACTGGAGTGGTCCGAAGCCCGGGGTGCGCTCCATCTGACTAATCAGACGATTGTGTAGTTCGTGTCGGGATCAGAACCCGCCGCGCCGTAAAGGTCATGACGTTATTTACATCCCCTCGGAGAGGGGAACACCCTTGATTAATCGTCGGGAATCGGGGCCTCATGGCCAATAAACTATATCGAGAGAAACAAGCCGATAGCGGTCTCGAATCAGTCAGAAAGCCCTATGTCTAGGGAAGCAAGCATTCGGAAGATGTCGGTCACTCAAGGGACCATTTTGATATTCGGACGAGCGTCCGGCTTCAGAGAATCGTGATCGTCACGGGGAAAGCTGGAGCATATATATGCCGGGGTATGGCAAATTTATTATTCAAAGGGACAGGAAACGTTCAGTTAAATCCTGGTTAGAGCGGTCAAAACCGACAAGTTTGTCGGCCCAGTGCAAGATCAAGCTACGACCATACTGCGGTGGGCCCCCCGCGGTCGAAGTCGGGTTCGCGTGGGCATCGTCAATGTTTCCGGTGCCAAGGGGGCAACGGGAGGATGTCCTGGGACAAGATCTGAGAACCAATATGTGTTCGAAGAGAGCGGGCTATAGGCCGAGGATATGGGTCAAGCAATGACCATGATCGAGCAGACCCGAGGTCTAAGCATGGCCCACATAGGCCTTATTGATATTCCCATGTATAGGGTCCGGGCATGACGAGATCCTTCTCGTCCCATTCAGATTTTGTCGGTCACTCATGGACCCTTTATGTTCGGACAAAGGTCCGTGTTTGTAGCATAAGAGACGGTGACAAATCGTACAAGTACCTACCGTGAGTACGGCAAGTTTAATACAAATGCAGGATCAGATCCCAGTATATGCATGTCGGTCACTAACGGACCATTCAGCATTCGGACGAAAGTCCATATTCGAAGCATCGAAGGTCCATATTCGAACCCTCGCACGCGGATCGACCTGCGCGGTCAAGGGGGCAACGCCCCTTGCGGGGGTTTCCGGGGGCAGCGCCCCCGGAACAAAATTTTGATTATAGTGGAGGGGAGACTTTTGATTAGTTTTCTATTAACTTGAATTGCATTTTTTCTTTTATTTTCTTGATCACCTTCTTTCTTCCAGGCACGCCGGATTGAGGAAGCAAAGGGGATGGGGCGTGCCGGATTAATATCAAGAGGAGTGGCGTGCCGGTTTAAGTGTATTAAGAGGGGCGCGCCGGTTAAGGATGTTAAGGGGGGGCGCGCCGGTTCAAGATGTTAAGGGGGGGCGCGCCGGTTCTATGGCAAGAAGGAAGAGGTTCCAAGGACGGCCAGAATAGGCAATGAACAGTATAGCGTGCCGGTTTAATGGGCTAATGCAAGGGGGCGCGCCGGATAGCTGCAAGAAAATAAAGTGGGTTTTGAGTGTGGGATTAAACCGGCGCGGGGGGGTAGCACGCCGGATTAACCCACGCCGGATTAGGGGCACCGGATTAAGCATTGTATAGCTTCCTTTCAACCCGTTTATGCTCTGTTTCTTCTTTCCTTCAACTGCAAGTTGATTTATTGATTGGTTTGTTCATCTTATTCATGGATTATGTTTGTGGAAAGAAGATTTAAGTGTATTAAGTGTTTGTTCAGGTGATTGTCATGATGATCCACGTGTTTTATCAGAATAGTTTGTGCAGGAACTCAGAGATTCAGTGGTTTCGAGCATATGGTCTTCTTACTCCTAGAAAGCTTAACTTGCTCGTTTGTTCTTACATGTTCTTGCCCTGGCGAAATTTGGGCAGCATCTCCCCCGGACTGAAGCTTGCCAAAGAGCAATGGGGAACACCAAACGGATCGCTCCGGGGTGAACCTCAAAATGTAGACCTCACGGCGGTCCGATAACACAAGTGTGAGTGTGGAAAAGCTCGAGGACTAGCCTTCAAGAGCTCTCACGACTCACGGGCAATGATCCCTCAAAGGGGAACAAGTGGGGAAGGAGATCAGAAACATATCAAAAAAAAGGATCTCCCGAAGGATCATTTTCATTTCACCACAAAGGGGGTGCAAATACATGGGCTCTTCATGCATCTAAAGAAAGGAACCAAAGGGAAGAATACATCGGAGGAAAGAAAAAGAAACAAGGGGGGAGGGGAGATCTGTATCTCCCTCACCTCACTCTCTGCTCTCTCCTTCTCTTTTCTCACTTAACTTCGCTCTCACAGGAACGCTGGCTTCGGGCTTCAAGGGGTTTCTCTCAGAAGAAGACTTCCACTTTTCAGGCTTCCGAGAGTTGTTCAACCCTTCCAACCGGATTTAAGCTTCGCCTAGGCGCTCCTTTTATAGGGGCCGGAGGCCCTGCTTTGGAGGGATGCCTTCTGGGTTTTTCTTCCTCCGTTGGTTCCTTGTTTCCCGCAACCACCACTGCTGCTGCTGACGTTGGTGACGTTGCCCTGCTGCTGCTGCTATTGTCGTGGCCTTGCTGCCGCTGTCGACGTTACCTCCGCCGAGGCTATAGTGTGACCGGGAGGGGGGCAGAGGCATGGCCTCCTCTCCGCTGGCATATCCACCGGGATCCACGTTGCTTTCATCATTTGCTGAAGAATGGCCGGCCGACCGACGGAATGAGCACAAGGCGGGATGGGGCTCGAGAACTTCCATTCACGGCATATGCTCGGTTGCCCTCCGGATCGAAGTGGGAGTTTTAACCACTTCAGGCTTGTTCGTCATCATGCCGTTCCCAGGAAACAGGGGACTGCATTGATGACGGGATGGCTTCACTGCACGCCGGATAAAGGCCTCAGAGAAAGGCTTGTTTTTAAACTAAGCACGCCGTATTAGCACTCCAAAATGGGCGCGCCGGTTTAGTGCATTCAAAGGGGTGGCCCTTTACTAGGAGCGTGCTGTTTTAACATAAAGGCGATGGCGCCGTTTCAACAAAAGTAAGGGAGTTCATGTTATAGCATATAATGGGGCACGCCGGTTTTGTCAAACTCAAGGGCGTGCCGGTTTAAGATGACCAAGGGGGGACATGAATCAAAGTGAGCGCACCGTATAAGCAAGAGGGCGCGCCGTTTTAAGGCGCGCCGCTTTAAGTCCCTTCCGTGCCGTTTTAAGCACCGAATGGGTTCTTTTCGAAGTCGTGGCCGTTTATATGAATGTTGGCACTCTCGGAATGTTCTGGTTGCGATATATGGCCTCTGTAATATTCCGTTCGCAGCCTTTGGGGCTCGGTCTCAGACTTTGCGTGACTTTCGGTGCACATCGGGCTGTGTCGGAGTTCCCGACTCTTCTTTGATTCAGCTCTCGGCACGGCCGGCTGTAGAGTTGTGGCCATATCTTCCGCCCGGGGGGCTCCCTCATCGGCTAGCGGACCACCAAGCGAGTCCTCATCCTGATCGGGCGAGGCATGAGGTTTATTTGGCATTTTCATCTTCGGCTTCTCTCGAGTGTCGAGACGTGCATGCCGTATGATCATCATCGGCATTTTTCGACGTCCACACAACCCACTGTAGTGGCTCATAAATGAGTGAATCCTAATATAACCAGGTCATTCAACCAGGCAAATTCCAAGCACAGTCAATGACCTGATATTGAAGTAATCATTCGAGCATAGACAACCAGAATAACCACAAGTTCCTGAAATTATGAGCAATGCAATGTATATAACCAAAAAAGCAGACAAAAATAGGATCCCATTTTACCACTGCGTCAACGCAGTGGCTTGATGCGTCAACACAGTGCAACCATTTCATGAAGGCAGTAAGCAGAATTCATGCTAACAATGTGCAGAGATGAGCAAGACTTACTAAGGAGGAAATCATGAAGTCAAGCAGCCGTGCAATACTCACACACTCAAAGCAGCCAAGCAAACAGTTCATTCAAACAGTCATACAATCAATGCAGTCTGTTGAGATAGAGGGCACATCACAATGTCACAGTGTAATGTCACATTGTTACTTAACTTCATCAGTGTAATTCACAATGTCTGCTATCATCAAAATCACACAGGGGCACAACAATCTCCCCCTTTTTGATGATGGCAACACTATGAATTACACTGACTCATGTCAGATTCTTCTCCCCCTTTGACTTCATCAAAAACACTGCATTCAGGCAGAGAAATGCAAGAAGTACTCTTACGAGCATTGTCCCTTCAGAAGTATAACATCTCATCAGCAAAACATACTCACTCAAAGTCATTCAAATGCAATCACACAGTGCTCTCTTAAACAATGTGAGACTAAACAGATGAAGAGGTGAGTGCTCAGCACATCTTTTTGGTATTTTTCATAATGAGATGCATTTAGCTACATGAGTGCAGATGCATGATCTAATTAAGTGTGAGATGAACCTTATGCAGAGGACTTAACCAGATAGACATGAAATGCAATTTATGACTGACTCCTTCTTAGACCTTGACCAGCATATAAATGCAATTGAGGGCAGAACACTAAATCAGGGAGAATGAGAACTTCAGTTATATAGTGTGATACCCAAATCATATATCCATGCATTTTTGTTTCAGAATCTGCCATTATAAAAGCTTATGACATTACTCTAGTGGATAATCATGGATTAAAAGTAATGTATACCAGGTTTGACAATGGGGGCAAATTACTCATTTCTGAAGCAGTCTTTTAATAAAAGAAAACCATTTGCACATACCACATTCTAGTATAATCTCCTTTCAACTTTCTCAATTAAAACCAATGGTTTCTCTAGATAAAGCAATCGAAGGTATTGAGGTTAAACAAGCTCATGCTTTGAAAAAATTGAATAACATAGGTAACAACAATCTTTTTCAATTTGAGCTTTTAACAAATATCCTAGTGAACAGGCAGGTGACATTTATGCCTTTGGCATTAAGGGCACACGTGGGTTAGACGCCAGAACCCCCAGTTACTAAGCATAGACTACCATGTCTGTTTCAGATCAGAACAACTACACAGGGATGGTTTTCACCTTTGACGTTAAGAGTACACCTTGATCAAAGGCCCATACCCCTAGTTACTCAGTGAAACTGTCCCTATGTTTATCTGTCCATCTGAATAGAGATTAACTGAAACACTTCATGACTTGAGATCCTCTCCATTTAATTGGTGGAGGGTTCAGTTTCTCAGTGCAATTCAGTCATTGCTCTGCCACTTTCAACAATTTTTTTTTAAAAAAATTATTTGTTGCTACCATTAAACCATTTCAGGAAGGCATGTTTAAAGACAATACAGTTCTCATGCAATTCAACCAAAGTAAACCATGGTTTCAAATTTTTCAGTTGATGGAGAATCTTACATGAATTACATGTAACAATCAGTTTAGGTTTATTAAAGACCTATTCAGAAATTTTTAGAATCTCCATGTTCAAACTTAGGCATACAAGAGATTTAAAACAATTCATATCAAGGAGCTTTCTTAAGCCTGTATAATAGAAGATTCTTCTTTAAAGATGATTTCATATTTGAAGAGGATACACACAACTGAAATTTCTCTACTTCTCTGAATTAGAGACTAAACAGTCTAATCAGCTCCCCCTATCTAGATGCAACTTTTCACCTATATGCATGTGAATGAAATGACAAAAAAAATGAGGATCATGCAGGGAATTTTGAACCGATGCTTTGACAAGTTCCTCTTGACTACGTGCATGAATTGCATGAGATGAGACACAAGAGAAGCTTCAACTAACTCCCCCTGACTACATGCATTCTGAGACAATGATTTAAGATCTACAAACCCACACATCATGTAGTGAAGAAAACTTGAAGAATGCTCTTGAAGCACATATGCAGTAAAGGCACAGGACAGGATATTAAGCGTTATGCTCAAGGAGAGTTCATGTCTTTCAACCAAATCAAGAGACTATCATGGATATCAGATTTAACAGTGTGCTCATCATCTTAGGCAAACAATTTCAGATTATGGAATTTAAGCATAGGAAAGAAAGCAGATGATGCCAAAGCTGAGAACTATTCAGATTCATATAGAGTAGACACAAGCAGAAATGTTCTCATAGGAGTCGACATGAGATGTCGACATTTGTTAGAGACAGAACATATTTCCATATGAAGCAAGACCCGGTCTCAACAAGAGTTCAGCATGGTATTTGAATGTCATGAGTTATCATCAATTAATCCCTGGCAAAATGCATATGCATAAACACAACGAAGTAACAAATTAAATGCAAATGCAAATCTACATACATGAGAATTTAAACTAACAGATCAGACATGAATGTTCAGTTTTTTTTTTATGAGAATGCAGGTTTAACAGTGCTGGTATACATATATGAACATGTGTGCGTGAGCAGCTCCAAAGACAAATTTGACAGTGCAAGTGATAGTTCAGAAATATGTAAAGCAGTGCAAATGTCAAAGCACTTGAGAGTGTATGCATGAGAGTCCTGAATGATCAGATTTACATGATATTCAATCATCAACAGTAGAGAGAATCATAAAATGCGATTTGATCACAGTTTTTCGGAACTGACCTGAAAGTTCACAATTGGGGTTTTCTTCCTTCGGTGCCTTGGTTTGTTCAACTCCTTTATCTTTCCTTCTAAGGCACACCTGCCGCAAAACAGTTATTTTGTTCTTGCAGGAACCCAAACAGTCTTGGGTCCTGTGTTAGCCTTAACAAAAATTCTAGGTAGATTTTGTGCACGAAGGTCATCAATTCTCATTAATTTGCAGTTGGACATAGAATGCCCATACTCACCATAGTAATAACATGATGCAGCCATTTGAGGACACTTCCTATGCACATCATTATTAACATGGAACCTATGTGCCTGTTCATGAAATTTTCTATTTACATGCCAACAGTTTCCAACTGTATGGCCATGCCTCAAGCAGTGAGAGCAAACAATCGAATTTCTCATTTTAGTATGTGAATCAACATGATATGACTGTGATATTTTCTTGTTCTTAGCACACCAACATTGTGAAGCAGTATGTCCTATTTTACCACAGTTGAAACAATGACTCTTTTTCTTCAGATGGGCATGCTTCTTAGCATGAGAATTCTTAGCTTTCATATCATCTTGTTTCATTAAATCACATTCATGCATGACATGACCATTTATATGACAATAAAAACATTTAACATCTTTCCTTTTAACAGAAACACTCTTGGCCTGAGATTTTTCAGCATGCAAAGCTTTCAAGACATGAGTATGCAAGTGTAAATGAGAGGTATGATTGTCATGCACAATTTTAGCAGAGTTATTATTCTGATTTGAGTTTTTAATTTTCCTTTTATTCAGATCTGGATTTTTGTCACTCAGGGTGTCAGTCATTTTCTCTTTCCCTTCGATTGTTTTTGATAGGGAGGCAAGTTCAGATTACATGGAGGATATTTTCAATTCAGATTTTGTTAACTCTTCTCACAAACGACAATCTGTCTCTGCAAGGCAACATTCATGTTTTTCAATGACTCATTCTTTTCTCTTAAGGATCTGATTGAATTCTTTTGAAAGTTATCATCAAACTTAATTTCTTTAATCAAATCCTCTAAGACAGTGCGTTGCTTGCATGAATCTTCTTTTTGAACACTTTTTCTTTTCTCAATGATTAACCATTGCTTTCCCATCACAGTGTTCAAGACCATCAGTTTTTTATTTTGATCTTTTAGCCTTTCATTTTCCTTTTGAAATTCAACATTGTCATGTTTCAGGTTATCCACCATGGACTTAACCTCAGTCAAATCTTGCATGTTCTTGAGATGTACCTTATTTTTCTCATTCAGTTTATCTTCCAATTCAACAATCTTATTTAGGCATTTTTGGTTCTCAATTTTTCAAGAAACATTTTGTTCTTTAAGATTGTGAACATCTAGCATGCAGATATCATAGGAATGTTTCAAGGCAGGACAGTTCTCACACATGAATTCAGAATTATTCTGTTCAGATTTCACTTTCCTGTATTTATCTAGCAGCTCATCATACAAATCTATCAACTCATCATAAGAGATCTCTTCAGATTTGGAGCTTACCTGGGATGGTATTCGAATGATCACTTCTCCTTTCCATCAGACACTCTTCTTTTTGGTTCATATGTGCTGCAGCAATTGTGTCCAAAATTTCCTTTCCAGAACTGCAATTTGCAATATGAGGAAACATATTAGCATTTACTGAGTCTCTCAGAATATTAAGGACCCTAGCATTCTGTCTATGCTTGATCATGTCCTCTTCAAGCCATCTGGCCTGATTCTTAGGTAATTTATGTGGGCCTGTCGAGACAAGATTCCATTGATTGGAGTCAATGGAATTTATGTAAACAACTAGGCCGCCTATCCAACGACTGTAGTTAGAACCATCAAATATCACTGAAGAAGCCATTCAATCAAACAGTTTTAAAGCAATGAATGAATCAATGAGAAATCCAAGCAAACGACAGACACTAGCAGAAAATCACTTGATCAGAATAGCAGGATCCCCTTCAGATCGTTGAATCTGTTGAGATAGGGAACCGCTCTGATACCAATTGTTGGAAATTCAGAGGGGGGGGGGTGAATGAATTCCCCTCTAAAAATCTTCTCCCGATTATCGTTCAGTTAATCGAATTATGCGAACTAAGGCAACAGGTGCAAAGGAAGGCATGGAAGCTTTCTTCTAACAGCAACCTAGTCTCACGGATGTGCACTTCAATCGGAAAGCTGAACAGAAAGAATAGTGATTCCTTATAGCAGTCTTTGACCAATTTAAAAAACTGATATGAAACTTAAAGTGGAATTAAGCTTCTGATTGAGTTCTCACAAATGAGAAACTCAATGGAGTACTAAATCAAACACCCCCTGTGTACAACAATCAAACACTAGATAATAGGAACAGTGAACGGCCTACGCATGCATCTAGAGAATCAGATATTAGACATGCAAACCACACAGTGCAAGGGAATTTTTTAGGTGGTTCGGCCAGACACCCGTCTGCCTACGTCCACCCCACACTCAACCCGAGTGTGGCTTCCACTAGCCAGGTGCTAGACAAGCAGACTCAGTCTGCAACAGACACTGCCTCATAGCTTGACTAGGGGAACAGCCTCCCCTCTTCCTCCAATCCCGGAGGGAAACACCTAGCAGCACCCAGCTGCTGGTAGACCAGAGGCCTAGCCTCTCTTCCTCCTCAGCCGGAGGGAACCAACTCGCGGCACCCTGCTGCAAGCAAACCGGAGATCCCACGATCTCCCTTCTCCTGATCAACCAGGAGAAAAACAAATGCCCCACTGGGTAAACGGAAGAACAAAGATCGAAGTGAAAAGAAAGAATACAAATCAAACTGAACCGGATATGGAATGAAATGCAAGAACCAGACTGGCTCTGGATTTGATCCACGAGACCAGATCTTCTCTGCTGCTCAATCTCTCACAAGCTCTCTCTATTTCTTCTTCTCTGAAATTTTCTTCTTCTTCCTTCTTCTTCTTCGCTCTGCTGCTTCTCTTCTCTTCTTTTGCTCACACTCTCAGATTTCTTCGCTGGAGAGCTTCCTCTTCTTCTGTGGAGAGTTAACCCTTTTCGAGAGGATGATGGGGTGCTTTTATATCAGAAACAGAGCCTCCGAAGGTTGAGTAGAAAATGCCCTAGTGACCACTGATTGGTCCACTTGGCAGGGTAGCACCCCTTATCTAACACGTGTCAGCATCCTGCCCCTTTTTCCCATCGGATCACATGCCCCCTCGAATGGTTGGAGGCATCCTCAGACTTGAACGAAAGTTCCTTCCTCGTGGCAGGGTAGCAGTCAGTGGCTTACACGTGTCTGGCTCGTAGGGTTCCTGCCAATCAAAACATTCTTACATTCAGTGCAATATTTGAGAGATAAAAGGCTTGCACGGGTTTTGCGCATATTTGAACAGAAAGTGCATGAGGTACAGGCCAGTGCGTCAACACATCCAACGGAAGCGTCGACGCATTCACATATGTGCACGGACAACAAATTGGCCAAACATGCAAGAGGTTAGAACAGTACTGGCCTAATCAGCATGCAGCAAGCAATATAAACAACACATGAACTATGTTTGCCTGAAACAGGCACTAACTGGAGAGCAGTGAGGCAAGAGCGCACCAATCCATTTTTGCACAAAGGCAGGGCAGATTAATACTGCAGAATCACACCAATGCGTTAATGTAGATCCTGTAGCGTTAACGCAGTGGATGGACAGACAAAGGATGACAGCTCAGAAAACACTCCATGGTGTTAACCCATTCTACCACTGCGTCAACCCACTGCAGTGGCTCATAAATGAGTGAATCCTAATATAACCAGGTCATTCAACCAGGCAAATTCCAAGCACAGTCAATGACCCGATATTGAAGTAATCATTCGAGCATAGACAACCAGAATAACCACGAGTTCCTGAAATTATGAGCAATGCAATGTATATAACCAAATAAGCAGACAAAAACAGGATCCCATTTTACCACTGCGTCAACGCAGTGGCTTGATGCGTCAACACAGTGCAACCATTTCATGAAGGCAGTAAGCAGAATTCATGCTAACAATGTGCAGAGATGAGCAAGACTTACTAAGGAGGAAATCATGAAGTCAAGCAGCCGTGCAATACTCACACACTCAAAGCAGCCAAGCAAACAGTTCATTCAAACAGTAATACAATCGATGCAGTCTGTTGAGATAGAGGGCACATCACAATGTCACAGTGTAATGTCACATTGTTACTTAACTTCATCAGTGTAATTCACAATGTCTGCTATCATCAAAATCACACAGGGGCACAACACTAAAATGTATCAAGACTTGAAACGAACTCTTTGGTGGCCCAATATAAAAAGGAGGTAGCAGATTTCGTGTCTCGTTGTCTCACATGCCAATAAGTGAAGGCGGAACACCAAAAATCCTCCGGAAAGCTGCATCCGCTAGATATTCCCAAGTGGAAGTGGGAAGACATCGGCATGGACTTCATCATGAGCTTGCCTAAGTCTAGGAGCGGACATGATGGCATCTGGGTAATCATCGACCGTTTGACCAAATCAGCCCATTTCTACCTATCAAGAGCCGTTGGTCGGTTGATGTCCTAGCTGCATTATACATCAAGGAGATTGTAAGATTACATGGTGTACCTATGTCGATCATGTCTAACCGAGACCCGCGCTTCACTTCCCATTTTTGGAAGGGTCCACAAAACTCCCTGGGGATGAAACTCAACTTAAGCACTACCTTCCATCCCCAAACAGATGGTCAGACCGAGAGAACTAATCAGGTTGTTGAAGATATGCTAAGGGCATGTGTCATCGATTTCGGCGGAAGCTGGCATGACCACTTGCCCCTGGCCGAATTTGCTTATAATAATAGCTATTAGACCAGTATTTAAATGGCTCCATTCGAAGCACTTTATGGCAGGAGTTGCCGATCTCTTATATGCTGGGATGAAGTCAGCGAAAGACAAATACTAGGCCCGAATATGGTGAGAGACACAACTGAGAAGGTCCAACTCATCAGGGATAGAATCAAGATAGCTCAGTCCAGACAGAAGTTGTATGCTGACAATAGAAGAAGAGACCTAGAATTCTAAGTTGGAGATCATGTTTTCCTTAAAGTCTCTCCTGGTCGAGGCATTAGAAGATTTGGTGTTAAGGGTAAGCTTACACCAAGGTTTATAGGTCCGTTCGAAGTGCTGGAAAGAGTTGGTGAGGTAGCCTATCGCATCGCCTTGCCTCCGCAACTATCTGAAGTACACAATGTGTTCCATGTTTCGACGTTGAAGAAATATGTGCACGATCCTTTCCATGTCATCGACCATGATAACTTGGTAATATAGAAGGACCTCACCTATGAACAGAAGTCGATAAAGATCCTCGACCGAGAAGAACGAGTTCTGAGGAACAAGACTATTCCTATGGTGAAGGTGCAATAGAACAAGTGCTTAGAACAAGAAGTCATGTGGGAAACCGAAGAATCTATGCAGAAGAGATTTCCTGATTTATTCTAAGCTGTAGGTAATTATACCCTCTACCTAATCGTACGCGCGATTGAATTTGGGGACCAAATTCTTTTAAGTAGGGGAGGGTGTAGCACCCCAGATAAATTTATAGGAAATTAAAGATCCTGAATAAGTTAAACATAATAAATTTTCAAAGTAAATAAGATAAGGGCTCATTAACCCTTTCATAGGAAGCCAACCCATAATTGGGCCTCGAACCCATTAAGAAAGCTATAACCGTATGGGCCTCACGCATAGATCAAATAAGGCCTTACAGTTATATATGTAAATACATGAAGCTTAGGACCCTTTTGTTTTTTTCTAAACCCTTGTCACGTTCGAAGATTGCATGGGAGGAGTTGAGGGTTTTGGCAGGCGACAGTGGTTTGGGCAGGGAGAGGAAATTGCGGATTTAAACATGGAAGCCCTGCTGCCATTGGAATCCTAACTCCATTAGGATCCTCTTCCCTATAATAAAGCCCCTTTGTCAAATGAGTGAAGGCTATTGCTGCTACTGCAGGGAGCCTTGTTGCGTTCGTCATCCTCCAAGCCCTGCAGTGCATCTGCTTCCTCCTAATGTGAAGGAACCCTTGCCGATATCGTCTTCCTCCTACACGAGAAGCTGATATTCAATTATATTCTTCTTCCAGCTATTGCTGTTGTAGTGGCAGTAGCAGATGCTTTCTTCTTCTGCTTCTGTAAATCCAGATCGTCGATCATCAAACCCCAACTGAGGTAGGTGTTCTCAAGTTACGAAGCCCAACCTATTAATCACAGTGATTTTCATGCATATAGGTCATATAGGATAATACTTGGATTTCTATTTCAGTTTCAGTAAATTTTTACTGTGTGTAGTAAATAGCGACCCTGTCATGGGTGCTTATTTAATGAGCGACCGCATGCACGGTCGCTAATTTTCCTGAAATAGTGACAGCGGTCAGGGCGTCGTTTAATGAACGACCCTTTGTCAATCCGCTATTTCTTTTAAGCACATAATAAATATCACCTGCTTAAAAATCAATATCTGTAAAATCTGACATTAAAAATGTTGCATGACCATGTTCCTGAAATCCTGATATTCCTATGGTGAAGGTGCAATAGAACAAGTGCTTAGAACAAGAAGTCACGTGAGAAACTGAAGAATCTATGCAGAAGAGATTTCCTTATTTATTCTAAGCTGTAAGTAATTATACCCTCTACCTAATCGTACGCGCGATTGAATTTGGGGACTAAATTCTTTTAAGTAGGGGAGGGTGTAGCACCCCAGATAAATTTATAGGAAATTAAAGATCCTAAATAAGTTAAACATAATAAAATTTCAAAGTAAATAAGATAAGGGCTCATTAACCCTTTCATAGGAAGCCAACCCATAATTGGGCCTCGAACCCATTAAGAAAGCTATAACCGTATGGGCCTCATGCATAGATCAAATAAGGCCTTACAGGTATATATGTAAATACATGAAGCTTAGGACCCTTTTGTTTTTCTCTAAACCCTTGTCACGTTCGAAGATTGCATGGGAGGAGTTGAGGGTTTTGGCAGGCGACAGTGGTTTGGGCAGGGAGAGGAAATTGCAGATTTAAACATGGAAGCCCTGCTGCCATTGAAATCCTAACTCCATTAGGATCCTCTTCTCTATAAATAAGCCCCTCTGTCGAACGAGTGAAGGCTATTGCTGCTACTGCAGGGAGCCTTGTTGCGTTCTTTGTCCTCCAAGCCCTGTAGTGCATCTGCTTCCTCCTATCGTGAAGGAACCCTTGCCGATATCGTCTTCCTCCTACACGAGAATCAGATCTTCTCTGTATTCTTCTTCTAGCTATCGCTGTTGCAGTGGCAGTAGCAGCTGCTTTCTTCTTCTGCTTCTGTAAATCCAGATCGTCGATCATCAAACCCCAACTGAGGTAGGTTTTCTTAAGTTACGAAGCCCAACCTATTAATCATAATGATTTTCATGCATATAGGTCATATAAGATAATACTTGGATTTCTATTTCAGTTTCAGTAAATTTTTATTGTGTGTAGTAAATAGCGACCCTGTCATGGGCGCTTATTTAATGAGCGACCGCATGCACGGTCGCTAATTTTCCTGAAATAGTGACAGCGGTCAGGGCGTCGTTTAATGAACGACCCTTTGTCAATCCGCTATTTCTTTTAAGCACATAATAAATATCACCTACTTAAAAATCAATATCTGTAAAACCTGACATTAAAATGTTGCATGACCATGATCTTGAAATCTTGATATTTTTCTCCATCTGTTCATGTCTTTAGTTTACTGTTTTGATAAACTAAAAATTTCATGTATCTTTGATTGTACCTGCCCGATGTGTAACTTCACAAAGAAAAAGAGCGACAGTCATGTAGTCGCGATTTAAAAATGAACGCCCCCATCCAGAGGTGTTATTTGTGAAAATATTAGTAAAAAGCAAAATATATGGTAATTTAATATTCTGCGACCTGACAGTAGACGTCAATTAAAGATAGAGCGCCCGTGTAATCAAACGCTAATTGTAATTTATTATATTGCTATACTGAAAATAATTAGAATTAACGCCGCGTGCTGTGTCGTTAATTCTTATTATTTCGTGAAAATTTCAGTTATAAACAAAATTGAGCGATTGCTTATAAAGTCACTATTTCATTAAATGGCGAGTCATGATCAGGTGCAGTTTCCCTATCTCATGGATTTATCAATTTTCTGGCCCACACTGCAGGTCTATGGCACTGTGTCTCAGTCCGTAGATACAGTCCCACGTTTCACATTGTTTTCCATATAGCCTTAACTCTCTGTGGATTGAGCCCTCCGCGGGATATTCCTTCCTTTGGACTGATGATTTCATCATTGGGACCTCCGTAAGTCTACGCGAAGCCTTGGATTCCCTCAAGGCCGCCGAGCAGGTTGTACCCTAAAAACCCTGGAACCTTTCTTTGTCACGTCACTCTGAAGAAAGGTGATGTTCGGCCCTCGAAGAGCGCTACTCTGGCCTCTTTTGAGAAGTGTGCTGTCTGTTCTGAATCTACGACCTGGACGCC